>CM023946.1:30957976-30970162 GCA_013407115.1 Glycine latifolia | reverse complement strand
AATCTTCTACTTTTAAGTATCTCTTTTAATATTTATTTATGCATAAGTCTTTTCTATTTATTATTGGTAATTTTATTCCGTTCTTAATGTTTGATTCTACTTGATCACTAGTTTCATGAAATTGGATTCTAAGTTTAACTGGGAAGTACTCTTAGAATTTGAACTGAATAATTTTACTCTTTACGTTACGTTGCTAGGAATAAAGCATTACGTTTAGATTGCAAATAGCACGCGATTATGATTGTAATGCTGGGTTATTTACTTCGTATGCAAGGGATCGATATTCGGTAAATATCCTTAGAACTCAATTGTGAGGGATCGACTCGAAGTGAATTAATGTGTGCATCAATAATAATAGAGAATGATTTATACATGGTAATATTAATTGGATACTAAGGGTATGAATGATGAAATCCAAATCCTACGCTTTTCTTGAATTAGTTAAAATCATTGTTTTCCGTAATCTTTCGTTATTTCTGTAAAACCATCAAAACTTCGACCATACTCGTTGTACATAACTATTAAACTGTTAAGTTTTATCTGGATTAATTGAGTAGCACAAGTCCCTGTGGAGACGAACTTTTATAAATTTTGTAACTTACCCCTTCTTCAATTATTTTTTATACGTATCTATTCTTGCTCCTCTATTTTTTTTCTATTGTTTTGTTCTACCATAAAACTAACAAATTGGTATCAAGATCTTATTTCTTACCGGACCTGTGAAAAATGAAGCTGAAGCAAGTTTTTCACAAGTTGCTCCTCTTGTCTTTGATGGAGAAAGCTATGATCTTTGGGCAGTAAGAATGGAGTCTTACTTGGAGGCTTTAGATCTCTGGAAAGCTGTGGAAAAGGATTATGAAGTTCCTCCACTGCCGCACAATCCTACCATGGTGTTAGGACTTTTTGGCAAGCGTACCAATTGTCGTTGTAAGTTACAAAATTTATAAAAGTTCGTCTCCACAGGGACTTGAGCTTACTCAGTTAATCCAAATAGAATTTAATAGTTCAATAGTTATGTACAAATAGGTTGAGCGTAGTTTCATTTATTTTAAGAAAACAACTAAAAATTATGATTACGGAAAGTTATGGAAAATTACGGAAAGTTATGGAAAAACGTAGGATTGAATTTCATCATTCATATCCTTTTATCCCCAATTAATAATACCATACAATAATCCTTATCTATCCTTATTGATGCACACTATGTTAACCTTGAATCGATTCCTCGCAATCAAGTTCTAAGAATATTTACCTAATATCGATGTCTCGCATACGAAATAAATATCCCAGCATTAAGAATTATAATCGCGTGTTTTATGCAATCAAAACGGTACGCCCTATTCCTAGCGATTCGTAACGTAATGAGTAAATTTATTCAGTTCAAATCATAAGAGTACTTCCAAGTCAAACTTAGAATTTTAGTTCATGAGTCTAGTGATCAATTAGATTCAAGCATTAAGTACGGAATAAATTACCAAGAAGGAGTAGAAGAAATTAATGCATAAATAAAATTAAAAGAGAAACATAGGGATAGAAGATTACATCCAATCCATAAGAGAAACTAACCAAGCATGGAGAGAACCTCCTTAAGAGAAGAATTGATGAAGGGCCCCATCACCGCTTCTTTCCGGCAGAGTCTCCACACTAAATCTCACTTCTCTCACTTCTCTAATCTACTTACTACTAATATTTACAAATTTAGAAGAAGAGCTAAGGTTTTTATGAGCACCTTAGAAGCCCAAGGGAGAAAGAAAGCAATGGAAAAAGTTACAGATCCAAATGAAGGGTGCTGGGGTATTTATAGATGTTTTCTGGCTGACTTAACTCGCCCAGGCGAGTCATTTTAGGCTATTTTACTCGCCCAGGCGAGTTTGCATATATTTTTACACGTTTCCAGCTGTCCCAAGTGGCCCAAATTGGTGTTTAACTCGCCCAGGCGAGCATTTTTTACTATATTCACTCGCCCAGGCGAGTTAAAAGGCACCTTGGACTATTCTGATGGGCCTTTTGCTTTCTGCACCTCCCTGTTTGCTTTCTTCAGCCCGATCTGCTTGCTTTTTGTTTACGGAAGCCCCGAAAATTCACAGAATCTATCAAAATTTAAAACATGTTGGATTAATCTTCCGAAATATGACGAATGACATTTATGCAAGCATTAGGAGCTATTTAACTTGGTTTAGGTTAATTTTATAATAAAAACTTATGAAATCAAACGATAAGTGCCCGCATTTTGAAATACGAATTTAACTGATTTAGGGCACTTATCACATGGTCCAGATAAAAAGTCACAACGAAAGAAAAACCAAGAAGGCAAAGGCAAAAACATGTCTCTTTGCTGGTGTTTCAACAACAGTCTTCATAAGGATCATAACTCTAATTTAGCAAAGGAAATTTGGGATTATCTAAAGGAAGAATATACAGGAGATGAAAGGATACGAAGCATGCAAGTGCTTAATTTAATGAAGGAATTCGAGTTACAAAAAATGAAAGAGTCTGAGACAATCAAAGAATACTCAGACAGATTGCTTGGCATTGCTAATAAGGTAAGGTTATTGGGCACTACATTTGTTGATTCCAGAATCGTTGAAAAAACTCTTATTACAGTGCCTGAGAGATATGAAGCATCAATAACTACCTTGGAGAACACAAAGGATCTGTCCAAAATCACTTTGACGAGAGTGTTACATGCCTTGCAGGCCTAGGAGCAACGAAGACTTATGAGACAAGATCATATGATTGAGGGTGCTTTACCAGCCAAGCATCATGAAGTTGGAGGTATTGCAAACAATCAAATCAATGGCAAGGGTGAAAAGAAAAATTACCCACCTTGTCACCACTGCAACAAAATGGGTTACTCGTTATTCAGATGTTGGAGAAGACCAGATGCAAAGTGCAGTAATTGCAATCAGCTTGGACATGAAGCTGTCATCTGTAAAAGCAAAATCCAACAACATGAAGTCAATGCCCAGGTCGTTGAGCAAGGCAAAGAAGATCAGATATTTGTGGCAACATGTTTTTCAACTAGGAGTAGTTCAGAATGCTGGTTAATTGACAGTGGTTGTACAAACCACATGACATATGACAGAACTCTCTTCAAGGATTTGAAGCCTACTAAAGTCTCAAAAGTCAGAATTGGGAACAGCGGCTATATTTCTACAAAAGGAAAAGGAACCATCCTATTTTCAACGAGTTCAGGTACAAAGGTAATCTCAGATATTCTTTATGTACCCGAGATTGACCAAAATTTTCTTAGTGTAGGTCAGTTGATAAAGAAAGGATTTAAAGTATCCTTTGAAAATCAACTCTGCCTTATCTTTGATAGTACTAGTTAGGAGATTCTAAGGGTTAAAATGAGAGGTAAAAGCTTTTCATTTGATCCAATCGAGGAGGAACAAACAGCCTATTTCACTCAAGTCAGTCCCACAGAACTCTGGCTCAAGAGACTTGGTCATTGTCATATTCAAAGAATGCTGAACATGATGAAGAAATATATGACAAGAGGTCTGCCAATACTTTATGAACATTTGCCAAATTGCAATGCTTATCAGTTTGGTAAACAAAACAGAGTGCCATTTCCAAAATCATCTTGGAGAGCCTCTCAAAAGTTGCAGCTAATTCATATTGATGTGGCAGGACCTCAAAGAACACCATCATTACAAGGTAGTCTTTTCTTTATTCTTTTCATAGATGATTATACAAGAATGTGCTAGATTTTTTTTCTTGAAATTCAAGCATGAAGTAGCTGGAGTATTTATGAAGTTCAAGAAAATGGTAGAAACTCAAATTGGTTGTAAGATTCAATGCATAAGATCTGATAATGAGAAGGACTATACCTCAGCACAACTTGATTTATTTTGTGAAGAAGCTAGCATTCAACATCAACTCACAGCTCCATGCACTTCAGAGCAAAATGGAGTTAGTGAAAGGAGAAATAGATCGGTAATGGAGATGGCTAGATGTATTGTAACACCCAGTATGCATCCGGTTCATTAACATTGATTTATGGTCGTTAAGCGCAGTAATTATCACAGATAATCAATTTAGAAGCAATAAACAAAATGACGTCATCAAACGTCATTAACAACACCCACTGTACATCATATATGGTGAATTCTCATAATATACAATGTATATACCAAAACTGTACACATCCCTCTCAGGGTACAAAATAATAGGCATAAATCAAAAGATAGAGCCAACATGCTCTCAAACTCTATGCCTAAGGTTCCCACAGAATCATATCCCTCTACTCGGGCCTCTTGCCCTGGGATCTATCAGTCGCTCCTTGTGTATCACCTGCAAAACATAATCCCCAACAGGGGTAAGATAACAATCTCAATAAACTCAGGGTTCTTAGAGGTCTTTCCTCCCCTGATTCACTTTCATGGCATATAATATCAAAATTGGCATCATACCATCTAGCCATCACACTATCAATACACATCACATGTATATGGCATGTAAACATAACATTTATCAGTGCCTACGGAAGCTTCATCCATATAAATGGGCACTTTTCACACAGGACTGCATATCATTGCCTGAGGAAGCTTCATCCATATAAATGGGCACTTTTCTCACAAGACTTCATATAATTGCCCGAGGAAGCTTCATCCATATAAATGGGCACTTTTCTCACAGGACTTACTCAGACATAAATAGTCAATTCTACTGATCAGAGAATCTCATCAATCAACAAACACATCATCAATCCGTATACATTATATACATGTTTTTCAATCAAAAACAGTAATGCACAATTTCAATATACATGCATCATGACATACAATAACCATCACTCCCCTGGAGTATGGTGGAACACAATCAAGGGAAAACACCCCCAAGAATAGAGAGCTTACCTGCTTTGAGAGCTACACTGGTTTTCCTGGCATCGTGGTCACTCCCACCAGTAGCCTCTATATCACGCCCTACATAAAGGCATACCAGAATCAATAACGATTCTCAACCGTTTAAAAAAAAGAAAAGCTATTCCTTTCCATTTAAACCTCTTTATCCTCTATCTTAAAGTTATAAGGACTAACCACCTTATAGGCGGCTCATAGATCCTCAGCAGGATCTATCTCAACCTAACCAAGGCACTAGAGTCCCTCTAAGACTCTGCATAAGCTAGTTCAAAGCATACAATTGCTTAACCCCTCTATATCTCAAGAGTAACCAAGTTATTCAAAACAATCAATCCAACACTTAATCACCTTCTATATGATCTCCTGAACACTTTTAGTAAAAGCACATATGCTAATACATGTCATGATACCCTCCATTTAACCAACATTCTTCCTACTCATACATATCTCAGGGTCAAAACCAAACTTCATCAATAGTCATGATTCAAAGTTCAATATTCATCAGAACAACCTCCTGAGCATACTTTTCTAAAGGACCCAAGCCCAATTCCAGTCCTAACACAGATGGGTTACTATTCATCCCAAAAACCATTTCACAATTCAATCGGTAAAACTTGAGTTTCTTACCTCTAAACAGTCGAGGAAGGCTGGAGAATCACTTCTCCAAGCTTTAGTGTCCTTGAATCGCCTTTTTTCCCTTCCAAAACTCAGTTTTGCAAAGTTCCCTAGAAAACGGGATCTCTCCGATTGATGGTTCTCTCGAAAAACTGAAGCTGGAATCTAGCTCATGGTGGAGTTCTAATCAACTTTCTAGTTGGGTGGAAAGTGTTTAGATGAAGAATGGAGAAGATATGAAGGTCCCCAAGCTTGTCAATGGCAGAAAATGAAAAAGGAAGAAGAAGTGTTTTTGGCCAGAAAATTCGTAAAAATGGCCTTTTATAGGCCCCCAGCCCGTGTTGTCACGCTAATAGCGCCATTCTGGCGCTATTCGCGCCAAATACTCGAGTCTGGACGTGTTCTTGGCGCTAATCGCGCCACTCTGGCGCTAACCGCGCCAGATATTCGAGAAAAAGAGCCTCCAGGTGCATTCTAGCTCTAATCGCGCCAAAAAGTCGAGAAGAAGGCCTTTCTGGTGCAATCTCACGCTAACGACACCACCTCCCATGCTATTCGCGCCATATTTTTTTTTTAAAAAAAACATGGTCATTATATGTATGCTACATGAGAAGGGTTTGCCAAAACATTTTTGGGCAGAAGCAATCAACACAATAGTCTTTCTTCAAAATCGACTTCCAACCAAGGCCTTGAAAGATAAAACTCCTTTTGAGGTTTGGTATGGATATAAGCCTTCACTAACCTTCTTTAAAGTGTTTGGTTGTGTTTATTTTGTACATGTTCCAAAAGTTAAACGTGACAAACTTGACAAGAAGGAAATTCCAGGCATTTTTGTGGGCTATAGTTCAGTTTCGAAAGCCTATAAAGTGTATCATCCTCAAACCGGAAAGATGACTATCACTAGAGATGTGCATTTCAATGAAGATCAGCAATGGGATTGGAAGAATCCACAAAAGGGAATTGGATACTTCAACACTAGTGAAGATAATTATCCCGAAAAGTAAACAACAGAGTTGTGTCATAGTGAACTAGAAGATGACCCTTCAATTCGAGGCACAAGGTTGCTGTCAGACATCTATCAAAGATGTAATGTAGCAATATACGAACCTGCTAGCTGTGAGGAAGCGCTAAAAGACCCAAAATGGAAGGATGCAATGGAGGATGAGATGTCAATGATTTAGAAAAATAAAACATGGGAGTTGGTTGACAAGCCTAAAGATATGGTTCAATGAAGAATGAGTGTCATTTAGCAACTGCTTGTGGTATTCTTAGAGATGACTAAGGAAACTATATTGGGGTTTTTTCCCAACAATATAGGGGCCTGCAATGTTCTACAGGTGAGTTAACAACTATTGTTCAAGCTTTAGAGTTGGCGGGGCATAAAGGAATTAGAAGATTGTGTATTGAGAGTAATTCAACAATTAGTGTTCACCTTATCAATGAAATGAATTCACCTCAACACATTTATGCTAATCTGATTGGCCGAATTCAAACCTGGTGCAAAAGAGATTGGTTGGTTTTCTTCCATCACTCATTTAGAGAAGGCAAATATGCAACAAATTTCTTAATTAGTTGGTCAGGGGCACAATATTTCGTTGGGAATTCAATGGCTTGAGGTTCCCCACCTGATTTTAAGTTTCTTTTATGAACTTATTTTGTTTGGACTATTTTTTCCCGTATAGTTCGTTTGTAGTGGTTGATTCCTCCTTTCCTCACAAAAAAATAAAAAATAGAAGGTAATGTTGAGTGTTACAATGTGTTGAATTTATGCTTACAATTATCTATGATATTGAGTACAACTTTCACTTTCTTGTATCTATCTGGTTGTTGAATTTTTTTGATAGGTATAATTAACATCCATACCACAGAACGTTACTGACAAGGTAACATATATTCAAAGTCCTGCAGATAAAATATGCAAAGTATCACAACCTATAAGTTTCCTTGACACATATTTATCCATTTCATTTTACTCTCATCTTTCTATTAACTCGGTTTCCATGATTGGTAATAAATGGAGGTCAAATCAAAGCAATTTTTTCTTTTCTTAAGCTTTTCTCTTTTGAAAAGGTTCACATGCATATGAAGTCACCTATTTATGTCAACTATCAACTTGACAACTTCTACCAAAATCATCGCCATTATGTAATAACTCTTTTTTTCTCATGCATCTTACATTCTTTTCTTTTATTTTAATTCCACATTTACAAAGTGAGGAAAAAGTGTGGTTTTAAGAAACAAGGATCTCTTAGTCCTTTCTTCAATGGTTCTTGACAAATATTTTATTGGAAGGGGAAACTGATTCTTTTGCTCCTATTGTTTACAAAGCTTCTTTCAAGCTTGTTCTCATAACTCTTTGTAACAGTCTAATGAAATTTTATATACCTAATGTAAAACTAATTTTCCAGTTTTACTCTATATATAGTCTATATCATAGTATGTAAATCTTGGATATCAGATTTTTTTTAGAGGGGGGGGGGGGGGGGGGGGGGGGGGGATTTTTGCAACACTACTATGTACTCATGATCTCATCCATGGACTTGTGACTTTATACAAGTTCATGTGAGTTTGCATTTGGTCCCATAGGAGGTGAAGTTTAACTACCATGTGTGCAAGAGCACTAGATCCCACAAATCTAAGTATCTAACATAACTTCCCTAGGAGGAAATTGCCAACTAGAGGGATAAATGGACATGAGGAAAAGGGAGAGTGTGATCTGAAAAATTTGAATCACAATCTCAGTCTCTCCTTTCTTCTTTGTGTGCAATCAATCTTCCTCTTATCTTTGGACTCTATTTCTCTCTATGTATTTCCTTATTACCTCTTAATACTTCTAAATTGGCACAATTTTTATCGGATTTATCTGTATTTACACAAACTAATTTCATAATAAGACCAGATTGCATAATCTAGTTATATTTATCTCTGGTTGTTGTTTTTCAATTTTTATGAGCCTCATTACACCATAAAATCCTTATGAAGTAAAAAATGGTATAGAATTTCCAAGTCCTCCCTAAAAATGAGAGCAATTAGAGTAGTGGGGCTAAAGTCGAGATTGGCTGCAATCTTAGCCATGATCCACATAAGAAAACATTATGTGATGGTGAACTTGTGGCAGCTAGAGGCTGTTACACTGCACAATGCCTTTATAATGACCTAATTTTCAGATGTTGATTATTTTGCTATATATTTTGTTATAAGTCTTAATATTTAATATCTGGCAAAAAGTTGCACATACAAAATTCACTTTGTTTTTTGATATATTTATTATTCAATCAAGCATTCTACATCAAAGTTGATGTTTGTGCTCTATCTAGTGTCATTTATCTTAACTACTTTAAAAATTAAACATTGTCATGCTTTAAATCCTTTAGGACTTCTTAAGATCATTGTAACCAACATTGCTTACTATTGGCACCTCAACTTGTTTTTGGATATTTACTATGTGACAACTCATTCTAAAAAATTTTAAGGGTGGCATTTTTGTACTTGTAAAATTGTAATTATGTAGATTTTCACTTCAATATTAATTCAGAGATGTCTCTGTTTTTCCTTGGTGATACGTACAAGTTCATATGTACATAATAAAGTTAAAATGAAAAAAAGGCAGAAAATAAATTATTTGAGCACTGGCATGAAGTTCATTTACAAGTTAGCATCTAAATTGGATTTTTTTAAGGCAACAAAGCTATTATTATGCATATTTAAAGCTGTAACTATGATTCTGTTATCTAACTTCAAGAATTGTAGGGAATTGTTGCAAATAACATATTAATATTTATGAGATGTAACTTATAGCGAGTTCCACACACATATTTTTTTGTGTGTGTATTCATCTTATAGTTATAGTAATTTATCACTTCAATGTCTTTAACTTATTGTTTTTCAATTTTTTTCAGTCTTAATATATTTATTATAATGGATTTTGTTGTGTATGATTAGTTATTTTCTTACAATCATGACAATTTTGTATAGTTTTAGATATGTTAAAAGCCGAAGTGATGAGAAATTGCAGGATCATGAGGAAGAGAACTCAACAAGTGCTTCTAAGCCTAAAGATATAGCCAATGGAAAGACAATTGTACCTTGTGGTCTTATAGCTTGGAGTTTATTCAATGACACATACAACTTCTCCCGTGACAATAAGAATTTGACTAAACAAGAATGACATCTTCTGGAAGAGTGATAGAGAGCACAAATTTGGAAAAGATATTTTCCCTACAAACTTCCAAAGAAGTGCTATTAAGGGTGCTGCAAGTCTCAATGAATCCATACCACATGAGTATTTACATGAGCTTTTGTTTTGATTGGATTATTGGGTTAAAATTCTATTCTCAAGTATAGTTATTTTTCTTCACAAAGTTCAGCAATGTAATTACATGTTGGTCTGATTAGTGCAGTCTTAATTTAGACTTTGTTTACCCTTATATGGGCTTTTGTGTTAAGCTTGCATCTTTTAGTTTATTTATAGCATTGTTGTTGTTGTTTAGTACTTCTATTGGTATTCATATTGTACATATAGTAATGGCTTTTCACATGGAAAATTATTCCACTGTTCCATATACCTCCTTCTTTTCAACCTTTCAATTACTTCAAGTATATTTTCTGTTCATCTTATGACTGGTCCAAGTATTCAGAATCAGGGTAATTTAGGATGAAGCTTCATAAGAAATTGATCCCGCTTACTTGCATTGTAGACTTGTTGAATTGGAACAAATGATGTTTTGGGAACATCAACGTGCATAATAGGTTAATGTTTAGCCCACATATTAAGAAACCCAAAAATAGTCTTCCTGAATAAAAGGAATCCCCTGGTGCTAATTAGCAATTTCGATCTCTAATTGAAACCATTTGGCAGCATTCTCCTCTTTGTAAATACACTTCAAGTACTCCTATATATCCTTCACAGTAGAGAAGGAACACAAATTATTGACTATAGTAGGATTGATAGAGGAGAGAATTCAAGTGATAAGCTAGGCATCCTTTGTTTGCCCTTTCTTAATGATATCATTGTCAATGGGTATAACAGAGGTCACATCTACATGACTAGCAAAGAAATTAAAGAATGTGATAAAAAGACATATTGAAATCTTGATATTGTTCTTTTTACAAAATGGATGTCAATACGAATGGATTCTAAATTTATTTTAAGAGTTTTAGATTATTGAATTTTAAAACAAGTTTTGTGTGTTACAATCATTTTGATTGGCTACTTATAATTTTATGTTTCAAACCTAATTATGTAATAATTTTCATGTTTTTGTTGATTGATGTATCATCATATAATAAAACAAATTTCAGAAGGATAGTAATTTTCCTGCTCCTAATATTTTAAACTTTTGATTAATATATTTATGAACTTTTTTATATACAAAAACACTCAATTATCATATTTACAAATCAGTGCATCGCACGAGCCTAGATCTAGTAGGTTGTTATACTTCAATATTGAAACTTTCGCAGAGCTTCACGTTACTTTCTGGAGTAAATAATATATGCTTTGATAGTGTAAAAGACTTTTTATATGATTATTTAATAAAATATTATTATGTTGTAGATTTTAACTTTAATTATCTAAAGAGTTATAACTAGTATGAACATTATTTGGTTGACAATGTAATTTTTTTTTACTGTAACAATATAGATATTAAATATGTGGTAGATCCCTCCAATGATATTAGTTGCGTCAAAATGTAATTATCTCAACCATATTGGTAACAAAGTTGAAATAGAAAAAAAAAGTTTAATTTTGTTTTTAGAAATATAAGATTTATTTCTATTTTACCCCTCAACTTTTTACTTTTTGACAAATTTTATCCCTAACAAATTATTTTGGTGCATTTTATCTCTTAATTTTAAAAATATTGTGCATTTTACATTTTGTCATATCTCCGTTAAATTGCAAACGACATTGTGAAAGATTGAATGTTGCTTTTAACTTCTTGTTTGTAAGCAAAAATTGACATCAAGAATAGTTGCTCTTGAACTTCTTTGGTTGTATGCATACCCAAGGTGAAATATATAATAACCTAAAATTATTCTAGATATTATATTTTTATTTAGGTTAATTTTTTTAAAGAATTGTTAGATAATTACTGTTTTGTTTTTACTGAACGGATCCATAAAATTGTAAAGTGTTTAACTTATAGAATTTATATAAGTTGCTAAACTGATATATATATATATATATATATATAAAATAATCATTGTCCATTATTACATAGTTCCTTTCTTTTGGGTGCCTCACAGTTAAAACATCATAAAACTTAACTACCAGAAAACATCTAGGCCACACTAGATAGGATTATTATTTATATACAAAAACCTACAACCCATATCTTTACTTTAGAAGTTCTCCCCAAAGCTCTCCTCTTCGCTAACCAAACTAATTGGTTCCATAGGTGGCTGTAGATAGGTAGGAACGAACTGTAGAAATGGGTCATTTGGATTAAACAACCCATTAAGTACAGAAACTGGAAAATGAGTGCCAAAATAAATATAGGCACGTATAACAGGGTGCATAGTGATGACATAACAATTCCTTTCTTCATCGAGATACCATTCCAAATCTAGGGCATCAAGGAATATGATGATTGAGGCCATCTAGAAATAAAACATAAAACAAATCTAGTGAGAAATAAATTTCTCAATAGGCAAAATCTAAACCACCAAACACGTTAGTACGTTAGTAAATCCTCAATATAAC
>CM023946.1:30915076-30931729 GCA_013407115.1 Glycine latifolia | reverse complement strand
ATATATATATATATATATATATATATATATATATATATATGTATATAACTCGGCCTACCCATCCCGGTAGTTGATGTCACAACACAACAGTGTTTTAATACATATCATATACTCAACTCGACTTATCCAATCCGGTAATTGTCTTCTTCACAAATACACCACTTAAAGACATCATTAGCAATCCATTTCATAAAATATCAAACAACAGATACACACTTTACCTCAACCATGATATCTAAAATTATTATTAACATAATAAACTCCCCTTACCTGGTCAAGAATTCTTTTCTTTCAAACTAACGTAAGTTCTTACAGCAACCAGGAATGAAAGATCTAAGCTCCGTTCATGACTTTTTCTTAATGGAGAGGATTTTCCGCCACTGCTATGGTGGTTCTCAAGAGTGTAAGTGGTATAGAAGGTGGAAGAAGAGAGATTTCTAGTGCAAAAAGTTTAGAGAGAGAAAAGAAGAGAAACACGCACAGAAGTGAGAGTGAATCATGCTTCAGCTTCATGCACTGCTATATATAGACGAAGCACTGAGGTAAGTTGCCAATAACTGGAATCAGTCAGCTATTGCAGCCACCATAGTTGCCAACTTGAGTGATCGGACAGCTACTAGAGCCACCACCATTTTTACTATGCATGTACGAACAACTTATCTTTAGCCACAAAATTTGACTTTCAAGCACAATTACCAATGCACATACTTTACAACAATTTGCAAGAAATATATTAAACAATTAAGTAACACAAAATATCTATCAACTTGTAAATTTTCAGGGTGTTACAGTAACAATGATGCCACGTCATCTAGCATAATAGTCATTTCTCCTATCAGAAGATGGAAGCTACTGGTTTCCTTGTGCCATCTCTCAACAAAAGCAAATATTAAACCCCTATCACCTGTCTCCAACGAATAGGTAATACTCTCAAGTGCAGGCCTACCAAATTTGTGTACCTTTCTTCCATGAGATGCCAACTTCAGCCCAGCGTGTTCCTGCAATATATCTTAGTTAGCTAGCTACATATAAATCCCAAATAATTTTAAAATGGTATTATATTTAAATACAATCCTATCTCTCCTGTCCAAACTTTTACTGCTACATGATCAGCATAAAGTGACAACACAAAAGTGTCATGGGCCTGCTAGGAAATCCCTCAGCCTCAGCATCATTGCTTCTCTCCTCAGGTGCAAGAATGTCACCCATATCTACACCTTGCTCAGCAGGCACATCCTCAACAATAGCATCCCCTGCCCATTGTCTTCGTACCGATGCTGTCGGCCTTCAGCGTTCAGGGGCTTCTTCTTCGTTACCACTTGCCTCTCTACCTAAGGCTCTGTTGACAACTCTACCCAAAGCCCGACGTAATCCTTGTGTTCTAATCATAACCTATAATTTTGGCAAATTGTTAGATAACAACTTCAAATCAATCCAAATGAATGCAATCAATATCAGTTATTTTCATACAAATCAAATCAACCCAAATTAATGCATACCCTTGGTAGGTAATCAGTTGTGTGAAAAAAGTGGTTAACTTGAATAGAACTTCAGTTTATTGAAAAACTTGGAAATTACAATTTCAATTCATGAACTAATTAGAATGCAGTGACCCTAATTAGTTAACAATTCATGAAACAAATAATCAGTAGGGTATGCAAATTGAAGTTCTATATTTTTCTAGCATGATAGTTTTGATACAAATTGAAGTTCTATTCAAGTTAACCAACTATGGATCACAATCCAAATTTAATTGTTATTGTAAATACACTAACACAACTACTCTACAATGCAAAGAATCATAGGATCACAATAAAAAAAAATTGAACAGCATGCATCAGCTTAATTAGTACGCATCTGGGTATGATATCATATCACAATATCATACACAGAAAATTGGACAACTAAAATACCCCTAAAAAAACAAAGTGGTTAACTTGAATAGAACTTCAGTTTATTCAAAAACTTGGAAATTACAATTTAAGTTCATGAACTAATTAGTTATTGTCACCCTAATTAGTTAACAATTCATGAAACAAATAATCGGTAGGGTATTCAAATTGAAGTTCTATATTTTTCTTTTCCTAGTTTTGAAACAAATTGAAGTTCTATTCAATTTAACCAATGTTTTCACACATAAAATTGAATACCAATCATTACACATGCAACTCAATCAAATCATTACACACCTGATTACCCAAATGAAATCGATCCAAACCCACAACAAATACTAATCAATATTTTTTTAAAAAAAATAAATAAACATTTTAAAAAAAAACCTCAGTATAATCATACAGATTGGCAATCCATAAGAGTCATACGGATTGGCAATCTGTAAGGGTCATACGGATTGCCAATCCTTAAAGGTCATACGGATTGTCAATCCATATGAGTCATACGGATTGACAATCTGTAAGGGTCATATGGATTGTCATTCCTTCTTACGGATTGTCAATCCATATGAGCCTTACGGATTGCAAATCCATATGCATGAACTTAACGAAACCAAAAGCAGAAGACGAAACGCACTTACCTCCAGTCGCGGAAAACAATGAACCACAGCAACGACGACAACCACGACAACCACCAACGAGCAACAACCACAAACAAAAACGCAGCAGTTGCATGCCCGACGATGACACGATGGAGAAGGAAAGCAAATGACGGTGCGACGGTATGAATGAGGTCGTGAATGGTGTATTGGATTTTTACAAACGCTATTTTTGGAATTTCACTATTAAGTGCCAATGTATCAAAAAATATTCTGGTGTAGGAAGCATAACCTTAATGTACACTATGCTTTTTTGCTCAAATCCAAGTCAATCATTCCTAAGAATTTAGCACACTTCAATAGGCCCCGCTTTTTTTAATTTAGTCAAATTTGAAGTTGGGAATTAGAATGATAAAAAATTATAAAGCAAAAAGTTGATTTGTTTAAATCATTATAACATTATCATCTTAAAAATTAGGACAATGATTTAAAAAGTTTATATTATAAAAAAAGATCAAGATTTGATGAGTTTATATTATAAAGGACAGTTGTACTTTTTTTGTGATCGATCTGTTTCCTTTTTTCAACAAAAAAATATAATTTAGTTTAGTGAACTTATATTGTGTACAATTATTTTTTTAATATTAAATATTTTTAAAAATATTATTTTAAAACAAAAAAAAAAATATGCTAAAGAGGTGACACAACGAAAATAAACAATGAGACGACAAGCATTAATGAACTAGTTATGAGTGTAATAAAGAATGCATGCTGCTACTATGTGGGAGTGAGAATGAAAGGTTGTGTTTAACAATATATTTTAGTTAGTTTTTATTTTTTTTATTAGTTAAAAAGTTTATTTAATTGTTTGGTAAATAAATTTTATTAGTAGTTTTTCGTTAATTTTTAACATTTTTTGAAACGTTACTTGGAATAATATTTTTTAAAATTCTAGCTTCTAACTTTTAGTTTTTTTTATATTTTCTTATTTTTATATTTAATAATGTATTTATCAAATTTCTTACTTATCCTTTTAAATAAATCATAATTTTTTTATATTTAATATGAAATAATAGGTCATCATAGGTTTACTCTGTTTTATTTTATTTTATTATATTATATTTTATATAATGTTTTGAATATTTTTATATTACATTCTTAATTTTATAATTATATTATTTATTTTATTTATTTAGAATTATAAATCAAGACATTGATAATGATATATGATAGGCTTATTTTTTTAGTTATTATATTTTACATTTTTTATGTTACATTATTTATTTTAACCATTCCACCATTTATAATATTTAATTTATTATTTAAAAACTATATTTTGTCTATTATTTTATGAATAAGTTTATATTTGATGATTTATTTTAATTATTACACTAATTAACATAATAAAAGTATAATATCAACTTAAGTGTATTTTCTTATATTATTTTAAACTTAATTAAAAATATTTTAAGAAATAGTATAAGATTAATGTTAGAATACTTAACATGAAAAATGTAACATAAAATAGTAGAACAGAAATATGTTTATTTATGTGAATTTATATTTTAACAATTAATATTATCGAACACTTCTAATTTAATAAATTAATTTTTCAGTATCTAACTAGCTATTCAGCGAATATAGCCAAAGAGGTCAGAAGATAGAATGTGAAATTATTGAGAGTAGAAGGGTAGGCCAAAAAAATCTAAATTGAAAAGAAAAGAAAAATCAAGTAGCTTATAAGTTATAAGCTAATTAAAAGTAGCTTATGAAAATGTATTAAAATCTATTAAAATAATATCATGCATGTATAAGAACAAATATGCTTGTAAATCCGACTTTCCAAACATACTCAACTCAATTACTTTTTACACTCTTCAAATTGCTTCCTACATTTTATATATTGCTTTTGGAATGATTCCGAAAGCAATATGGGAATGCAAAAAAAAAAAACACTCCACACTCACATATAAAACTATTGTACCAATAATAAGAGGTACACTCCACTAAATATGATTAATACGATTTTTTAACTAAAATTAATTATAATTAAGGTTAATAAATACTCTGTAAACCAATAATTTTATTTTTAGTCTTTATATTTTTTTTAGTCCTTACAATATTTGCACTCACCTATTTTAATATCATTGTTTTAGTCCTCATATATTTTTTAATGCTTACAATTAATATTTGTAATCACCTATTATAGGCTCAGTCTTGAGCTTACTATATAAACAACACAACACAAGAAAAACTTTGAAAAGAGTTGCAAATGAATTAGCATCAATCCCGACACAGGACACAAATATAATAGTTTTAGTTTTATGTACCAAAAAAATATAACAAACTTTTTATCGAGTCTTTATAGATATAACAATTTTTATTTTCAGTTATTGCTTTTATGTTCTTGTAAACTAAAGTAATTCTGTTTTAACTTCACACCATCATGATATAGATAAAAATAAATGAAGATGAATATTGCAGAAATAAAAATAATATAGAGACTAGAAACAAAAAAATACTATATATTTATAAGTGCATAGAGCATTTATATTTACTAATTAATAAAGTTTGTGTTTGAGTCAATTTTATAATATAGTCTAAAATTATGTTTGAATATTTTTGCCCAATAAAATAGCTTGGTCAAATTTAACAAATCAAACTTCAGTTTTATTTTATTCAACAATAACTTAATTAATTAGTTGTACTCTTAATTGAGAACACCTCACTAACCTTTGTATCATGAAATTACACGAGACAATTGCCTTTATAACACAAATTGATGAGAAAAAGAGAGAGAAGAACAATATATGTTTCCAAATTCCAAAAGTCCAGTGCAATTTTTCCAACAATAATAAGAAGTGCTTCGTAAGAGTTTTTCAAATTATGCGGCATATACAGCTAGTTAAGATTGGAAAATGAATCCCCCTTTGTTTCTGTGGATTTTAAACTACACGTGCCTAATAGTAGCTCTGTTCGAGTCTAGACTAGCCGTGACGATAATTATATAAGCCAAATGTTGTTGGACCCAGCAAAATCAGCAAATCTTCAAAGAAATTAATGATTCTGATAATAGGTTGTTGTTGGTTAATTGAATCTACACAATTCACACACACTTAAAATAATAAAGAAAACTTGCTAATTGCTATAGCTAGATTCGTTCACAAGAACTAAACTTCCCATTACAAAGTTAGGAATCTTAATCTTGACAATATACGAACAATATATATAACATTATTGGAACTATGTGTAAGCTAAGATGATTATCCTTACCTGAAAATTCTAATTATATTTAGCATTGCTCGTAAAAAGGGTTAGATATATTGATAGTAAACATGATAGGATGGATTTAGAGGCCCAAATAGGTAGTTTAAATATTAGATGACTTAGATTTTTTTTATACATATATTTCACTTTTATTTTATATATTTTTTAAAGTTAAATGAGGACACACTTGTATGGTTGTTATTAACAACCACTAGGTTATATATTGTATTTCTTATTTGATTATTATTATCAATAAAAATATCTGAAATTTTATTTTATCTTCTCTCTTAGTTTTGGTAAAATGATAAGAATAGTGATATAGAATAGTTGTGATAGAGCTCGCGTAACGAAACACTACTTAGGTGAAAACATTTGTTATCATTTGGTGACAGCTGCTTTTTAAAGTCGGAACAAATGAAGAAAAATAGGGTGAGAGAAGGGTGGATCCGTTGCTTTTGTTGAGTATTGACTTTGTATAGTATGTTCTAAGTTCTTTTACGTCTTATTTGATTACATGTGACTAGGAATGAGAACTGTTAAGTCATTGAAAATAACAATGTCTGACTAAAATGTCAGTAGATTAATGTTGGATCAATAATTCTTTCCAAGGTCTTATGAGAAAGATTTCTCTGAGATTATATGATCACTATGCACAGATACGACGATTGGAGGTGAGGTGTGTGCACAGTGTTAATTAAAAAGTAGGGTTCAGAGAATGTGTACCTTTTTTTATGAGTATAACCACTATTTATAAGGAAGTTTACTTCTTGGTTAGCCAATACCTTCTTCCAATTTACTCAACTAAAATCTCTAATTGTTGAGATCATGATGTTTGTTTGTTGTGACCTCCTTCACCGATTGTAACGTATATTGTTAAGATCTCTGAGATATTAGACCCTTAATAGGACACTTTACTAGGCCCAAATATTGGGTCCGTAACAGTTGCCCCCCCAGCCTGGCTGTCTAGGCTTCTGGGCAGCCGAAATGTATTAATTAAAATACTCCCATGGTTTAGTTCTGACGAGTTCTAATTTGCACACACTTTTTATTCCTGCAATTATCTCTTATCCGAGTTTGGCCTATTTCAACAACATATGTTTCTTCTAACCCGGACGACCGATATTCCATTTGTATCCCGAAGGATCAGATTGTATCTTTATTGACTTGTGACTGTTCATGTCCCAGTATTAGATAAATTTCATTATCCCGGCCCTTGTATGTGCCAATACAGTATCCCGGCTTTGTACATGCCCAGAATCCTATCTTGCCACGCACATTTGGATAGTCGCATATCCACATTCCTTCTTGAACATAGATAATATATGTATTGAAGTTGCTCGAAATTACTTTTTGCATCTCATCATATCATTTGCTGTAAAACACGCGCATTAAATTGTTCACGCGCATTTTGTTAGATTCAAGTGATTGAAGAATCTGAAGAAGAAGAGTTTTGATATTTGATTCATGCTTTGTAATTTTTATTTTGTTTGTTTAGCTTGGTTCATTAAAAGGAATAACCTAAATATCCCTTTGCAGCTACTAACAAAAATCAAACCAACATGCATTCATGCTTAGGTATAAAGTAATAAACATATGCATTTAGTTAGAAATACATTGATGAGTTTTAAATATGCATAAAATGTTTTAAGACTGTAATAATCGATTACATAGGTAAATAATCGATTACATAAGCATTCTGCATAATCCTGTGTAGTATAGAAGGTGATTTAATCGATTACCAATTAATCGTAATCGATTAAATAGGCTAGAGGCAAAAGGGAAGCTCACTGGAATAATCGATTAAATGATGAAATAATCGATTACTTTGATCATGCTTATTTTCCAGAACTGCTACGAACACTTTAATCGATTAAATGGTCGAATTAATCGATTACATGAGTTAAATTAATCGATTACATTGACGAAATAATCGATTACAGTCTGTTAAATCTGTTTTTTTATAAATAGCATGCATTGACTCACAATCTCAGAGATTAAGAATTCGAAAAGCTTTCATTACTAAAGTGTAGTAACATTCTCTGAGTGCTTTAATGTGAAGAAAGAGTCTTTTTCATTTGGGTTGTTCTTAAAATAGAGAATCATGAAGCTAGAGTAAAAGAAGGAGTTTCTTAGTGAACATTCATGCATTAATCTGTTGCAAGATCATTCAAGACTGCATGTTCATTCAACATCACAGGTTTTAAATTTCGTATAATCCCTTTTCTGCTGCAAAAGGATTAAGGTGATGTCCTTCTTGAATCTTTAGTTCTATTATTTGGGAGATTTTATTTGTTTTGTTTAGTTTGTGTTGAAACTATCCATGTAACAAGTTAGAATTCTTTAAAGCATAACTAGATAGGGTTTCTAGTGGGTAGAACTGAGTGGTGTGCTCAGGTTCTAAAGTCTTTAGATAAATCTTAGTGTTAGATTTAGAATTTTGCCTAGGGTGGGTGAAAGAGACTTGGTTGATTGCTTGTAAAGAACTGAATCTTGTTAGTGGAACTCTAATCTGGTTTGGATTAGAAGACAACTGGATGTAGCCTCAAGTGGTTAGAGGTGAACCAGTATAAATTTGTGTGTAATTGTGTTTTGATTTACATTACATTCAATTGCTTGTGGTATTAGATTGTGAATCAATTCTGATTTTGTTTCAGCACAAGAGTTAAGTGATTGGAAAAGAGAATATTGCTTATTAAAAGTGTTTGGTTTAAAGATACGATCCATTGTTTATCTTCCGCTGAGTTTGAATTTCAAGAAAAGTCAAAAAGTTTTATAAACCAATTCACCCCTCCCCTCTTGGTTTATTAGATTAGATATTCATTGTATTTTCACATTTAATGCTATGTCGTTTCAAACTGCGTGCTAATTATGAAATTTTGAATTGAATAGTCTATTTTATCCCCAGACGTGACGCTTCGCCCCCATCTGACGGTTACACTTATACATCGTGTTTATATATACTTCCTTCCACCTTTCCCTATATTTTCTGGTTCTTTGTTACTTTTTCTTCCTAAACCTCATTTACGTTCTTTGAACCCCTACGTTTGCTTGTTTTGTCTTCTCCATTTCAAGAAACCTTCGCAAACTCAGGTATCCTTCATTACCACTGAACTTCTTGCTTTTTATTTTATTTCGATTGTAGTTTGTTGATTCATTGTAGTTGATCTGCCATCTTTGTTTGTCTTTTAAGTCATTTTTTAGATTCTGCTTCTTTACGAAAAATCACTCCAATCTTTCGCCATTTTCCTTTTCTTGCTGCATATATTTTGATTAAGCAACTCTTACAGAATTCCTTGTCTTCCTCATTAGTCATGAACATTCCTCCTGAAGAGGAAACAAGATTATACCAATCCATCCCCCCTAGGGTTGGGTATTGGTTATTCGGTTTACCTCTTTCTGAAGAAGAAAGGGAAAAAGCTTTTTTGCGTCCATATACTGGTAGGACTAATAGCAAAAAGAAAAATAAAATCCCCCAAAACCAAATTCGTTCTTCGTCAAATACAACCCCTTTAAACATCCTTAGGGTTGAACCTGCCAATGATCCTGTTCCTTTTTCTGGGTGTTATGAACTACAGAACCCTAATTCTTTGTTATCCCACAATGATGTCATCCTTCCCTCAAATCCTGTGTTAGAAACTCGGTTCGAGCCATGTTTCGATTGTGTTCATGAAAGTGCCCAACTTGTAAAATTTGGCAGTGACTCAATGGTTGATTCTATTCTCGGATCTTGTCGTCATAACCCGGTTCTTGTTCCTATCCCGATTATCACCAAATCAAATAACCAAGACTCTATCCTTGGTAAAGCTTCTGCTTCCGTCCAGAATGTTGACGAATCCCAGGGTATCACCATAACCTCGAATGATTCCCCTCACTCTACACACCCCGCTCACCACAAGTATCTTTCTTCAGGTATGCCATTCTCACTGATTTTTATTTGTTTGACGTAAGTGTGTATGGATCCATCTTCAAAACAAGTTGCCAAGTCCCGGTCTACTGAGTCACATCCTGGTTCACTTTCTTCTTCCACAACCTCTAAATTCTCATGGATAACTCATGAGGTTCTACGAACGTTATCCGAACTCACTTCAAAAAACGTTGCTGCCCTTCCAGTTGGGAATCAAGAACATTTTGTTGTGCGCCCCCTAGATAAGGATGAGCCTATTTGTTCTTTGAGGGAAGGGAATTCCCCTTCTTTCTTCTTTTTCTACAAAGATGTAATAACTCGGATAGGAGTACAATTTCCCTTATTCGAGTTTCAGATGAACATTTTAAACCATCTTCATTTAGCCCTTTACAACTGCATCCGAATAGTTAGGGCTTCATTCAAGCCTTCGAACATTTTTGTGAATATCTACACATCCCCAGTACATTTCCTCTTTTCTTTTATTATTTTAGTGTCCACACTGCTAGGACTGGTAAGGAACCCCCTACTAAGAAAGGATGGACTTCCATCCGGGGTCGCAATGAGCGAAAACTCTTTCTTGTTTATACTGATTCTTTCAAACACTTGAAAAGTAAATACTTCAAGGTTGTCGTCGAACTCGGTCAACAACCATTTTTCCTTTCTTCTGCTGATTCCCAGGACGTTTAGGACGTAGAGTCGAAATTTTTCCTCTACTGGTCCCATACTAATCATGATTTTCCTCCATCCTCATATCATTTTGAGGAAGTGGATTTATCAGATGCTGATGCTTTGTCGGTTACGCGAATAGTTGCTTATAAAGAAGCTTACGGCCCTCCTAGCATTGCTACTTTTGTCCGCGAATATCGTATCAGGCTTTCCACCTCATCGAGTATGACCCTGTATATTTGCATTTATTATATATGATTGTGTTCTAACCTTTGCTTGTACTTTACAGTTTCTGAGATGGAAAAAAAATCAGCATCCGCTCTGCCACCAACTCCGAAGAATGCATCCAAACAATCTCAAACCATCGCTTCTCATTAACCGCCACGACCCCCCCCCCTTTTTCATTGCAGTTTTAGAAAAAGGGAAAGGTTCGGCATCTACTGGTCTGGGATTGCGAAAGCGAAAGCTATCCGAGGTCCGACAAGGTAAGACTCCAGCCCAAAAAGATAAGGCTTCGGCCAAACAGGGTAAAGCTGTAGCCACTCCCAGGGCCTTGGACCAGGTAATAACTTCCCCTCTGATGCCTGCGGATGAATCTGCTCCAAACCCGCCTTCCACTACTACCAGGTTATCACCTGGATCGCTTTGGGAGAAAGGTTTATCCGATGATTTCTTCCATGCTATCCATGCACTCAAGCGCTTCACGACTCCGGTCCCTTTTTCAGAAGCTGATATTGACGAGCTTAGTGTGATAGAATTGAATATTATAAAAGGCGCATCTCTAATTCAAAGTCTAGCCACCGTGAACAAGAGATTTGCACGAGTTGTCAATGAGCTTAATACATGTCGCGAAGACCTCGGAACATCCCGGGAAGAACTTAAAAGGACCCGGGAAGAAACAAAATAAACCCGGGAAGAACTTCTCTTGGCCCAAAAGGATGCCGCAAAGCTGAAGTCTAACGTGGAATCTCTTCGACAAAAGAACAACGATAGTGCTAAAAAATTTCATAAGTTGAATGCATTGTTGGATAAAATGGAGAAGACATTGCAGCAAACTGAAGCTGAGTTGGCATATTCAAAGACAGAAGCTGATAACATAAGAGCGCAGGTGCCGATAGCCGTGGAGGGATCTTTCAACACCACCTTGGAGAAAATTTGATGCTTGAATCCCAAGGTTGAGCTCAACCTAACCGGTATGCATTTCAAATCTTACGTCGGTGATGGTAAGTTAATCCCTCCTCTCTCTCTTTGTGAAGACTCAATTGCGCCATTGGAAGAAGATCCAGTTCACGAGGAGGGGGAATTGATGATCACTGTCGATACCACTGAAGACCAAGCTCAGTCCCGGGCAACCTAAATATCGAAGGGTCGGGATGCCGATTTCAATATGTAATTGTATCCTTCTGTTTGGGGTCTTTCAAGCCCTTTTTGATATGTATTAAACATTGTCGGAACTGTCCGGTGTTATTATCAAACATTGTCGGGCCGTGTCTCGATTTTTCCTTATTCTTTTATTACATATAAACGTAATTTGCATTGAGAATTCCTTCGAATTTTATTTACATGCGTGAATCCGTTTACATGCATGAATCCATATCATGCTGGATTCTATTCAATGATTTGGCCAAAATCAGAAATATTCGTTGCAGGCTGCGTAAATATTCATCTAGTGTTAACAACCAGGCATTATATTTCCCAAAGATTCTTTTTGGTGTATCTTTGCATCTGGTTCTGGATTATCATCCCTGAACTAAATCTTAACCAAAGTTAACGTGATAAATGTAGAAATTGGGTCCGTTACCCCCACATTCCCACATTCTAACCTAATCAGGGTTTAAGTAACACATTTCTCTTGGGTAAGATACTATTTTGACGAATTGTATGCATAAGGGTTATATGCATGCATCTTTTCACATTCTGGTCGTCATGACCAGTTTTTATTATTATATGAAGAATCATGATAAAGGAAAAAAATTTCATTTATTCTCCACTTGCTATAAAATGACTCATGCCTTCAATAAATAAATAAGAAATGACATGATTGCCAAATTATGCTTACAAATCCTCTACAAAGGAAAGTAAATTACTATTTTTCCGAAATCACGACTTATTTGTCCTAACCAAGGAAAAATATCAATATGACGAAACACTGGACCCGGATTTAACTGTAATACACTTTCAGTTTATCCGCATTCCAAATTCGTTTTATTCTCTTTCCATCAAGAGTTTCTAACACGTAGGCTCCCTGACCGAATTTTTCAAGAACCCGATAACGTCCTTCCCAATTAGCAGCTAGTTTTCCATCTCTAGCATTTTTATTACCGATATCCGCTCGTCGCAGCACTAAATCCCCTTTGTCAAAAAATCGAGGCTTTACTTTCTTGTTGTATTTAATGGCCGTTAATCGTTTTGCCGCCAGATCTCGGCAATGTGCATTAATCCGAACTTCATCTGCCAAATCCAATTCTATGGCCAAAGCTTCATTGTTCTGTTCTTCTTCCGCCTGAAGAACATTCTTCCTCCACCAAGATGGTTGACCAATTTCAACCGGTATCATCGCCTCACAACCATATGTCATTCTAAACAGGGTTTCCTTAGTGAACGTTTGAACGATAGTCCTGTACCCTCATAGAACATAATACAATTGTTCGACCCAACTAGAACTAGCCTCTTGCATATGTTTCCTCAAGCCGTCCACAATTACCTTGTTTGCTGCTTCAGCTTGCTTATTAGACTGTGGGTGTTCTACCGAAGCAAAATGATGTTTGATCTGGAAACCAACCATCATTTCTTGAAATCGCTTGTCAATAAATTGAGTCCCATTATCTGTCACAATTTCGCCTGGGATACCAAATTTGGCAATGATGTTTCTTTCAAAAAAACGTTGTACTCGGGCTGATGTTATGGTAGAAACAGGTTATGCTTCTATCCACTTAGTGAAATAATCAACAGCAACTATCAACCATTTCAACTGTCCTTCTGCCACTTTAAATGGTCCCAACAAGTCCATTCCCCATTTAAAAAAGGGCCATAGAGCTAAGATAAGGTGTAACTCGGCAGGCGGGGACCATATTATCTTTGCATGCTTTTGACAACTTTCACATTTCTTTACGTGACTCATAGAATCGGCTTCCATTGTTGGCCAATAGTACCCGGCTCGTAGGGCTTTCTTCGCTAATGCCTTAGCTCCCATGTGTTGGCCATTTATTCCTTCATGTATCTTGGTCATTACGTACTCGACTCTATCCGGGTTTAAACAAATCAACATTGGGGTATGTAATCCCTTGCAGTACTGTTCATCATCCACTATAGTATACATGGCCGAATCACTTTCTTAGCTTCCATAACATCGTCTGGTAAAATTCCTCTTTCTAAGTAATCAATCATAGGTTTTCTCCAATCTTGAACAGCCAAGATTACCATTTCACAACTTGGTTTGGGGACTTCCTGTTGAATGATAGTCTTATGATTTCCCAGACTCTTGATACTCGCCATCTTTGATAAGATATCTGGCCCAGAATTTTCCTCTCTGGGAATATGATTAACAATGCCTTCATTGAATTCGGCCATGATTTCTTTAACTTTGTTCAAATATTTTGCTAATAGTGTCCCTTTCACCTGGTACCGCCCCTCAATCTGGGCAGCAACAAGCTGGGAATCAGTGAGAACCCGTAACTTCTTGGCCCCTTGTTTTCTTGTCTGTGACAATCCAGCTATCAGCGCTTCATATTCAGCTTGATTATTTGATGTTGGAAAGTTTGGTTGGAGGGATTGCTCAGTAGCTATCCCTTCCGGGTTTTCATTTATGATCCCGGCTCCACTACCTTTAATATTTGATGATCCATCAACATATACTTTCCAGATATCAGCATTGTTTCCTGCTCCATTATCATGTGGAGTTAACTCCATAAAAAAAATCAGCAAATGCTTGAGATTTGATAGCATGCGGAGCTTCGTACTTCAAATCAAACTCGGACAATTGTATCGCCTAATTAGTCATTTGTCCAACCAGGTCCGATTTATGTATAATTTTTCGTATTGGCTGATTAGTTCTAACAATAACTGTGTGGCCCTAGAAGTAAGGGCATAGCCTTTTCGCTGCTATCAATAACGCAAAAGCTACCTTTTCCAGTTCTGATATCTTAACTCGGAATTTCGGAGAGCTCGGCTTACAAAATAAATGGGTACTTGGGAGCTGTTTGTTTCCCTTACCAATGTTGCACTAACTGCTGCATCTCCCACAGATAAGTATAATATCAATACTTCTCCAGGTTCTGGCTTCGATAGTATTGGTGGAGAGGCCAAACATTTTTTTATCTCGTTGAACGCCTCCTCACAATCCGGGTTCCATCTTACAACAGCTTCCTTTTTTAGCAATCTGAAGAAAGGGAGTGCCTTTTCAGCCGATTTCAGTAGAAATCGTGTTAAAGCAGCCAATCTTCCTGTCAATTGTTGAATTTCTCGCTTGTTTGCTGGAAACTTCATATCCAATACTGCTTTGCATTTGTCCGGATTGGCCTCTATTCCTCTGTGGGTTAACATAAACCCAAGGAATTTCCCAGCTGAAACGCCGAATGCGCATTTGAGCGAGTTTAATCGAATGTTATATTTTCTTAGCTTACTGAATGTTTCTTCTAAATCCCTCATGTGATCAGCAGGGGTGTCTGTCTTTACAATCATATCATCAATATATACTTCAATGTTTCGGTCGAGCTGGTGCTCAAAAACTCTATTCATCATCCTTTGATATGTGGCCCCTGCATTTTTCAATCCGAAAGGCATGACATTATTGTTGGATGTAGGGGGAGCAACAAGAAGATGAAACTTGTGCCTTAGAAGAAAGTTTTGAGCTTTTCACATGCCTTGAAGATTGTACTTTAATTTAAATGTATGAGAGGCCAATCTTTTGATCCTTGCATTGCATACATATAAATCATTAACATGCTTACATGTTTCTCATTAAAATATCCAAGCTATTCATGTTCTAAAAGAAATCAATAAGTCATGGTTAAAATGTTTTTTTGGAAAAATGTGTTTTCACTGCTTTAATCGATTACACCATTGAATTAATCGATTACACAAGGTGAATATTTTTAAACATTTTATCTTTTCTTCAAGAGTATAACCCGGTGTCGGGTTACGCTGGGTTCATATACAACTTGGGTTAAAATTAAATGTTGAGAGGTGACAGCTGAGCTCATGTACCGCTTGCCGGGTTCCCAGATTTTGTAAAACTACCGTCAATCCGTGTTGGGTTCCTAATTCGTGTAACCAAGCTATCATTAATGGTGGTAGAAGGGATGTCGGGTTCCATGAATAAGCCGGGTTTCTGATTTGTATAAACACGCTAATATTAATGGTGGTAATGGAAGGGATGTAGGTTCCAAGAACTAGCCGGGTTCCCTGATTTAATAACCTTACAAGTCAATCTGAGCTAGGTTCTCATCATCCGAGTTTCAGGGCTCTTGAGAACCAGCCGAGTTCCAAAAATTCATCCGAACTTCTTATTCGCTGGTGTTGATGATGGAAGTGAAAGGGAGGCTGAGCTTCATGAACTTGTCGGGCTCTAAAAGCATTCCGATTTTCCGGATTTGTATTGAATAGCCTAGGTCATGTTCATATTACATGATCCGTGCTCCACAATGAGCCGAGCTCCATCATAATCCTGACTCCATGTTAAGCAGAACTCCACTGTAAGCTGAGCTCTACTATAATCCGGACTAGTGTTGTTCGTGTTTTGAGCTTTACTGGTTTAATCGATTACCAGTCTTATGTAATCGATTATTTCTTTATGCTTCATATATACTAAGACAACTTTAATCGATTACGTATCGATTTAATTGATTATTCTGCTCATTGTAAAACCCAGAATGAAGCTATGAACAATGTAATCGATTAAGTGACAATTTAATCGATTACATAAGCCATTTTAATCGATTATTTGGCTCGTTGTAATCAATTACAGTCAGTTACAAAAAAGTTGTTATAAATAGAATGAAGGCCTGTCTGTTTTTAAAAACTTGAATACTTCAATTTTCTGAATATACACAAACCTTCCCAAAGTAACAAAGTGATTTTCTGAGTTAACTAAGTTTTTGTTCCACTCTTTAATCTTCATGGGTTTTGAATGATTTCTTAGGCAAGAGTTTTTCAAAGAAGTTTTGGAGAGCGTGTTCTGAAATCCTTTTCTGCAAATCAATTCTGATTGGTAAACTACATGCATTCATATTCATTGGATCATCAGGTTGTTTCTCTCCTTAATCTTTGGTTGTAATTTCGTTTTTTGTATTTTGGATATTGGGAGCTATTGTAAAGTGTTCTTTGA
>CM023946.1:30845290-30908371 GCA_013407115.1 Glycine latifolia | reverse complement strand
ATATATATATATATATATTAAGGTTTCTTATTTTTCTTGTTAGATATAATTTTTATTTGAATTTATTTTATTATTTTGTATAACATAATATAATCTAAATTAAAACTATTTATAATTAAAATTAATACTCCTATTAATTGATTAAAATAATTATCAATTACAGATTGTCAAGTTTAGGTAAAGATTATTAAAAATTTGGCAGTTGTTACCAAATTATCAATGAATGGCGCCCTAATCCTCATGAATAACTGCTGACGATTTATATCTATTATAAATGCAATAGTTTTTTTTTAAGAACATAAATACAATAATTTAGTCACCTGGGTACAGGCTAATTTGTCAACAACTTCACTTTCGCTTGATAATTAATAATTACTATTTTTTACTATTACCTATAACTCTATATTTTTAATCAATTAAGTCTCTTTACTTTAAAAATTAAGAAATATTGATTCCTTTATCAATTTTCTTCTGTCTAAAATTCTCATTTTTATTCAATATTTTGAGGTGATTTATATATGAGAATTTGGATATAAACAATTTTAAGAGTTTAGATGTTAGAAATTTAGTAAAATTTTGATAAAAAAATTGAATAATTTTGTAGGATGTGAAATTAGGGTTTGAAGACAAGAATATTGAGATTTTTTTAAAATATATATATGATGGTTGACGAGTTTTAAGTAGAAGAAAAATTAAAACAATTTAATCAATTCTATTTGTAAATTGCTGAATATAAAATGAAAGCATAAGGATTTTTAGCAGAAGAAAATTTGTTTAATTTCAAACATAGAGGGATTCAATGTGTTAAGGAAATTAAGAAACCAAAGTTGCGCGTAATCCAAATTAAATGGATAAATAGTAGTATAATTAAGCATTAAAAAAACCAATTTGTTATCTAAATAGATTAGCAATATCTAATTTCAAGTATTTAAAAGCAAAATTGACATTTATTGAAATTAAAACTTGAATATATATATTGAACCTATCTTTAATCAATTGTTAGTGCTACGAAGCCTTATTTACTTTATTATTTATATTCATATGTAAATAATAAATAGACTGATGCAAAATAAATATAAAGTTAAGCCACTAATTTTAATGCTTCAGATAAAAATATGTATTTTTTGTAATATATTTAAAATCTGGGAAGTATAGCTTAAAACACTCAGCTTCCACTCTCAACACTAATATATAGGACACCTAACTCCTTGCATTTTTTTATGGGGTTCTAGTCAAGCCGGTCATGAACTCTCTGATTCATCTTCTAATTTTATTATATTTTCTCCCTATTTTAAGGTAAATCTAGCTTGCTTTATTATTAATACTATTTGTTTTCATTAAAGAGTTGTTGTTACGTACTTATAAGTGCCTGTATTTAGGGAGCAGATTTGTGTTGACCAATTGACATTAGGCACATAATGTACTGTTGAAATTTTTGAAAGTGTGAACACAGGACCCTGCCAAGATAAATAATATCTGAAGGTTTGACAAAGTTATGGCATCATGAAATATTTTTATTTGTTTACAAGGTTATGGAATATATGGAAATCTATGCAATGAGTGTTTGTGTCTGCCATTTTAGGACATCATCACCCACTCGGTATCTTGATTCTTTTTTCCCCTCCGCTACATCCAAATGTACCAAAGATGATTTCATATATATATATATATGGGAAAAGAAAAGAAAAGCTTTTGGCTTTTAAATAAAAAGTTGTTTTCACTCAAATTAACTCGCCGGTTAATTATTCTAATGATAAAGACGAATATGGACTATATACAGTTAATCATATTATTGCACATTTAAATATTAAATATATTGATTCTTTGAATTCATAGTGCCAAACTTTTCTATGCATGCTAGTTCCTTAGCTTTAATTATTTAATGCAAAATTGTCTGTCTTTAATTGAATATTGAAGGATTGATTAATAAGCTGAGCTGTGGTCAAGGTCACTTAAACATCACTTAATCAAAATACCACTTAAATTCTAACCAAAATATGAAGGCTTTTTAAAAAATCCCATAAATGATAATAAATAGTATTTACACGTGTAACGCTTTTTATTGGAGAAATATAAAAAGCGATTAGTATATTTACTCTTCTGCATTTAAGTTCCTTCTACAAAGCTCTTCGCCTTTTGACACGAGGAAACTTGAAATTGACTTTATGTACGTATAACATAGAATATTGATTTTGAGGCTATATATGGCCGTCAATTTTTCTATTTTTATTTCTTTTCAAAGATAAATTTTCTATTATCATAGGAATGAAACAAAAACCGACCATTCTTATGCAACCAAATGGGAGGATTATTCCATTACCTATAATCCTATATGATTGAATGATGATCGATCATTTTGAAACTAGTACTTGTATATTTTTCAACCATCTGTCACCAACTAGAGTTGAGGAACAAGCAAAAAGAAAAGAAAAAAAAACATGGGCATTTTCAGAAAGTAGATTATGATTTATGACTTGACTTAATTTTAGAATGGCCTGTTTTGTTGCTGAAGATATGTATATCATATAAGCTAGTATTTGCACCTTGCCATCTGTTCATTAATTATAGTCATTCTTCAGCGCTTACTCATTTCCCACTCGAAGGTGGGCAAGGTATCTCTCACCTTTTCTGTCTTTGAAATCTATTTTCAATGACCAAATTAAATTATCTCTATTTTTTTTTTCTTTTCAGAATTTATCACGCAGTAGCTCATCATAATAATATCTCCCTTTCTTTTAGATTTGAATGATATCTTCAGTACAAGCAGGATATAATTGTGTTAAAGTGTTAAAGTGAGAAAGAAATATTATTAATAAAAAATAAAATCATGATGAGTCATTACAACGTACAACAAATCTAACTAAGATTGACAAATGAATTTTTTGGTTGAAGATCAACTCATGAGGGGTCATTGTTTAATAAAAAAAATTCAAGATTTTTGTTGTTGTGAATTCAAGATTATATATATATATATATATCCTCCTTTTTTTAAACAAAATCAAATTCTCTTATTTGAAAATACAACAAAAAGGATCCAAATTCATTTTTGAACACTTTCTTTTTCTTCTATTTTGTTTATGTAAAAAGTGGAAGAATGGGGAGATACTTTAATAATACAGGACAGGGTGCAAATACACATCCTTTTTAGATGATTGCTTTATTACATTCCTATGCTGCAATAAGTTATTTGTCATACTCTTTCCGGTTTAAATTAAGAAATCTTTTTTAAGAAGATTACTCAGCAATAAGATTTTAGTGACATCAAAAACAAAATCAAACACATATTCAAAGAAAAGTTGAGAATTAATATTGAATTTTTAACCTATTATATATCAATTCGTGTTGCCTTCAATACCCTTTCTCTTGTGACAGAAAAATGAACTTTATTTGCTATTCTCTCCCCTAAAGTTGCATAGAATAATTGATTCTCTAATCGGGTCGGGGAAGAATGCAATGTATTAGGGAAAATATGAATGATTAATCTTATATGAGAATATAAATAATTAATCTTAAAGGTTAGATTAAAATATTTTAAATTTAAATTAAAACTTTTTTTAGTTATAAAATATCTAAAATATTTATCAAACAGAAAATTAAATCTTTAGATATGTTATATATATATATATTTGAATATAACTATTAATTAGAGTTTTTATATCATTGTATTTTTTTTTAAAATACATTTTTTATTCTTGCAATTTAGTATTTGCTTCTTTTAGCCCGTATTTTTTATTTTAGTCCTTGTTCTGCTTGTGAGAAACAGAATGTACCCAAAATTCACTGGGGTTTTGCTGTAGGATCAAGCTCTCCCTCTCTGAAGATGCCTATGGAGATGAAGCACCCCCAGGAAGATGATCACTGCCGGAAACAACACAAGTGGTGTACTGTGTGTGCAATGTGAATGGAAAAGAGAGAGTCAGAATTGTTGTGTACCTTTCACCATGAACAACGTCCTATTTATAGGATGATATCTGGATCATGGGAAGAGGATGGTTGAGGCCCATTATCTTTGATTAAGATATCCAGAATATCTTTATAACTGACTAACAGTGGTTGTAAATATATCCTCTATTATATCGCTATCTTTTGGTGGTTGCATAATTTAAATATTTGAATAGCCTATCCATAACAGATGCCCCACAGCCCGGTTATCTAGCACTCTGGATGACTGGGATGTATCACATGGATAGGTCCGAGCTATATTGAATCTAAGATCTTCATACCGACGTAGGTTAATATTGTTGCCCCATGCCGAGATAATTAATTCAATTTGACGAGACGTTTTCAACCAATACCGAGCTATTTCTTGCTGAGAATGGTTCCTTCTACTTATCCTTTGCCGAGATATTGTTGCTTGCTCCATTGCCGAGGCATATATCTTTTCAGACGTTAACATGGTCCGGTCCCACCTGCATCCGAGCTATTTATTTTGTATCAATTCATCGTTACTTATCCGAGTTCCCTTAAGAAACCGAGACATTTTTATAGCGAGGATCGTGGTCGAAAAAACCTCGGCTTTCTAGTTTATTCTGAGGTCATTATTTGAAAAGACGGATTGTCTTTTCATCTTTTCCTTAGCGACGTTCCCTACTCCCGGCATTTAATGCGCCGTTTCTATTTCCCACGCTTCCATCATGAAGTTGGAATTTTCTTCCTGATTTGCCCCTTGTATGAGTTGGGAGATGTCATTTATGCCCCTGATGTCAGATCATATCTTGTGAGCCATGTTTTTTGAAACGTTTCGTGAGAGGTTTTCTGGCGGTTATCAATACTCCCACCTTATTTCCTTCATTTGTCCATCTTCATTCTCATTTCTGCATCCTTGAATCCTTGCATTGCTCAATACTTCAATCTTCCTTCTATTCCAGGTACTTTCGATTTTCTTTTTTCATATTCATCTCATTCGTAATTATTTCAATTTCCGTCTGCTATTTTAGTTTATGCGAACATTTCTTTTGTCTGTGGTTTCTTTTGATTCTTCATTCTTTCTTTGCGTCTTTATTCTCATAATCCTTTTCCATGAACTATTCTGCGGAAGAAGAGGCACATATCCGCAGAACCGTTCCTCCCCGTTCAGCATTTTGGTTTTTCGGTCTTCCTATTCTTGATGAGGAGAAAGAAAAAGCCATTCTACGAACTCCATATGGTTCTAGTAGTTCTAGAACCAATATTTCTAAACCTCACAAACCTTCTAGATTAGGGTTATCCTCTAGGTTATCTCAACCAGAGCGTAGGGTTCCTACCAAAACTCCCATATCTTCGAATAATGCTTCTTTGGATATTCCTGAGAAAAATAATGTACCTGAACAACACTTCGAAACTCGATTTGAACCCTGTTCGAAATGTCTTGACGATTTTTTCTATTTCGTTAGCATCGATCATAATCATCAGGCCGATGCTTTACTTGACAACTGCCGTCATAACCCTATTGTTGTCCCCAAACCTTCTTCACAAAGAACAGAAGTATTGATTTCCAGTAGATCGAATTTAGGGGCCGAGGTGTCGATTCCTACCAATACCCCGGCGTCAGCCCGAGCTTCATCAAACATTAGCTCTCTAATGACAAATTTCCCAGGTATTTTACTAACTACCATTTGTCTTCTTTTTTTACTTTCATAGGTAATTATGGAATCATCTCTTTTGGAAGTTGTTGAGGAATCCTCTGCCGGGTCTCAGTCTCAAACCGTTCCTCCTACCCTGACCAATAGGTATCCTTGGGTAACCCACGAGGTGTTACGTAACACCTCGGTCCTAGATCCCGAGAGTCTTACTATGCTTCCTCTTGGGATTCAGGAGGGTTTTAACATTTGTCTCCCCCGTTCGAACGAACCTGTTTGCTCCATCAAGGAAGAAAACAATCCTGAATTCTTTTTCTTTTATAGGGATGTAATTACCCGACTGGGAGTCCGTTTCCCTTTCTCCGACTTCCAAATGCGTGTGTTAGATCATCTACATGTCACCCCCTCACAAATTCACCCAAACAGCTGGGCCTTTTTGCAAGCCTTTGAACTTTTATGTCGGGAATTAGAAATCCCCTGCACTTATACACTATTTTTTTACTTCTTCACTGTCCATTCTGGCCGATCAGGTAAAGAGCCTGCCAATAGGAAAGGGTGGGTTTCGTTCCGAGGTCACAATGACCGAGGTCATTCAGACCGTAGGTTATTTTCCCTATTTGCCGAGTCCTTTAAGGGTTTTAAGGATAAGTTCTTCAAAGTAGTTGTTGAACCCGACCATCATCCTTTTTTCTTACATGCCTTTGACTCACCTAAGTTTCCTCTGTATTGGACTTCCACTCACCATGACTTTCCTCCCTCTTCTTATCGTACCGATGAGACTCAATTGTCGGATACCGATGCTTCCTCAGTGGCTTGTATAATGTCGTACAAGGAATCACAAAGTTTGCCCGCCATAACTTATTATATCAAATGTGGTTAGTTAAATTCCTTTTGAATATAATAGGAAAAAATATCATCTTGTCTTAACTTATGCGTGATTGTTTTGCAGCGGTTGAAATGGATCCCGCTCCCATCCGGAAGCCTGATCATCTTGTAGCCTTCCATTCCAGAAAGAAGCGGAAGGTTACGGGGGCAAACGGTAAAGAAAAGGTACCCGAGGCTTCTGACCCCAGGATGGTGGCTACTTCAGACATCCCTGCCCCAGTCCTTCCTTCGTCCAAGATGCCAGTCATTACTCTTGATGACCCTCCTGCAGATGTGACTCCTGAAACTCCTACTCCTGCTGCCCAGCTATCGGAACCTCGAGTTGCCGACGCGTCTATTCCTTTGCCCAATGCTTCTGAGGAACTCATTCAACTGGCACCCCAAACTCTTTGGGATAAAGGTGTCACACAAGAATTTTTCAAAGTTGCTCGAGCGCCGAGAAGATACTCCGAGCTGGTGCCTTTTAATGTGGCGGAGATGAAAGAATTAAGCATGATCGAGTTAGCATCTCTGAAGAGTGGTACCTTGGTTGAGAGTCTGTTTACTTTGAACAGAAAAGCTTGCCGAGTAAATGCTAACCTTGAAGCTTCTCGAAGGGAAAATTTACAACTTCAACAAAAACTTGACCAAGCCAATGTGAAGACGGCTGCGCTAGAGGCATCGGTCACGGAGTTAGAGGTTATCCGCGCCAATCTGGAGACCTCCCAAGCTGCTACAAAGGAAGCTCAAGAATCATTGGCCAAAGTGACCTCTGATCTTGAAGCTTCTCGAACCGAGCTTGGGGCTTTCAAGGTTGAAGCCGAGGCCTATCGAGTGAAGATGGAGCTTGAAGTGACCTCGTGTCATGATAAAGTCTAAACTGCTCTCGTCCGGTGTAACAAATTAATTGCTCTTGAAGCCAAGAAGGCCAAAGATTTGGAGGAAACACTGGACGAGCTTATCTTTGTTCGGTCACAATTAGCTCGGTCTACTGAAGCTTCTTTTAACAACACCTTAGAGCAAATTCGTTTCCTGAACCCTAGTCTTGATTTGAACACCTCAGGTATGCACTTTAAAGCTTATGTCGGTGGTGATAAGCTATTAACTATTTCAGATAGCGAAGACGAGCCGAGTACAACTAACTTACCTGACGAGGACGCAGACCAGGGTGATTCTTGAAGGGCTGGGATGCCGGTTTCTTATGTAATTTTGTTGAATATTTGGAACATTTTTTTTGTTGTTTTCGTTTAATGCTTCCTTGAACAATTTTATTTGCTGCATCATGCTTTAATATTAAAAGCTTCATTATCGTCGATGTTGGTTACTCTGATATTATTTTGGCTCCAACGGCCAAGTATTTTAATCGAGTCTTTATTTCGAATATTGTTTTTTGGAACCGAGTTCCTGTCCCAGCAACTGTTAAATGTATTTCGTAATATTAATCTAAGGATATAATTCTTTCGATATAATCGATGATTCATCCATGAGTAAATAATTACATCGGCTTGATCAAGACCGAATTAATACATAACAATGACTAGGCCCTCAAAAATTGTGCACAATGTATAATTTCCTTGTAATAAGGATTTTGTTTATTCTTCAAAGATTATTCAAATTCATGGTATCAATGGAAATTTATGTCGGGTTTTTGTTCCTCGGCTTTTATAACCAATGAGAAACACATGAATATTTTATTTAAATTCGTGGTATCAATGGAAAGTTTATTCCGGGTTTTTATACCTCGGTTTATATAACCAATGAGAAACACATGAATATATGGATCACGATCTCTATGAAGGATTCGCCTGGATCCCGGCTTGTGAATCGATTACAGATAAATACGTGAAATTAAGAATTTATAATCTCGAACTTATTGCCGGGAGATATGTTTAAAACGATACTCCACGATCTCGGGCTAACTGCCGGGGGATACGTGGGTTCTTTCAACTATAGTATCTCTTTAGCTTGTCGGTATTCCATGTGCGCTTGATCTGCTTGCCTTCCAAGGTTTCTAAAACGTAGGCTCCTTGCCCCAAGTTTTGGGTGACCCGATATGGTCCTTCCCAATTGGGTGCTAATTTCCTATCTCAGGCATTTTTGTTCCCGATGTTCGCACGTCGTAGTACGAGATCACCTTCCTCGAAGGATCTTGGCCTTACCCTTTTATTAAATTTCCGAGCCGAGATCTTCTTCATGTGTAGATCTCGGCGATGTGCTGCAATCCGGACTTCTTCTATCAAATCTAGCTCGGCAGCTAATGCCTTATTGTTGTCTATATGCGACATTTGCCTCCTCCAAGATGGTTGGCCGATCTCTACAGGTATCATGGCCTCGCATCCATATGTCATTCTGAATGGAGTCTCATGGGTGGCTGTTTGAGCCGTGGTTCTGTATGCCCATAAGACGTAGTAAAGTTGCTCGACCCAATTCGGGCCGGCTTCTTGCATTCGTTTTTTCAATCCGTCCAGAATGACTTTGTTCGCTGCTTTCGCCTGGCCATTAGACTGTGGGTGTTCTACCTACGAAAAGTGATGTTTTATGTGGAGTCCGACCATCATTTCTTGGAAGTTTTTGTCTGTAAACTGTGTCCCGTTATCGGTGACGATTTCTGCCAGAATTCCGAATCTTGCTATTATATTGCGTTCAAAGAATTTTTGGACACGGGCCGAGGTGATAGTAGCTAGAGGTTCGGCCTCAATCCATTTAGTAAAGTAATCCACGGCTACTATTAACCACTTCATTTGTCCTTCCATCGCTTTAAATGGTCCTAAAAGATCCATTCCCCATTTGAAGAAAGGCCACGGTGCTGTGATTAATTTCAACTCGGATGGAGGAATCCATAATATCCTTGCATGTTTTTGACAGGTGTCACATTTCTTTACGTGCTCTGCTGCGTCCGCTTGCATCGTTGGCCAAAAGTATCCGGCACGAAGAGCTTTTAATGCCAAAGCCTTCGCACCCATATGCTGGCCGTTAATACCCTCATGTATCTCGGTAAGTACATACTCGGTTTGGTCGAAACTTAAGCATAATAATAACGGGGTATGAAGACCTCATCGATATAGCTGACCGTCAACGATTGTGTACATGGATGCATCTCTGGTTAACCTTTTTGCTTCTATTTTGTCGTCCGGCACTATCCCTTGTTCCAAATAATTTATAATTGGCCTTCTCCAATCTTCGGCTATTAAGACCACCATAATGCATGCAGGTTGGGCGAGTTCCTGTTGAATGACTATTCTGTGATTACCCGTTCCTTTCGTACTTGCCAGCTTCAACAATATATCGGCTCGGGTATTTTTCTTTGACTTTAGCAAGATATTTTGCTAACAAAGGACCTTTGGTTTGATATCGCCCTTCGATTTGTGCTGCAACCAGCTATGAGTCAGTGAAAACATTAACTTTTAATGCTCCTTGCTCTCTGGCCTGATTTAGCCCGACAATCAATGCTTCATATTCTGCTTGATTGTTAGACGTTAGAAAATTAAGCTGTAGTGATTGTTCGAGTGACACTCCATCGGGATTCTCAACGATGATCCCAGCTCCACTTCCCTTGGAATTGGATGATCCATCAACATATACTTTCCACACGCTATTGTTTGTCGGATTGGAAGATGCCGGGGTCAGCTCAACTATGAAGTCGGCCAAAGCTTGAGACTTGATTGCGTGACGGACTTCATACTTGATATCGAATTCGGACAACTGGATAGCCCAATTCATCATTCTCCCTGCTAAGTCCAGTTTGTGTAATACCTGTCGTATGGGCTGATTTGTTCTCACCACTATAGTATGACTTTGGAAATATGAGTGAAGCCTTTTAGCCGTTGTGAGCAGAGCGAAGGCTACCTTCTCGAGCTTCTGGTATCGCAGTTCTGAGTCCTTTAGAGCTCGGCTTACAAAATATATCGGCAACTGACACTTATCCACTTCTCGGACTAGAACCGTGCTTATAGCTTCGTCTCCAACTGCAAGGTATAGAATAAGTGTTTCTCCATGCTCCGGTTTTGAGAGAACTGGGGGTGAGGCCAAACATCTTTTTATTTCCTGAAACGCCTATTCGCATGCCTAATTCCATCCTATATTGGCCTCCTTTTTTAATAACTTGAAGAATGGAAAAGCCTTCTCTACGGACTTTGGGAGGAACCGTGTTAAGGCCGCCATTCTTCCCGTCAGTTGTTGAACTTCTCGTTTATTAGTGGGAAATTGCATGTCGAGCACAGCTTTGCACTTGTCTGGGTTTGCCTCTATTCCTCAGTGTGTTAACATGAACCCCAGAAATTTCCCAGCTTTTACCCCGAACGCGCATTTTAGGGGATTCAAATGAATACTGTGTTGCCTTAGTTTGCAGAACGTTTCTTCTAGATCTCGAATATGGTCTCCGTTTACGTCTGTCTTAACAATCATGTCATCGATGTATACTTCGATGTTGCGTCCGAGTTGATCAGTGAAGACCTTATTCATCATTCATTGATAAGTAGCCCCTGCATTCTTCAATCCAAATGGCATCACCTCGTAACAGTAATTTGCTTCAGTGCCTCGGAATGATGTTTTCTCTTGATCTCCCAGATACATAGGTATCTGATTATATCCGTAGTAAGCATCCATAAAAGATAACGACTGGAATCCGGCAGAATTATCGACTAACTGATCGATACTCGGCATCGGATAGGAGTCCTTTGGGCAAAACTTGTTCAAATCTGTGTAATCAACACAAACTTGCCATTTTCCATTGGACTTCCTCACCATCACCACATTAGAGAGCCAAGTGGTGTACTGTATTTCTCTTATGAACCCGGCCTCTAGCAATTCCTTGATGTGTTTCTCCAACGCCTGTCTTCTGTCCGGGCCGAGCTTCCTATTCTTCTGTGCCACGGGTTTAGAATCAGGGTACATGGCCAATTTATGACAGCAAAATGTAGGGTTGATCCCGGGAATCTCGGAGGCTTTCCAAGCGAACACGTCCTGATTCTCCTTTAGGCACTGGATTAACTTGCCTTTGGAATCTGAATCAGTCTGTTTGCCTATCTTTGTGATTTGTTCTGGAAATTCCCCAATCTGAATATCTTCGAGCTCGTCTACAGGTTCCGGCCTCCATTCTTCGATATCTCGCATATCTAACTCCACAAGATTGACCGGCTTTCGAGATGCCTGTCTCTCTGTTTGTTGTTCTGCTGGATCCCCTTGCCGAATCCGAGGTGGAGAAGATGGGCCACCTTCAATTTCTCGGATTGCATTGAAATAGCATTGTCAGGACTCCTTCTGATCACCGCAGATTGTAATAACTCGGCCAAGGTGTCCGATCATCTTCATCTTCTGATGCTTGGTGGACATCAGTATATCCCATTTATGAAGTGTTGACCTGCCTATTATAATGTTGTACGATGAGGTGAACTCGGCAACGGTGAATGTGACTCGGCCTGTCTTGAAACCTTCCCTCGTTCCCAACGTCAGTTGGAGGTCAATTGCGCCTTTCAAACCGGTGCCTCCACCATTAAAACCGATCAGCATGGTTTGGCACGGTTTTAAGTCCTCCTCCTTTAGGTTCATCTTTTGAAATGCACTCAAGTTAATGATGTCGGCTGAGCTACCATTATCAACAAATATTCTTTTAACTCAGAAATTCGCCACAGTCCCTGTTATGACAAGACCGTCTTCGTGTACGGGCACTACGCCTTTCATATCGTCTTCTGTGAAATAGATTAGCGGTGGTGCAGATTTCTTGTTGCTTTCTTTGAATTTGGGTTGATCTCTTACTGACATAACTTCCTTGAGATATTTCTTTCGCCGACTGGCGGTGTCACCTCCACCTCCCATCCCCCCCGAAATCACATTACATTCGAATTCGGGTTCTGGGAATTCATCCTTTTTAGTTTTCTTGTTATCTCGGTCTTTATTCTCCTGCTGACTTTTCCTTTTTGCTTGATGCCCTTGAGTCTGGATAACGTATTGCCGAAGTTTACCTTCGCAAACGAATTGTTCTATCGCATCACGGAGTTCCCGACACTGGTCAGTCGTATGACCCGGTCCATTGTGGAAGTCACAATATCGGGAGTAGTCTAACCCTTCCTTTCTGAATATCGGACGAGGACGTTCTACTTTCCTCATCTCTGTAAATGCAACTTCCTTCCATATCTGACCTCGTGGAGCGTTCAATGGAGCATACTTGTCAAATTTCCATTCGAACTTTTTGGACCTGAGGTTAGGGTCAGGAAAACTTCATGGAGGTCGGTTGGCGGGAAAATTTGTGGGTTGTCATTCTCGTGACGTCGGTTCCTCGGCGATGTAGGTTTCTTACTCTTCCTCGGGGCCGAGTTAGCGATTTCCATCTGTTCCAACTCTAAATATTTTTTGGAACGGATCATAAATTCGTTTAAAGTTTTTACAAGATCTTTATAAATGGATTTGGCGAGACGGGATGACCCATTGAGCCCGGCTGAGATGAGATGCACGTGGACCTTTTCTTCCAAGCCCTGTACTTGCAAAGCGGCTTCTTTGAATCGGTCCATATAACTCTGTAATGTTTCTCCGGACTGTTGGTGTACTTTCCCTAATATGAACTCGGACTTGGGCTGCTTCTTGCTTGTTGCAAAATTCAACAAGAACTTCTGTCCAAAATCTTCAAAATTTTGAACAGAACGCGGCGGAAATTTGTGAAACCAGGCTTGGGCGGCTCCAGTCAAAGTAGTAGCAAAAATTCGAGAAATTATACGCTCGTCAATACCTCGGACGCACATTTGCATGTCGAACTCGTCTATATGCACCCGGGGATCTTGGCTCCCATCATACTTGGATAAGAAAGAACCATCGAAGTCCTCCAAGAATTGGGCTTCTACTATTTCATCGATGAACGAGATATTATTCTGATGACCTCGACGATATTTCCTCCGGTATGTATCGTCTTCTCGTCTGGGCCGATGTATAATTTCTCCTACTGGTCTGTCAACAACGGCATGTTCTGGGATTCCGGCTGACGGAGTAGGCCAAGGTCCTTCCTTGCGCGAATGAGAATGGGATATTCTGGCTTGCTCTGATTGACTGGTTGGGCCTCTATTACCCGCCTCGGCTATGGGTGCCGAGTTCCTTGTTTCATGTCTTCTTACTACTGAATGAAGTTGCTCGTTCTGTGTTGTCGCCGGTTGGTCTGTATTAAGATTCCGATGTTTCACATGTTTGGAACGGTGGTTTTCATCTTGTCCATTAGCATTGCATTCATCCGGCTGTTTGGACAAATTCCGAGCATCCTTCTGTCGTTGAAGCTCGTAGCGTTTCTCCAAATTCTCTAACCGAGATAAAATAGAGTTCAGAGCGTTGTGGATAAAACGCTGGTTGGTGTCTAGTTCTACCTCGGCCATTGATGGTGGAGCACGAGCTGGTTGTATTGCTGGAGAGGAAGCGGTATGGGACATTGCATCTTCTGCTACCACGTTTTCCAGATTCGCATGCCGGGGTGGTGGTGGTGCATCATGTCCAGCAATCTGATGACTTCTGGTGTTGACCATTGTGAGTTGGTGGGATTCGAAATTTATTGTCTCCACAGACGACGCCACTGTTCTGCTTGTGAGAAACATAATGTACCCAGCAAAATTCACTGGGGTTTTGCTGTAGGATCAAGCTCTCCCTCTCTGAAGATGCCTATGGAGATGAAGCACCCCCAGGAAGATGATCACTGCCGGAAACAACACAAGTGGTGTGCTGTGTGTGCAGTGTGAATGGAAAAGAGAGAGTCGGAATTGTTGTGTACTTTTCACCATGAACAACGTCCTATTTATAGGATGATACCTGGATCATGGGAAGAGGATGGTTGAGGCCCATTATCTTTGATTAAAATATTCAGAATATCTTTATATCGCTATTATATCGTTATCTTTTGGTGGTTGCATAATTTAAATATTTGAATAGCCTATCCATAACAATCCTTACAAATTGTATTTGTTTGTTTGTCATTATTAAAGTATTTTAGATCAAACAGAAAATTAAATCTTTAGATATATATATATATATATATATATATATATATATATATATATTTGAATATAACTATTAATTAGAGTTTTTATATCATTGTAGTTTTTTTCTTAAATACATTTTGTATTCTTGCAATTTAGTATTTGTTTCTTTTAGTCCCATATTTTTTATTTTAGTCCTTACAAATTGTATTTGTTTTGTTTGTCATTATTAAAGTATTTTAGATAATTTTTTCACTGTTCAAAATATTTTTGTACTGTTTAAAGTATTATAAACACTTTACGGATGAAAAATAAAAAATTATACTTTGCAAAAACTAAAACTTTTTTACAAGAGAAAATGAAAAAAAAATGCTAAACTACAACTAAACTCCTATAATTAGAATCTTTGATTTTTTTTGTGTAACCCGATATTCTTACTAGCTTCTGTCTATTGGATCAATTATGACACTAATTCTTGATCAAGAACTTATCACATTTAAAACTTCTCATATCCTTTTTAAGAGTATATTATGTTCCCACAAATTTAACATATATTGTCAACTAAATTATACACATTAGATTTATATATCACCGTATGATTAGAACTACAAATTAATTACTAGTACTTCTTAATATGGAAAGAAGCACTAAGATAATGAAAAGTGTCAGATTAAAAATTACTAGTACTTCTTACTATTTAAATTTTGATTAAAATTAATTACTAAATAAATATGATAGTTATCTATTAACTATAGAACTGATTCACTTAGATAATGGAAAGTGTCAGATTCCCACAAGTGCTGCAATTTGTTTTGAAAATCGAATTAATTCACTTACAAGGAAGATTCAAAATAATACTAATATTCTTTTGTGTTTAATATCGGACATTTGTATGAATTTTTATTTGTTTGAAAATAATTTATATTTAAGAATATTAAAAAATATTTCTTGTTTCTCAATAAGATATTTCTTATTGATATCTTATTTAAATATTTAAATGATTCATAATTATATTCTATTTGTTATAATACGATATTTATATATAAAGTAATGTGATTTTATAATAATCATTTGCATATTTTTTTTTTAAATATACATTACTTTAAAAATACGCAAATGGTATGAAATGAAAGTAGTAGTTAAACTCCGTTAACAACGACAAAGTGTTTTTTTAAAAAATTATGTGATGATATGGAGGAAGATATGGATCAAGTGTTTTTTTTTTTTTGGGTAATGGATCATGTCTAGAGATTCATCCAAACATATAATTGTTCTGGGAAGTTTACAAGTATAGTATTGAACTAATGAGGAACTAACAAATTATTTTTTAAATATAAAATAGTTTTATGTGAAATCAAATCAATTAATTATTTTACGTAAATATGATGTATCAATTCTAATCAGTGTAGTCTAATCTTAATTATTTTTGTTGTATTATAAATTTGAATCTATAATTTTACCTGAGAAAATATTTCTTGTTATAATTTTTTCATTTTGACTTTTGATTTTATTACTTGATTACGTTTATACTTTTCAAAAATTACTAAACAATTAATTATTTTCAATATTTGTTTAATAATTTTTATATAATTTATTAGTTTCCTTAGATAAAAAAATTATAATTATACAAAATGATTGCTAATTCAACTTTTATAGAGAAATCGATACACACTATAAAGAATTAATATACACATATAATTTGTTTTTAAACTATGAAGAATTAGTAACCTCAATCACAAAAAAAGGACTATATATAAGTGAAAGTAATTACAAATATATAAAACAGCAATATGATTTAACTACATGCTTCGTTTTTTGTATAATTAGGACCTTAAAAAGCATTTAAATTAGGAGTCATTTGTTACAGCTTCGTTTTTTTGACTTATTTTAAAAAAGTAATTGTTTTTAGTTTTTTTAAAATTTTAAAATAATTATAAGCTGAAAAGAATCTAAAATACAATCAAAAGTAAAAATTATTTTGAATAGCTTCTCATAAAATCAGTTGTTCTTTTTTTAAAAACATATATATATATATATATATATATATATATATATATATATATTACGATGGTAAACAAACATAAATTAGCTTATGCTATTTTGAACTCACTTACAATATTGCCATCATATCAAATTTTTAAATTGAAATTTAAAAATTCATATAGTATTTGTTAAAAATTGATTTATAAATATTTTCATCAAACAATGGTTAGTCCTGATACAACGATAAAATTATATTTTGATGACTTGTTAATTATATATTTGAATTGTCGTTATATTTTAATGACTTGTTGATTATATGTTCGAATCCAGAAAATATTCTTTGTATACGAAGGGTGTAGAGCCTAAAAATAATATTTATGACTATTTTCTGATTAAAATTAAGAAAACTCACAGAAAGATATCAAATTAGAAAATAACTTATTAAATTTTCAGCAAAGCTTCATGTATTTGTTTTTATAACTTACTTTCAAATTTCCACGAAAAAAGATTCTTTCAAACAAATTTAGGTAATCAATTCATTCTGTAAAACAAAAAAAGGTAATCAGTTCTTTTCATATGATGTATCAACCATAAATCTTTTAATATGAATTAGTATCATCAATCATTTTTTTAATGTTTAGGAAAATTCGGTGATACGGTTAATAAATAAAGACTTTGTGCATAACAGTTCAAACCAATCAAAGAAGAATGGATCAGCAAATCAAAGAAGAATATCTAATATCAATGACGGAGGTTTCTTTTTATTATTATTATTTTTTCATAATTGCCAATTGTTTGCAATGACTCGGAAAACTTATCTTTATAAACTTAACCAACACACACAAAGTATTGCTATTTCTCTTAAAAAAATGTATTTGCTATATACCTGAGATTAAATAGATAATTTAAAGCAAAACTGGAGTTTAATTCTTGCTTGAAGCACTTTACCAAGTCTACTAGCATTTTTTGAATATTTGACTCTTTGCACAGCACAGCCTGTATAGTATTAGTTGTCATAATGATATTTTGAAATAGAAAAGAAAGAATTAACTTTTTGTCATCATTTTCTTCGAGAAAATATTATAGAGACGACTTTATATAAACAAAAACAATGAATGTTATCAATCATCGCTAGAATATGTAAATAATAATACCAACATGACCCTATGTAATTTTTAAACTTTTTTTTTGGACCAAAAAGTTTCTTCTATAATTTTCTACATGTGAATACCAACGTACAGGTGAATCAATTTAAAAGAAATCACACTCCACATTAATTTTCATATGATAAATGAATATAAATTAGAAAAATTTGAACCCATATCACGTAGAGATTAATCAAAACTAGGAGTGCTCACAAGTTTAAATTAACTTGATAATCTTATGAATCCAAACCAATATGAATAGAAGAATTCATATTGGTCTCGATTTTTGGTGTTGACCATTAGTTCTGATTAGATTGAAAAACCAATAAATTTGACTAGCACAGTTCGAGACTTCGAGTATCAAATATTCATTTGAAGGATTCAAAACGAATGGATTCACTAGATTAAATGATATCTTTTATTTTTTATTGACTCTTTAAATGTTTGTATTAAGCAATGACAATGTCTTTGCAGCTTTAGTTCTAATTTTGGCTTTTGAATGTCATGAATGGTTTGATAATTAATAGTAATTTGGCATCGATTTTTTATTTTATTTTTCATTTTTTACTTTTTATTATTTTATTATAAATTCGATTATCCAATCCAATCTAAATTTAAATATGCCTTGAACCTATTTGAATTTACCCGTGTCCACCCTTAGTCCACACCATGAACATGAGGTGATTTCAAACTATCTAATAATTTTTCATCAACGAATATGAAATTATTTTAATTTAATTAAAGATGACTTTAGACTATCTAATAATTTTTCATCAACTGAAATAAAATTATTTCGACTTAATAATTGAGTTTAAATCTATGCAAACAATTAAGTTAAATATTCACATTCTAAACTCTTCTAATCCATATTAATCTTATTAAGATAAAATTGTTTCCTTGAATGATACTACTTGCTATATGCACTAAAAAAATATTTTTTTACACGCGTACGGTTTTTCCCCCTCCTTTGTCGTGTTGTACTTTGTGAGGTGTGTGGGGGTGTGAGGTTGTAAGCTTCACCTTAACACATTAGGTTAGGTAGCCATGTTGTTGATGACAAAGTTGGGATTAGGGTCTTATTAAATGAATAGTATTGGTTCGTGCAATGCACTCTCTGTTTGGAAGTGCACAGAGCAAAATCTAGGAATGAATGAATGGGATGGATGGATGGGTATTGTGATCAAACGTGTAACTATCATTCCCAATCCCATCATCATCAATATTACTACAATAGTCTCTGCGGTTGGGCTCTGAAATCAAAGCCACTCGTATATTTAACTCCCATAATAATAACCCTTCCCCCCTATTGCCAGTGGTGTGGCACTGATGATAGATGCTTGTGGCTAAAAAATTCCAAACTCTACCATCATAGATTCTTCTTGTGTTACATAAGCACGATAGATGTAGCATATATACAACCGAATCAACGATTAAGATGATGCTATTTTGCACTACATAATTCTATAATTTTGTGTTGCATAAACATTTTATAATGATGAAGTATTTTTTTCTTATGTTTCTTTTAAAAGAGCCAATCTCGTTTGAGTTAAAGTCAAATATTAAATACAAATACTTTTTAAAAAATAAAAAATAAAACTTCAAAATCATATCATTAACATAGTAAATGCTTAGAAAAGAGTATTTGTGTGTGTATATATATATTCTATTTTTTGAAAAATCTGAAAATATATAATGATTTTTAAAGTAAACTAGTCCAGAAACTTGCATGTTTAATCACTTAACCAATACTCTCTTCATACTCTCTTCATTTCACTTTAAAACACACACAATTTTATTTCACTTTAAATCACTTAACTATTAAAGTTTTTATTTCAATTTTATCTCAAATAAATAATAAAAACGAGGCATCAATTTTTCAGTAACTGATAATAATAATTTATAATAAAATTGTTTTATTTCTTAAGTTATTTAGTATTTTCTTAATCTTTATAAAAATGTAATCGTCACTTATTTTAAAATGGAGGGGGTGTAAAATTATAAAAAAATTAGTTGATATAATTAATATTCACAATTTGTATGGACCAGCTGTAAACAAGAATTTTTAATCTACCATTACCCCTTTCTGTCTTTATTTATAAAAAAAATACCAAAAACCGTTGGGGACCATTCTCTCTCTGCAACCACACTTCCAAGCCCCACCAAAAGAGCAGAGTTAATTACAATTTTCTAAAGACAAGAATATCTCATCAGCATAAGAAAATGGAAAAATTAGTATAAAGAAAGAAGAAAGTCTCAACTCAACTAAAACAAAAAAACAAGCAAGCAAAGCAAGCCTCTATACTCTCTTTCTTCCTTTCTTCCTTTCTTCAAAGCCTTGTTTTTCACTCTTTCATATATCTATCCATCTATCTTCTCTTCTCCAATATAATTTTCATCCAAACCAAACCCTTTTTTTTGTTCTCTCTTCCTTGGTTTTGGTACAAGGCACAAAACAAAGTACTCTTTCACCAATCAATGAAAATCAGCTTAAGGCTCCAAGACACAGAAACACCACCTTCCATGAACAACTCCCCAAGAAGCAATCTCAGCAACAACAACAACTGCACCAATAATAATATCATTGGCATCCAAATCCCCACCACACCAAAAAGCATTCCCAGATCTGACTCCACCACCAATCCTTACCCCACCACCTTTGTTCAAGCTGACACTTCCACTTTCAAACATGTTGTTCAAATGCTCACTGGCTCATCAGAAACCACAAATCCACAACAACAACAAGATCCAGTTCAACCACAATCATCATCATCCAAGAACTTCAACATCCCTCCAATGAAAACAACACCAAAGAAGCAGCAAGGGTTCAAGCTCTATGAGAGGAGAAACAACAACAACCATCTCAAGAACACCCTCATGATCAACACCTTGGTCCCCAATTTTGCACACAGCTCAGGATTCTCCTCCTCATCATCATCACCCTGCAACAAGCCAGAGATACTCTCTCCAAGCTTGCTTGACTTTCCTTCCCTCACTCTCAGCAGCCCTGTCACTCCTTTGAATGATGACCCTTTTGACAAGTCCTCCTCATCACCTTCATTGGGAAGCACTTCTTCAGAGGAAGAGAGAGCCATAGCCGAAAAAGGGTTCTACTTGCATCCCTCTCCCATGTCTACTCCAAGAGACTTTGAGCCTCAGCTCTTGCCTTTGTTCCCTGTGACTTCACCTAGAGTTTCTGAGTCAACTTCTTGATGAAGAACCGAACCAGAAAACAGATTGGTTTGTATCATCATCATCAAGCTATGATTTTAGAGAATGATTATCATTTGATTTTCAATTAAAAGATAACATAGCTTGCTTAAATTGTAAACTTTGTTTCCTTCCATGAAAATGAATATGATGCCCTCTTTTTCTTCCTTCCACCTTTAGAATAGTGCTACTATTACAATCTTTCTCCTCTTAATTAGATGAGTTTTTTTTTTTAATTTTAATTTTGGATTTGTCTCTTCATGTTCCAATTTCTGTTACTAAACCACAAATCCAAAAGGGAATAATCATAAGCCAGAGAGGGTGTCCCAATTTATGATCATGTGTGTATCAATTCAATTTCACACCAACCACTAAAGAGAATTTATGAAGAGACTCAGAAGAAGGCAAAGGGAGGGCTAGGAAATGAAGATTATTGGTTGGGACACATTTTTACTGCACAATAGTGTATGTACTAAGGACTTAACTGTATCCTATGTCTCTCATCAAAGATAGCTGTACCCAAAAGGAAGGTGGGTGGGTCAACTCAATGAAGGTTCAAGGGGTCCCTCTTCATTGGTAATTATGTAAAATTTAGTCTGAATTAGTTTTCTAAGCAATTCAAACCCACACAAAAATGGTGATGATGTGTTTTGGGTTTTGGGTTTTGGTTTTTGGTTTTCCCTTGCTGACTTCTATTGGATGAAAATTGAAATTGAAAAATCATGTTTATGTATTACTAGTTCTCAATTATCATGTTCTCTTTCAGATCAAGTAGTAAAGTATAGACCTTTTTTCTTTTCCTTTTCTTGCCTTCTTTAATTTGTTTTTAAATGAAAAAAAAAAATTAGACAATGACAGTACTCTGTCTGTAATAGTTGTTACATCACAGTGCCTATGTATGTAGGTACAGTCTACTGATAACTAAAATTGTTCTGATTGACTGTCCTTATAATTGAAATCATGAAACCATCTAATTAGTAAGCATTTTTCTTTAGTTGGTGTTCTGTTGCTTGTACTGTGGATGACTAACACTATGCATTAGGCTAACATAAAGCCAAAATTCTCATCTTAGAGCATAAATTCTAGAGCAGTTTAAAAGAAAATTCACATGGTGGGTGTACGGATAAATTAAACAAGGACAACAAAAGAAAGAGCGGGTAATAGAGGAGTTACTAGTTTGTTGAATTAATGTTCCACAAGTTTGATAATAAGGTTTTAAATTGTTTCAATCCCATCAAAATTGAAACAAGGGGAGAAAGATGTAATAAAATAATGTAGCAAACGAGAGAGATCTGTATGACTCAATAAAATTTTATTAGTTCTTATCAATAGTTGTGATTTGTGACTGCCAAAGGTTTTTCAAATTAACAATGCTATTTGGTATAAATTGATAAGCATGCAAATGCTCTTATTAAAAAACGGTAAAAGACAGTGACTATTCAAAGGAGATGTTTGAATCTACTAATATAAATATAACTTATCACTTTGTACACTTTGGCACAACTAATTTTCTACTCTATATCACTATTTTTTTTAATGGCAAACCTAAGTACCATTGCAAAACAATTCAAGAATCGCTGAATTCACAAGGTTACAAATGTATTTACTATTTCACCCCTTGTTTCTTTTTTCCTTTTGTTGATTTAGATTTCCATATAGATTGTAGTAGTGGGGGGCATTGAAATCAAGTAGGATTGACAAACTGACTATACAAAAGTCTAAAGATGGAGAAAAAGAAAGTAGGACTTTTGAGTTTTGACATAATCATCATACTTAGAGAAAGTAACTAAGGTAAGTGAAGAGCACCCATATGTTGTAAATAACAAGAGCCGAGAATATGTGATGGCTACTTTTTCCTTTTCTTCTACTTTTTAGACTTTGTTTTGTCATTTAGGTACAAGTAGGCTGGACCCAACTGCTAGTGCAATGAACAAAAAATAGGTAAGAATTTTTTTTTCTATCAGTTTTTGTTCAATTAGGGACATCTTTTAGTTCCGGGGTTTCTGATCACTTTTTTGACAAATATGGTAGCTAAGTAGGTCGTCTCGAAAAGGACCAAGCTACTAAGACCATATTATAAAGCATAAAGAAAACAGACTTCAAGGACCTTATCATACTATTTTAGCAAATATAACTTCCCATTATGTTTTTTTAATATAAATACTTCCCATTATGTTATACAACACATTTTTGGAGCGTTCTATAATGCTTCCAAAAATTGTTGGATGCTCCGTCCAAATGATACTAATGGTTTTTATATTTTAATCCTAATATGTAAGTTTATTGCACTTTAGTCCTCCGTTATTATAAAGATATGTGAACATCGTCACAAATCTCCAAAACTAAGAAATGGGACCACATTCCATTATTTTTATATGAAGACTATATTATCAGCATTTTTTTTTTTGCACTTAGCTTGTATCCAATTATTTGTTGGTATGTAATTTAATAAATTTGACCAAAGTCGATGAAATCACTTGATTCTTCTTCAAATTATACCGATACATGTCTAATGAACTTAAAAGTATCATTTTATAAAAGCAGCTTAATATATACTTTCGCTACAATATGGCCAATATGGATATTTTGTATAAATAATTTTAAATCTATTTTTGGTTTTACTATAATCTTTTCACAATTCTTGTATTTTAATCTATTTTATGAAGTAATTGGATTGTTTTCTCTTTTCTTATTGCAGAATTTTCAAATATATTATTCATTTTCAAACTAGTTTGGCTCTCTAACTTTTTCCTCAAGAACTGTGAAAGAGAAAAACGTTCAGGAATTAGTGAGACGAACATATGAAAGTTTGAGGTTGATATATTTTGATGAAATTCTAATTTGTTTCTTTTTAATTTCATGTCAGATGAACTTTAACTAAATTTAGTGTGGCGTTCTGTTAGAATTTGACAAGAATTTAGTATTCGGGCTTGTTTCAATTTAAATTGTAAGTATACTATTTCTAACTATATAATAATATCTCCTTTAAAAAAACTACATAATAATATCAACTGTGATTATATCTAAATCCGTATAATAAAATTGACTCGACAAGTATTAATGATAATATTGATTTTATTTTTATTTTAGAAGTATTGATGACAATATTAATCAATTATTAATGAATAAAATTTAATGACTCTTTATACAATTAAATAGTAAATATCAAATACCAACGAGAGTTAGCAGAAGAGGTTAGTCTACCTCATTACCTCAAAAAAACAAGAGGTTGGTATATCATTTTTTTAAATCTAATATGGTAGGATAATCCACACATAATATATAAAAATTATTTCAATAAGTAAAAAATAAAACAACCTCAAATCATATAATCATTCCATTTATAATATTTACAAATATATGTATTTTTTTAATCTTTGTATTAAAAAAATTGTCAAAAACATTTCTATAGGCTTTATTGTCAGAATTCAAGTTTCCGTATTTCTTTCACTGAATATATAATATATTTTTTTCCATAGACAATCTTAGTTAAAATACGATTAAATATAAAATATAAACATTTTTTTTGATAAAAAAATTATTGACATAAATAAGATCCTTGAATATTTTGAACATTCAATCGCGACTACATATATTACTTTATTGCATAATGAACTTGATGAAAGATATTAATTAGATGTCAGATAATTAAAAGTCCCGAATACTTTCTTATTATACTAGACACCTCTTTTAATAAAAAATAAACCTTAATTTTGAGTAATTAGCCTCTTTTAGTATACTTAAGTCCGTTGCTCCAAAAGATATAATATTGTCTATTATTGAAAATATTGTTATTGTAAGAGTACGATAAGTGCTTGAAGGAACGAACCACATGGAATAGAATGGTGTGTTTGGTTTATTCGAATTGAACTTTCTAAGACACGTTTAACATGAATCCTTTGAACGTGATTGAACACAGTCACGGCCACTGGAATACAAACGCATGTCACCTAGGGACTTTTCTGCAAAAATGGTGTTAAACAAAATAAGGACAAAGCTTGCAATATATAAATGTACTTATCATAAAAAAAAGTCCTTGGTCACTAATTATCGTTGCCTTTTTTGGAGGCTAAATTACACTTGTATCTGTCAATAGAATAACACATATTTTAGTGTATTTTTTTTTAAATATTATCTTCTCTTTTTTGTAACTTTTAACGCCTTTCAAATTTTTTTGGTCTGTTTGACATGATAAAATAACGTCTTTTAGTGAAACTAAATCTCCTCCTCTGTTCTAAAGTTATAAAATCGATACGAAGGTAGAGAGAAAAAAAGTATTCATTTATAATTGTTTACTTCTATAAAAATATAAAAGTTCATGAACATAAAAATAAATTAAAATGTAATATATTTATTCTCTAAAGCATTTCTGTGTTTTGATCAGTTCTCTAAAGCATTTCTTAAGAAAAAAGAAAGTGTAATTTTTATATAATCTTGTAAATAATCAATCCCCGGCTTCCCATATAAATTCAACCCGTACATTTGCGAGAATTGACGTCCTTCCCAAGTCGTCTAGTCTTAATGGCCATTGGCCAGTATTCTCATAGGCAAAACTGTAAAACTAATCTCTTGAACTGAAACTGGTGATTAAATAAAGCTATGTTTAGAATGGTGAATTCAGATGCTAAAAAATTCGATTAAATTTTAGAAGTGAAGTCAATATGTTATGACTTAATTACAGTAATCAAGCATAATTAAATATGATGAAAGGAATTAGTCTCTCACAACCTAATGAATCAAATTTAGAATTTTCTTTAAAAGTATTCACATTTAATTAGGGATGTTTATAGATTCGGATCAACCCGATGATCTAAACCAAACCAAACTAATTAAATTGGTTCAAGTTTTTTTCGTAATTTAGGTTCAATCTAAATCGAAGCAATTAAAATCAATGACAATTGGTTCGGTTATCAAATTGATAATTTTCACTTTCGAATAAACTTGAACCAAACCGAATATATATATTGTTAATTTTTATTATTTTTTAAATGCTAAAGTTACATATATTTTTATGTTATTTTGTGTATCACTTTTACATTTTATGTCTATCTCACATAACCCTAAAATGGTGCCGCACATGCACACTCAGAGCCACCTCCACCTGTTATTCTACGTTGTCACGATAGTTGTTAATGTCGTCGAGTTTCCTTCGAACCTCCACCCAGTTGGCATTGACAATACAACTTTGACCTCTGCACCTTCTCATGATAGATTTGACTAATATAGTGTATGTCATAGGATTATTCGTTAATTTTGGGATAAAACTGTTCTTTTATATATTTTTTCAATTTTTTTTATATTTGATATTCAATGATTTGAACTGAACCAATCTATTCAAAATAAGTTTGATTTGGTTTGGGTTAGGAAAATTTTGAATTTTGAATCAATTAAAATCAATTAGTTTAGATTTTATTTTCCCTCAAATCCGAACTAGCCTGATCTATGAACACTTCTACATTTAATCCAACAGTATATTAAACATGATTACTTTCAAAGAAGTATATCAATATAGAAATAAAAATGACTTAAGCACATATGGAAGTCTAGCCTAAAAAACTAATCCATTAACTGGAAAAACCTCAACTTTAGTAAGTATCAGATTAAACATTTTATTTCTCTTAATGTAAGACTTATAACATTATCACGTCCTTTAAAATCGATGTGCATGACAGTTCCATACTATCTATTCTAACCCAATAACAATCCTTTTCCTTTAGCTTTTACCCACCCATCAATATTTTAGTACATAACACCTTAATTTGACCTATAAGTAGACTCTTCCATAGGTTAACTATCAATAAACAAATTAATTATTATAACTTAAGCGAAAGAAAAAAATCTAACCTAAAAGACTAGTTCATTAAGCTGGTGAGTCCCATGACTTATGTATCACATCAACCTTATTCTATTCAATGAGACTCATAAAACAATAAAAGTTTAACTAAACTCTAGCTTTATGTAGAAACAAGTGTGCATTTATACAATGCATACAAATAACTATATTTCTTCAATAAGTGCGACCAACTAACACACGATTGCAAATGTATCTCTCGGGTTCAATGTAAGAAACGAAAGAGAAAGCACACCTAATTCAACATTACTGAAAACGAATAACATACTTCGAACCTAAACCTCACAAGAAGACCAGTCAACAGCCCCTCCAATCATTGTCCATCATATAAGTCAGCTCCAATGTCCTCATTACAATAATTTGGAAAATTCAACTGTTCAGACATGAATTGCTGGGTCTACTTTGCAAGAAATTTCTCTTGAACTATTGATTCTAGATTTATGACACATGACCTACTCAATTATCTTTATCTTCAGGCTACAGCAAATCTGAATCTCTTTGGTTGATCCTAAAACCGAAAACAAAGATGATTCACCCAAAAACTCATGCATTAAGACGACAAAATTGAATATTTGGATTGCTGTAACATCAACTTGAATATGCCCAGTAATAATACTAATGAAAATGTAAATTAACAAAATCCTATTTGATAACTGTATTAAAAAATTGGTTTTAATTAAAAAAAATCTGTTGGAGTAATGTCTTTTTAAAATCTATATTTGAAAATTATTTTTAAAATTTAAAATGGAACTAAGTTTTTTTTTAATTCTAAGCACAATGAAATATGTGGGAATAAAGTATTTTTTTCATTAATGACATTTTTAAATTTGCCTTATTTTTTAATTTTAGAAATGAGTAAATCACCTTTTTTTTTTCCTTTAATTCTGCTAATGAAACTGTCACTTTTGCTTTTGAGGAAATATAAGGGGGACGGTAGAGAGAATGGAAATGTATAGTATTGTTTGGTGGAGAGCAAAAAAAGTAGAAACATTTTTTAAAACGATAGAACTCACTACTCCATTTTTCTCCTATTTTTTTTTCTCTTCGGATAAACACTTTAGTTTCACTTTATTTACATCCATCCTATTTTTTTTTTTTCACTCTACTAAACCAACCCTAAAGAAATTTTTCTCTTAGCAATTTTTACTCTGGTTTTCAAAGGTGATTTGTGCCTAAAATAAGTGAGAACACAGGTTTTCTATTTGTATGTTTTCAAAACATATTCCAAAAATAAATTTACAATTTTCTTTATTTTCTGATCTCAAACTTTTTTCAAATTAATACTTAACGAGGTTTTATTTTTTTCTTATTATCTGAAAAACAAGGCAAGTAAAGCTGCAACTTGGATTAGCTCCATCAATATATTTCATTTGAAATGGAAGTTACAATATCTGTAGCTACCATGTCCCCTTTTACATAGTCTCAGATGATTGCATCTACTTTCAGATCTCAGAGAAGGAACTGATCATCTTGAACCCGTGATTTTCAGGGAGAGATGCATTTCCTGGTCGAACAGAAATTATCACCTCCAATCCTGAAACATGGACAATTGTTAATATGCATAAAAAAAACATAACTAAAATCTTAAAAAACAGGTTGGAGAAGTTCTACTTATACCCTGCAAACTAATGTACTGTGAACAATGAGACAAAGAGTGTGAAGTGTATGTACAAATGATGTACCAAGTACATCAACAGGCTGTATTGCATTTACCAAGCCAAAATTGATATCAATTATCAAGTTCATATTTTCCATGGTTCCCCATGGATGGAAGATGCTGTCTTGTCTATTGTTCTTAATTATTCACATGTGAACAGAGATGTATACTTTTTAAACTGTAGTTCTATTAAGAACAAACGGTTTCAGAACAAAACTTCACGAATTAAACAGTAATCAATTAATAACCAATCATGGTGGATATTCTGTGTTAATGATACGCAGAACAAAAAATCTCATTGGCCAATTGAATTTAAGAAAATAAGCAGCATAATTTCGTATTTGAACTAAAAAGCATTCCTACTTTTTAAATTGAGGACTTTTATAAAATTATTTGCCTATTGAAAAAAAATCAGATGTAAAAACAAAAAAACCCGTGTTTGGTTGCGCATCAAACTAGATGGATGTGCGTCAGATCAAAGCCAAAAACACTGGTTTTTGCGTCATTTATATAGATTGGATGGAGAAATTTAATAATACGTGTGTTTTCAAAAGACATCCAGAAACTGACGAAATGTGAAGATTCTGTACAAAACAGGGACTATAGCTCAGCATTGTATTACACTAACAACAAAGGTTAGTGCTGGTTTTAGTTTGACATATATGGTTATTTAGGAAAAATATTGACTCAACTACTCAAGCAATGCCAAGTTAGGTTTCAGGCTTCCAAAAGCGCCAAGATGATTAAGAAGAGCTTGTATAAAAAATTAAATAGCTCCCAAAGCAGCTATAATACCAGTACTTAGTATTTTCAATATATCAGGTTGAAAGGCACATACCTGCTGCCTTAGCAGCTGTAGCTTCTTGATAAACATCAGTGACAAATAAAATATCTGATGGCTTATCAACACCAAGAGACTCAGAAATTTCAACATAACTGCGTGTCTCTCTTTTGTTCCTGCAAAAGAAGTTTTGCATGAAATAGATAACTTCAGACAGGCATTGTCAAAAAGCAACATTGAGATAAAGTGAAACATTACCCCACTGTGGTGTGAAAAAAGCCAGATAAATATTTTCTTAGGTCCCCATGGTTTGAATGTCCAAATATTAGCCTTTGAGCCAATCTACTGCCACTGGAATATATGTATACCAGTCGCATAAATTCAAAATAGCAATTAGAATGCAAAAAAAAAAAAAAAAAAAATAATGGCTTCCAGATATCAGATAACAAACATCCAAAATGTGTTTCATCTATTTGTTCCATTCTTGTTAGAAAGTCGCCTTAATTGCAGTCACCCCTAGCCTGCCTTAGTTGCGGCCCCTTTGGAGCTGCCTTAATTGAAGCCTTACAGGTGGTGGTTTAGTCCCACATCGAACAGTGATATCACTTAGATAGAGCTTATAAAGCCTGGCTAGTCATCAGCTTACAAGGTGGTTTTAAAAAGCCAGATTTATGGGATTGAGCTATGTCTTAAGTCAAAATTTTAAGATGGTATCAGAACTTATCCCAAATTCATTGTTAGGTCACTTGCATTTGCCACAATCCAGGCCAGTAGCCTTGGGCATGGGGAGAAGTGTTGGAGATTCGCCTTAATTGGGGTCACTCCTTGCCTACCTAAGTTGCAGTATCTTTGGGAATTTCCGTAAATCTATCCTCAAGGGTGGTAGTTTAGTCCTACGTCAACTACAAATATGGCTTAAATTTAAGTTATAAAGTTTGGGAAGTCCTCAACTTACCAATGTTTTTAAGCCGGTTTTGTGGGGTTGAGTTAGAGTCCCTAAGCACAAATTCTAAGACTTGTCAAATAGAACAATAGTCTTCTCTCACCAGGTGAGGTTGGATACATTTTACATAGATGACACAAGCCATTAACTCGGTTAAAAGCTAAATTTTTTTTTTTTTTTTTGATCAGCGAAAATAGTATATATATATATATATATAGATGTAAAAGGAGTACAAGTAGTACCAACATATACACCTAAACAAAATCCAGTCCTATGGCACCTTAATACACGAACAAACATGAATTAAAGGGCCAGAAGACTCCTAAGGAGTTGTTTCAAAAAATACAGGGAAGTTATATCGTAGCCCTGCTTCTAATTACAAAAGCTTCCCTCAAATTGCTAGACCAAAAGTGAAAAGATTTATCAAAACTTTTCTCTAGATTCCTTAACCATGACCAAAAAGTGAAAACAGCATCTTCCATCAGTTTGCTATGATTAAAGCTGTCATTGTGAAAAGTAATTCTGTTCCTGTGCCTCCAAATCGTCCATGACAGTGCTAACCACCAAACGAGCCATCTTTGTGAAGTGACCCCAATATCACAAAGGAAGCCATTTTGGCTGAAATTCTGTTTCGGGATTTCAGAAAAGGGACCCGAAAAGTCTATCCACATCATGGATTCCCACCAGAGTAGTTTCGCTCTAGAACAGCCAAAGAATAGATGCGATACCTCCTCATTAGTAGCTCTACAGAATGGGCAGACAGTGTCAGTAAGGACCACATTCCGCCTTCTTAACTTCATTTTAGTAGGCAGCCTATTCTCGATAAGTCTCCAGGCGAAACATAGAGCTTTAAGGGGGACTTTAGTCTTCCAAAGAATCTGGTACACTTCGTCTTGGTTCTGCAGTGACCCCTCCTGGTGCAGAAAAGAATACGCACTGCTAACTGTATAGGTGCCACTCGGGTCGGCCAACCACTTCCATGTATCAGGCCGTTGTAGACAAATACCCGGTCCAGTGATATCATCTATAAACTTGGTAACAGACTCTATTTCCCCTTCCCTGAACAATCTTCTCCACTGAAACTGCCACTCCCAACCCTCGGTCGTTTGTATGCCCATCTGCTGTATAAAATGGTGTTGTTGTAGGGATAGGAGAAACAAGCGAGGGTATTTATCCTTTAGATTTGTCCCCTCATTCCTCCAATCGTCTTCCCAAAACAGGATACTTGTACCACAGCCCACATTCCAACTAAAACCACCCCAGATACCAGCCACGCCTTCAATAGGGAAACATGATGAGCTGAGATCAATCCACCAGGTTGATGCCCCCCCCCTGTCTGATAGGACCAGCCAGGCTCCTCCATCCCCCATATTTGGATTCCAATACTTTAACCCATAATTCTCCCTGTTGGTTGTGAAAATTCCACAGCCATCTACCAAGCAAAGCCTGGTTAAAAGCGGACAGATCTTTGATACCCAATCCACCACATTCCTTAGGTTGGCAGATCATGTCCCAACTAACCCAGGCGATTTTTTTCTGGCCAGCGCTACCACCCCACAAGAAAGACCTTTGTATCCTGACCAGCCTCCCTATCACCTTCTTCGGGACCCTGAAAAAAGAAAACAAAAAGATAGGAATAGAATTGAGGACAGATTTGATCAGTGTGACCCTTCCCCCGAATGATAGGTATTTCTGTTTCCACACAGCCAGTTTTCTCTCACATTTTTTAATTAGGGGTTCCCACATCTCACATCTTCTTGGGTTTGCCCCAATAGGGATGCCCTGGTATAAAAAAGGTATGGTTAGCATTCTACAATTGAGGTATGTAGCAGCCTGGGTAGCCCACTGCTCTTCCTCTCCGAACACCCCGAAACAGCTCTTGGCAAAGTTGATCTTCAGTCCAGACACTAGTTCAAAGCCCCTCAGCATAACCTTTACGGTTCTGACATTCTGTGGACATGCTTTTCCAAAAAATATAGTGTCGTCGGCGTACTGCAGAATGCTGATATCAATCAGATTCTGACCCACCTTGAAGCCCTCATATAATTCTTTTTGAAGCGCCTCTCTCATTAGTCCCGTGAGACCTTCAGCCACTATATTAAACAATAGTGGGGCAAGGGGATCGCCTTGACGGAGCCCACGTTGAGGGGTGAATTCTGCAGTGGGGCTGCCGTTCACCAAAACAGAGATTGAAGCAGAGTTTAAACATCCCTCGATCCAAGCAATCCATTTTGGTCCAAACCCCATTCTTCGCATCATGTAAGATAGAAAATCCCAATTGACCGAATCATATGCCTTTTCATAATCCACTTTGAACACAAGGCAGCTTCCATTTAATCTTTTTGCCTCATCCACCACTTCGTTAGCTACTAGCACACTATGTAGCAATTGCCTCCCTTCAATAAAAGCTGATTGACGATAATCGATGATAGAAGGCAGGACTTTCTTTAACCTGTTGGCTAAAATCTTAGCCACTACTTTATAAACACAGCCAACAAGGGAGATGGGCCTGTATTCGTTCAAACCAAGTGGTTCATGACATTTTGGGATCAAGGCAATGAAAGAAGCATTGCCACCCTTGGGGAATACACCATTGATGTAAAATTCATCTACAAATCGGAGGAAATCAGGCTTTACCACGTCCCAAAACTCCTTGATGAATTTAAAATTAAATCCGTCTGGTCCGGGGCTTTTGTCACAGCCACAAGCCCATACGGCTGCCTTTATCTCAGAAGCTTCAAATCGAGCTGCTAACAGTTGTAGCTGCTGCAAGTCAATGGACTTGAAAGACACTCCATCCAGGTTTGGAGTCACCCTTTCGATAGCTTGAAATCTTTTCCTGAAATGTTGTCGAATTTCCTCTTTGACTCTTGATGGTTCTTCAGTCCAGCACCCGTCCACCATGACTCCTTTCAACAAATTCGATCTCCGTTTCCAGTTGACGGTTAAGTGGAAAAATTTAGAATTGCAGTCCCCCTCCTTAATCCATTTCGACCTAGCTTTCTGTCTAAGTATTGAGGCGTTTGATATGGCTGCTGACCAAAGATCCTCCTGAAGCTGATTCCTCCTCTTAATTTCATCAGCAGTCATCTGTCTGTTTTCAGCATCAATTTCAATCCTGTTGAGCTCCAGTTGAATGTTCTTCAACTTGGTCTGCGAATTTCCGTACTGCCCATTATTCCATTCTTTCAGTTTCAGTTTCAGTCGTTTCAGCTTTTCTTTTAAGACATAGCCCCCCCCATCCCTGTATTTGAGTAGAGTTCCAACATTCCACCACGACCTGTTTGAACAATTTGTCCTGCAACCAACAGTCGAGGAACCGAAAAGGTTTCGGGCCCCAATCAACAAAAGAAGATCTTAAGAGGACAGGGCAATGATCCGAGAAATTACGGTCCAATACGGTCTGAGTTGTGCCTGGCCACTTATTCACCCACTCTACAGATATGAGAACACGATCCAGCCTGCTCTTGGCTGTACCATTGGGTCTGTACCAGGAAAATTTTCGCCCAATACAAGGCGCATCCATCACCTCAAGCTCTTCAATCCACTCATTGAATTCCTTTATCACACCATCATCTGAATTTCTGTGGCTGACACCCACACGTTCACAAGGCCTTCTAATGTTATTAAAATCCCCTGCTATGCACCATAGTCCATCCTTATTTACATTCCTCAGCTGCCTAATGCACTCCCAGAGATTTCTTTTTTGGGCTATCTCACAAGGTGAGTAAATATTTACAATTGTGACTTTAGAAGCGTCTGCCACCCAATTACCTTCCAGTGATAAGAAGCCAGCCCCACACACCTTGTTCACCAGTTTAAATGTTTTTTCACTCCAAATACATAATAGACCACCCCCTCTGTTAATAGCAGGAACGTATTCCCATTTGACATCATTGTCACCCCACACAGCTTGGCATAATTTTAGATCAATGGTCTCTTTTTTAGTCTCCTGCAAACACAACATATCAACCCTCTCTTTTAACACCAAACGTCTAATGGCCGACCACTTAACCCCCCCGCCTAAACCTCTGATGTTGTAAGTCAGGATCTTCATTAATCACCTATGCTGTTACCCAGCCTTTGAGTCATGTCCATATCTCTTGCCTCCAGGGATGACATTAAATTAATCGCCTCAACATGATCATCACAATTTATTCCCAACATTTTTGCTAATTTCCAATCCTCCTGAGCATCTCTCCTCCATTTTGACAGACTGGGACTCGTTATTGCAGGTACGGCCACATAGGACGGATGATGATCCCCCCAACCCATCACTTCTTTTAAGCCACTTCCCTGAATTGTAGTAGGGGGTGCATTAGAAGGGGAGAGGAGCTCTGAAGCTTCATTTCCATTGTTGTTGAGCTGCTGCATATTAGGGGCGGTCTGCAAAGAGTCAGCCTTTTTAGGCCCAGGCCCAGCATTTTTCTTACTCCCTCTTTCTCTAGCGTATACTTTTAAATAAGGTTGTGGGCCATTTGCATTCTGGCCCAGATAACTACATCCTGATGTCTGTTGGGACTTTAAAAATCCGTCAACCTTTGTGGACCCCGCACGCGTGGTACTTCCACCCACTCCGTCCACCTCATCCGGTATTTTGTGTGTAACCACTGCTCCCACAGTATGTGGGTCCCCTTCCAGTATCCCTTCTGGTAACCTGATGAGTTCCGGTTCAGCACTAGGTAGCTGACTACTTACCCTCTCTTCATAATCCTTTTCCCCTGCAATTTCAGCGTTCAATCCACAGACAACATAATCCGGGAAAGGTGTGCTTGGTTCACCCCCCCAATCTATCATGATGTTGACCCACGTCTGATTCACCTGTCACGTCACAACCAAAAGCGTCTCCTGACCCGTCCACCTCCAACCTACCACTTCCCGTAGGTGCCGTACCTTGAGCCGCGTCCGTCATCGGGTTCCCACCAGGGATATCGGCTCTGAAAAAATTCTCGGGCTTCGCACTGTCACTTTGCCTCGCGGGTATTGCCCAGTTATTTCCGCTGCTGCTGTCGTCACGTGCCTTCCCACCTCTGGTCGGTGCCGGCGCCGGTGGCTGAGAATCAGCCACTATGGTGTCATCCAAACTTTCATCCACCTCCTCCGAGCTATTGTCGGACGAAATAATTTCCGACGACAAGGTGCTTCTACCGATAGGGCACTTACACGCCTGAAAGCACGTCTCCTCTACAATGCTTATTCGATATTCCTCGTTATTAATGGATGCCACCACCATATGATTAATTGTGGGCTGCCATGGAGTTTTGATAAGGATCCTGGCTCTGTCAAGGCGGTGCAGATCCTCTGAATCATCATCCAGGTCCACCATCTCCCCAATTCCAGCAACAATACTTTTGATATACATCCTATCCCAGGCATGTAATGGAATCCCCCAACAAAGAATCCATACCAGTCTGTAACCAGTCTTCAAACCAGGGTGCCATTTTTCCAGGGAGTAGAACATTGACCGGCCTTGCGCGTCGGCCTCCCTGCGCATATCATCAGCTTTCGAATCAGTAAGCCCACACAGTAATACCATGTCGTCCCCCAAGTATTTGGGCCTAATCTCCTCCCCTCCATTCCATAAAAACTCTTCTTCTAACCTATCGAAAACTTTCAGATTGGTGAGCCTACCCACCCAGGCGTCACCATACCATTTGCCATTATCCAAAGGGATGGATAACGTTACGTGCGACGAAGATGGCCTCGACCGGTCAAACGCTGCATGTCGTCGTCTGAACCAGGGGCGAGTACCAGACTTGACGGCCTGGGCATACGAAAAATTCCGCTTCTGAAGACGCTGGTTACCGTCCACCATGGTCGGAAGTTCCTCATATAACTTAGCTTTGCCTTTGCCGTTAGTGTCTCTGTGAGTCGTCGGTGCATCCCCTTTGCTCGGTGAAGGATGCAAACGCTGCTCCCTGACATGTTTAGGGAGATTCACATACAATTTAAGACCTCCCACTACTAAATTGTCCAGCTGCCTTTCAAGCTTACCGACATCATCCACCCCCTTAAAGCGCACAAAACCAAATCTCCGGCCAAGCTTGTTCTTGTAGTTTGGGATGAAAACCTCCCTCACATCGCCCCATCTTTTGAACACGTACCATAAATCTTTTTCCGTCATATCATCAGGAAACCGAGTGAAGTAGAACGTCGAAACGTCAGTGGCCTCCCTCCAGTTCTTCCCAGAAGTACCTCCAGACTCTGCCCTCCTTTCGTCAGAATGCCACTGCCCATACCTTGTCCCACCTGGGATGAAAGATGGGTAACCCCTAGATCTCTCTCGAGAGACGGCTCTTTTGCTCTCCCTACCCCACCCTCTGTTTCTCTCTCTAACCCTCTCTCTAAACCTCTCTCTCATATTGCGCTTACTACATGGTTAAAAGCTAAATGATCAAGGATATTATTCACTACTAGATTTCTTTTAATAATTTCCTCAAATATCTTCTACCCTTTTTTACTAGACTAAACATCATGTGATCACCCCAACTAGGTTGGTGCCCCCAACCAAACCCGCAACCGAACAGAATCAAATTAAAAACTGGAGAAAAAGATGGTAACAAAAGTTGGGGGAACTAGGCCAAAACCCAACAACCAAATCAGTAGAACCTGTAGTTAGGAAGATTAAATCTATTCCTAAGGAGCTCCTCCTTAACAAAAGAGGGAATAGAGTTCCACCAAGTGTGTGAATTCCTAGAGGAAACACCAAAATTAGCAAGTTTGTCTGTACAAGAGTTAGCTTCCTATAAATATGAGAGCAAAGAAAACTATATGTTTTCCCATCTACTTTTAATCTGCCAAGGGCAACAGAGGGGCTCTTAAAATCCTGCTTTTCTTTTTGTAAAAATATAGTTTTCTTTTGCTCTCATATTTATAGGGAAGCTAACTCTTGTGACAAACTTGCTAATTTTGGTGTTTCCTCTAGGAATTCACAGACTTGTTGGAACTCTATTCCCTTTTTGTTAAGGAGGAGTTCCTTAGGAATAGATATAATCTTCCTAACAACAGGTTCTGCTGATTTCGTTGTAGGGTTTTGGACTTTTGTTACCATCTTTTTCTCCAGTTTTTAATCTGATCATGTTGGGTTGCTGTTGTGTGCCGGTTTGGTTGGGGGTGTTAACCTAGTTGGGGTCTCCTTTGCTGTATCTAGCATCAGTCCCAATTTATATATAAAAAAATTTTCCTCACCAGTGCCTTCTTGGCCAACAAGAAAAAAAAATTGCCCTGCCCTTAAACTTCAGCTGAGGTTAGTTGTCAAATGTTTGCAATTAAGAGACAAAAAAAGATATAATAAAGGAGATGTTAGAGAAGGAAAATAATAAGCAATTTGGAACCGACAGAAATATGGAGCTATGAAAAAGAAATTGCAACCTTTATGCCCAAGGTATGCCACTTTTCTAGAGCTTCTGGTACATCATCAAAAACTATTCCCTTCAGTTCATTATTCTCATAACCAGTGCGCCACATGTGACCCTGCATAGCTAAATCTGTCAAATTTAAATTCAACAAAGAGCAGCAATGACTCCTTCTTTACCAGCAATTCTTTCACATAAGTTTTGCTAAATTATTTAGTTACCTGCAATTCTTTCAAGGCAGTGATCTTTCTATCTGTTTTAATCATAGCTTCAACATTAGTTACCAATGCATCAATGACTGCTCTTTTACCAGCACTATCAGAGGGAATAGGCACAGCACCTGCAACCCCTTGTTTAAGGTCTCTTTGAACCTATGGTCATAGTGCAAGGAAGTCAAGGGGTCCAAAATCTTTGAATGTAAGCAACATACTAACATGTATAAAAATACCAAATTAAATGAAGTGTGATCATTTGAAGAAAAATTGAATCAAATAAACATGGCAAACTACAAATTCAGAGTGAGTGTTTCCAATAATAATGGCAGACACATTGGTATAGAGCAGTTGAAAACCAGAATCCATTCCTATCCCAACATATTGGTCAATGTCAATAAAGCATAACCATCCAGTGTACTGTATTTGTTAGGGATGAGGATGGAGGTCAGTCTGTGACTGTACCAAAGCCGTGGCTGGTTTACTGCAGAAAGAATAGAAAGTAGTTAGGGGTCATAACTGATTTATAGTAAATCAGTTATGACAGCTCAGCATTAGGAGTTTATATAAATAAGGCTTGATCCTTGATGAGAGGGCAGCTTGGCTCATTTTGTAATTGTGATAAGGACTTGCTTTGTGTAAGAGAGGTGTGCCTCTCTTGTAACGGAATTCTGTTATAGAGTGATCAATACAAGTTCATTCTCTATTTCCCTATTTCGTGTCTTGTGCTAATCTCTTTACTCTACTCTATTTGTCGATCAGTGATCTCATGGCACGTTGATGAGCACATCACTGCTTTGGAATTTTCTGTTGCGACGCTAAAATCCACTACAAGCGAATTACAGAAATCTTCGCAGAGTCAGGGAGGAACACTTGCTCATGTGAAGCAGAAGGTCGATGGAATTGATGATATGTGAAAGATGATCAGGATGATGATGGAGCATCAAGGATTAATGGTGGAAAGTAGTGATAAGGAGGAGGAAGAATCGAAGGAGTTCGAGGCAAAATCGGAGGTGCACAGCGAGGAGGAGGAAGCGGAATCTCCTAATTCGTGGATGAAGAAGGTGGAAATGCCTTCTTTCGAAGGTAGTGTAGTGATGCGCTTGGCTGGATCGCGCACGAAGATAAATTATTCGATCTGCAACAGGTTGCGAAGAGTGATTGTTTGCGATTGGTGTTCATTAGTATGGAGGGGAACGCAATCTTCTGGTTTCAATATTGGAAGAAGAAAGCGCAAGTTCGCAATTACAACGTTTAAGGAAGCATTGTTAAAACGATATAACGGAACTGGTCGCAGAATGGTGTTTGTGAGGTTAGCCGTGATCCAACAGTAAGGAAGTGTGGCGGAGTTCGTTCAGGAGTTCGAATTGTTGGTGGTGCAAATGTCTTAAGTGTCAGAGGAGCAATTGATGGGATACTTCTTCGTCAGACTCCAGCAAGATGTCCGGTGCAGAATTTGACCTCATAAGCCGAAGGATCTCTTTACAGCGATGGAATTGGTGGGAGATTTTGAAGTTGTTGAAAAAAAAGGAACACAAATTGGGAGAGGCACGAAACTGTGGACCTTGATCCATGACGAAGAGTAGTCCATTCACGTGGAGTTTCTCGGGGAGTCACCTTAATCCAAGTACTTCGGTTACAAGCCAAGCGAAGTCGAACTTTGTTAGTTCGTTGGAAAGTAAGGCGAGTGAAGGCACAACTATGGCATTCTGGAATCGCAGGGTACGGAACCTACTGTATCTGGAATATTTGAGAAGGAGAAATGAGAAACTGTGCTATCACTGCGGAGGACCGTTTGTGGTTGGTCATAAATGCACAAAGAAGAATTTGAGATTGATCATTCTCACTGAGGATGAATGGATCAATGAGGAAGGGGAAATTATGCGAACAAAAGTAGAGGAGGAGGTTCCTGATATAGTTGCAGAGGAACTTGAGGTGGAGTGCCAATGGATGGATCTGCCCATGTGCTCCGCAGGAGGGTTTACACAGCCTTATACTATGAAATTGAGAGGCATGGTTCACAACAGAAATGCTGTAATTCTGATTGACAGTGGCGCGAGTCATAACTTTGTTTCCAATGAATTGGTGCAGGAGTTGGGCTTGCAAGTTTCACCTACCAAACCTTATGGAGTAAGGTTGGGAGATGGCAACAGGAAACAAACCCAAGGGTGCTGTTAAGGGTTGCGGGTGCAGATGGGAGCTTATACCATGGAAGGGGGGGAAGGGGAGTTTTTCTTGTTCGAATTAGGTGGTGTGGATGTTATTTTAGGAGTGGCTTGGTTGGAAACATTGGGGGATGTCAAGGCTAATTGGAAGAATTTATCCATGAGGTTTAGGAGCCAAGGGACAATAGTGGAGATCAAGGGAGAGCCAAAACTATCCAGAACTTTGGTTTCTGCCCAGACATTTCTAAAACTCCCTGAAATAGAAGAGGCTTCCTGGCTATGGGTTTTGGAACCAGACCAGAGTGCAGAGGGTGATCAATGGCAAGGTTCAGAAGAAGAGCAGCAACAACTGGCTGAGGTGTTGCAAGATTGTGCTCAGGTCTTTGCTGAAAGGAAGGGACTGCCACCTACAAGGGAGGGTGATCATCGAACTCCTGTCAAATCAGGAGTAGATCCAGTCAATGTGTGACCCTTCAGGTACCCTTACTTGCAGAGGAATGAAATTGAAAAGCAAGTTATCGAGATGTTAACATCAGGAATCATAAGACCCAACAATAGTCCATACTCTAGTCCTGTCATTCTGGTTAAGAAGAAAGATGGTAGCTGGCAATAGGCACTCATACAGATTGGAACTGTGGCTTTCCAACTGCAACTTCCTGCTGAAGCTCGAATTCATCCAATTTTTCATGTCTCCCAACTAAAGCTGGCAATAGGCACTCATACAGATGAAACAAATCTCCTAGGTAGCGCCTGAGGAAGTGCAACCAGAATTGGTGCTGGGTACTAGAGTTCAGCAACAGGGGCATGATGCAAAGCAGCAATTGCTTATAAAGTGGCAGGGACAATCAGCTGAGGATGCAACTTGGGTGGACAAAATTTTTATTAAGGAGCAATTCCCTCTTTTCAACCTTGAGGAACAAGGTTTTTTTTCAGAAGGGGGGGGGGGGGGTAAATTATTAGGGATGAGGGTGGAGGTCAGTCTTTGACTGTACCAAAGCTGTGGCTGGTTTACAGCAGAAATTAGTTAGGGGTCATAACTGATTTATAGTAAATCAGTTATGACAGCTCAGCATTAGGAGTTTATATAAATAAGGCTTGACCCTTGATGAGAGGGCAGCTTGGCTCATTTTGTAATTGTGACAAGGACTTGCCTTGTGTAAGAGAGGAGTGTCTCTCTTGTAACGGAATTGTGTTATAGAGTGATCAATACAAGTTCATTCTCAATTTCCCTATTCCGTGTCTTGTGCTATTCTCTTTACTCTACTCTGTGGTGAGTGTAGAACATTCCTAACAGTATTACAGCTCATAGTCTAACTCAATTCAGGTTCCCATTCCATACGTATAAATTACATAATCATACAACTCGATTTGAATCTTACTTGTGAGCAAAGCAACTTGAGATCAGCTTCGGTATCAGGAGTATCATATGTCACAGATAGATGCCTCCCAACATTTTGACGTGCATATGGGAAGAGAACCTCAGTAACAAATGATATGGGAGTAGTAGTTCCTTCAATGTCAAGGACAATGCAACGCTGCAATACAAAGGGAGAGAGTGATCAGCTATTGAATTTGAAACTACATGGAAAGACAACTCCATGATATCTCAAATGTCTAAGAAACTGGCCATTTGCATTACTTGTTAACTGGGCCTAAAGGATATTGTTTGAGGAATTTAATGGAACAATATTACTGACAAGTTTGGAGGTCTAAAGTTTTAAATAGATAGAGAACATCATCTCACTGGAAATGGATCAATTTCACCACTAGCCTTCCTTGTCTTATTGGATGCATTTGACTCCCCAGCAATCATTAGACTCCGAAGACTTTGTATTGGACCATGATTTGGAGTAGACCAGTCCAATCCTAATTGGTGAAGCTTGATAGCAGCATCAAACAGGTAATGACAACTCTCAGCCTGGAATAAAACCACCCATTTTACAAGAAGATAATGTATAAACAAACATCCCAAAGAAATAAAAAGCTATACATTTTCATCAGGAATATTTTATGTTCTGGAACTTCAAAGCAGAAAGTTCAAATAAACATGTTTTTTATGAGATTCCAATCCCTTCCTGTGGACAAGCAATTTACACAAACCTGAGTTTTAGCACTGATCCATGAGTCTCCCCAAACATATATTCCATGGTTGCGTACAAGCACTGCTGTTGTTTTAGGGTAGGCTTCAATCTACAAATTGGATAAAAGATTAATCAAGGTAGATCACACATAACTAAAAAACAGTAGGAAAGAGAAAAAAATAATGCAACATCATATGGACTATGTAACCTTCAGGGGCTCGTAACCTACATGTATATGTGATAGAGACAGAAGATTGAGACAGGTGTACTCTAGGAGGATCCCTTGAAGGTAAACTGTTAGTTAGTTAGCAGTTAGTTGGTTATCAGTGAGATTGGAACCCGACAGGGATAGTCACCAAGAAAAACCAACAAAAGAAGGTGGTAGAGAGAGAGCAAAGGGAAAGAGAAAGGAAAAGGAACAACAGAACAAATGACTATGTTCACAGGAGCACAACATATGAATTTCCAATGTGTCAGCCAACAGATCATTCGCAAATGTGGTTGCAACAGGTAGTATGCAGGTGGCGAAGTGGCGGACACCGAAGCACGTGCAGGCAACAAATATGCCATCTCGTTCATCTATACAACTAACTCTAGCAATGGAGAAGACATGGCTGTTCAAAGGTTGGATAGGTAGACTAAGGAACTTGATGGCGTTTGATAGACTTGAAGAAGAACTAATGTGGGAAGGAGATTAAACCAAAATACATTGGCGGTGACATGGTGCTTATTATGGGGCTCAGTGACAAGAGGGCAGAAGAGCTGTGTAGAGATGGAGTCGAAAGTGGTCTATCCATATTTCATTCCTTGGAGAAATGAAGCCCAAGCTTGAGGCCTGACTTTAGGCTAGTGTGGGTGATGTGCTGGGGTATCCTGATACATGCATGGAATGTGGAAAACATCACAAAGATCGTAGCAGTGATTGGGGAGGTGGTGGATGTGGACGAAGATATAGATGATATACAGAGGCTGGATAGGGTAAGAGTTTTAATCAAAACATCATTGCTTCCTATGATTAACCACACAGTAACCGCAACCATTAATGGGAGCGATTATGTGGTTTTGATTGTAGAAGAGCCATACAACTACCGGAGATGCAATTGCAACATGAGGGACTATGATGTTTCTTCTGAAGAAATAACGTCGGACGGGAGCGTGGTTGGAATGGATTTCTGGTCGAAAAAAGCATAGGTTGATGACAAGCCTCCAGGAATCACTACGACAGCAGGCAACAAGGGAGGTGCATTGCACAAACATAGTGGGCAGGTGCGATTACCCACTTGTCGTTACCCAAAATCTGTAACAACGGTCAACATGGATGATAGGTCGTATTCATCCAATGGTGACCCAACACATTTCGGGTATGGAAAGCAGAGAAATGATCAAAAAGCTGAAATGAGTGTTGATTTAGGCGAATGTTAGTTAGCCATGGAAGAAAATCAAGGTGATGACGACATGGAGGAGAAAAGTGAGCAACAACAGTCAGAAAAGGCTGAAGGGGTACAGGAGGTAGGTGCTGCTAATTTTGACGAGGAGAGGATCCACAGCTGAAAACACAATTTGAATTAAAGGACACGATCAAAAGGGCATATGAATCACCACTGGAGAGGGAAAAAGAGTACCAACTGGCGGGCCCCAATGGAGATGGAGCTGATGGGAATTCAGTAGAGAACAATGTTTTGGGCCTCAAAATGGATGGGCCTAGTAAAGAAACATGGGATGTAAAAAGAAAACTGAGCCATCTGAAATATTAGAATTAGGAGGGGGACAAAAAAACATAAGCTGACAGTAAAGAAAAAAGGAAAGCTGTAAAAGCCAAATGAATTACACCCAGGCATCATCACCTAAACAGATTGATGGCAGTGGGTTGAAGGAGGTTATCCCGTGGGAAAGGAAATACAAGGGAGTGCAGGGCACAACATTAGAGTTCTCAGATTCAACACCTAGGAGTTGTGAGATGGTGAAAGAGGCAGCAAGGAATTGGGAAATGGAAAAAAGTTTGTGTGTAAATTTCAGCAAATAGGAGGAAACAATTATTTCTAAGTTGGTCAATTTGGAGGAAAGGGATAAGGGTATGTTTCAGAGGATGGGAAGCAGCGATGGTGTTTAATGAAGATAGTTTACCTACAATATAAGGGGTCTGGGGAGGCGGGTAAAATGGGCATCAATCAGAAAATTGGTGAGGAAGTAACAGGTGGATATGCTGTGTATACAAGAGACTAAGAGAGAAGTGATTGACAAGGCTATGTGTCAAGCTTTGTGGGGAGATACTGGTGTTAGATGGGAAGTACAGCTAGCAATTAATAGTGCTTGTGGATTGCTGTGTATTTGGTGTGATGAAACTTTTAAAATGGAGAAAAGTGTGAAGGGCAATGGCTTTATATATTTGGAAGGAGCTTGGGCAGGTGATGGGGGAAAAGTAAATATTGTGAACATATATTCACCATGTGATTCACCTTCGAAAAGAATACTATGGAAAGAAGTGAGTCAACTAAGAACAGCAAACAGCAGGGGTATTTAGTGCATTCTAGGAGATTTCAACAGTATTAGAAAGCCTTCTGAAAGAGTGGGTGTGTGCCAAAGGTTACCTAGCAGGAGCAGTATAAATGAATTTAATGACTGGATTGCTGATCTGGAGGTTGAGGATGTACCTAGCGTGGGGCAAAAATTTACTTGGTATAGATCAAATGGGACAGCTAAAAGCAAAATTGATAGAATCCTTGTCTCACAAGAGTGGTTTTCCATGTGGCAAGATAGTTCTCAGTCTATCTTGGATCATAATTTTTCTGACCATTGTCCAATCTTGTTGCGGCCTATTAGTGCTGATTGGGGGCTGAAGCCATTTTGGATTTTTGATTGCTGGCTTGAGGATAAGTCATTCAAAAAAGTGGTAAAGGAATGCTGGCTAGAAAATTCTGTAACAGGTTGAGGAGGGTATGTCCTAAAAGAAAAGCTCAAGAAACTAAAACAGAGATTGAAGGAATGGAACTTCAATCAGTTTGGTGATGCTCAACAAGAAATTTAAGAGTGGAAGCTGAGCTTAACAAACTGGAAAAAGAAGGTGATACTAGGCAGCTGGATGAGGAAGAGGAAGTATTGAGGAAGCAATTGCAGGAGGATCTTTGGAGGGCAGCAATTTCAGTTGAATCTATGGCCAGGCATAAGGAAAAATCTAGATGGATTAAGGAAGGGGACTGCAACTCTAAATATTTCCACCTAACTATAAATTGGAAGCGGTAGTATAACATGCTTAGAGGAGTGATTGTTGGTGGGTGCTGGATAGATGAGTCGAATAGAGTTAAAGAGGAAATCAAACTTTTCTTCAAGAGGAGATTTGAGGAAATTGGTGGAGAGAGACCTAGCCTGGACGGGGTCAGATTTAAGTCTATTGGCTTGTCTCATAATGTTATGCTGGTGGTTCCTTTTGATGATGAGGAGGTGAGGGCAGCTGTCTGGGAGTGTGGAAGCGCAAAAAGCCTCAAACCGGATGGATTAAATTTTAAATTTATTAAAGAGTATTGGGATATCATTAAGCTTGATATGCTCCGATTTGTATACGAATTTTATGCTAATGGTGTATTCCCCAAAGGAAGCAATGCATCCTTCCTGGCTTTGCTCCCTAAGGTCCACGATCCTTAAGGTCTCAACGATTACAGACCTATCTCTTTAATTTGCTGTATGTACAAGATTGTGGCAAAATTGCTTGCAAGAAGACTTAAGAATGTGCTGCCATGTGTAATAGATGAGCATCAATCTGCTTTCATGGAGGGTAGGCATTTGGTGCACATCTGGTTATAGCTAATGAAATCGTTGAAGAAGCAAAAAGATGCCATAAAAGTTGTCTAGTGTTCAAAGTTGACTTTGAAAAGGCATATGACTCTGTGTGCTGGGATTTCTTGCCTTATATGATGAAACAAATGGGTTTCTGCTCCAAATGGGTTAAGTGGATTGAAGGTTGTTTAAAGTCAGCCTTGATATCTGTAAACGGGAGTCCACAAATGAGTTTTTCCACAGAAAGGTCTCAGACAAGGGGACCCACTAGCCCCTTTCTTGTTTAATATTGTAGTTGAGGGTTTAATATTGTTTAACTGGTAAAAAATGTCTTTGAAGGATTTAAGGTTAGAAGGAAACGACTGGAAATAAGTCTACTACAGTATGCTGATGACATGATTTTCTTCGGGAAAGCTTCGATGACCAATGTAAAAGCCATTAAAGTCATGCTAAGGAGCTTTGAATTAGTGTCCGAATAGACGATCAACTTTGCGAAAAGTAATTTCGGGGCAATTGATATGCCTCATAGTTGGGTACAAAATGCTGCCAATTATCTGAGTTGTAGAATTCTCTCCATACCATTTTCGTATCTAGGTATCCCCATTAGGGCAAACCCAAGGCGTAGTGAGACATAGGAGCCTATTGTCCAGAGATGTGAGAGAAAACTGTCCAAATGGAATCAAAGATACCTATCGTTCAGGGGAAGGGTAACTTTGTTAAATTTTGTCCTAAATTCAATCCCTATTTTCTTTTTTATGGGTTTCGAAGAGGTGGTTGGGAGGTTACTAAGGCTGCAACGGTGGTTCCTGTTGGGGGGGGGGGGATTCAAATCAACAGAAGATCGCCTGGGTGAACTGGGAAACCATACGTCTTTCCAAGGAGAATGGTGGTTTGGGAGTGAAGGATTTAGCAAAAATCAACAATGCTTTACTTGGAAAATGGCGATGGAATCTTTTCCACTGTCAGGATGAATTGTGGGCGAAGGTATTGGAGTCTAGATATGGGAGTTGGAGGACCTTAGATGAATCAAGAAGGAATAATAGTGATTCAATTTGGTGGCGGGATTTATGTTCCGTTTGCAAGTCTTCCGAGGAGGGGAGTTGGTTTAGAAGTGGTGTAAAATGGAACATTGGATGTGGGTCAAAGGTGAAGTTTTGGGAAGATGGTTGGTTGGGTGGAGGGGTGTTGCTATTAGAGAGGTATCCACGTATGTACAACACATCTCAAAAGCATCATCAATTTATACAACAATTGGGGATCACATCAGAGGGGGGTTGGGGTTGGCAGTTGCAATGGCGGAGATTATTCAGGGAATCAGAGATTGCTATGGTTGCAAAACTCATGGAGGACATTGACTGAGCATTTTTAATTTAGTATTTTTTAGTTTTTCTTAGCTTATTTGACTTCTCTTGAATTCTTATTTTCTCACTTTAATTCAGTTTTGGTCTTAGGCAAAAAATTAGGCTTAATTGATAATTGTTACTTATTTTTAGATTTTGTGCTTACTTGACCTATCTTCCTTGTGCAGGACCTAGAGGATTCTACAGAACTCCAAATGGAGCACATGAGTAGTCCCTGGAAAGCTAAGGAAAAGAGCTACAATTTTTTTAGAAATAAGCTTGGGCTAATTTTGGGCTGCGAGTTTGAGGGTCAAATTAGGCTTAGAAGTCAGAATCTCTGCACTTGAGTTTTGGGCTGCGAGTTTGAGTTTTGATTTGTGTAATTAGCATAATTAGATAGTTTAGATGAGCCTAATTAGAGTTCATCCGTTCATTCTGTTCAGTCACTATATATTAGTGTTGGATACACAAAGAAAATTTTTAGCTTCTTGTGCAAGTTTTCAAAATTAAAATCTTTTCTCTCAATTGTTCTTTATTTTTCTTCTTTTCATCTCTGTTCTTTTATTTTCTTACACAAATTTTGTGACTCTTCCACTGATGATGATCATGGAAGGCTAAACAATTAATCAATTTAAGGATCCAGTCCAAGCAAAGAGAATTTGAGTTCTGGTTTGGTATTCTAATTTCAGTGTGAATGTCCATCTTTCTCTTCAATCCTCTTTTCGATTTTCATGATTACGAATATGTTTAGGATTGAAAACAAATTAGGTTATAGATTTATTTCCTAATTTTGAATTTTAATGATAGATTATTTGGATGATATTTCAATCCGGTTTGTAATTTCAATTGATTTAACAGTTAATTCGATTGAACTGCTTCTAATGATATTGAATGAATCTTCATAATATGATCATTATCTGAAAATAATGATAATTTGCATTGCTTGGTTTGGTGAATTGGATTGATACTATTGAATCTATTTTACAATATCTTTTATCACTTCTGTGAGTTTCTGCATTTTTCTTCAATTCTTGTTTGTGTTTCTGCAATTTTTGTTCACTGTCTACAAACTGTTTGATAAACCCCCTTGCTGTTTATAAGTGGATTAAGTCAGGAACCAAATTAGACTGTACCTCTGAGTCTACCTAGATTAGTCTTGTGCTACAAAATTATCTTAGTTTTATTTGTTTTGTATCGATTTGACAGTCATTGTCAAACATCAAAGGGGTGGTAGTGCAACCTAACAAACAAGATAGTTGGTGTTGGGGGGCAGATCCTAGTGGGAGATACATAGTGGCTAGGGCTTACAAAATGATCAGTAGTTTTCAGTCAGAAAGGAATAATGATGGTGTGTTCAAGGCGTTATGGAAAGTCAAAGTTTCAAGTAAAGTGTCATGCTTTGCTTGGAGGTTGATTCGGGATAGACTACTAACAAAGATAAATCTAAGGAGGAATGTGACTCTGAATGACGTAATCTGCCCTTTTTGTAGAACCAGTGAGGAGGATGTGTCACATCTTTTCTTTGGTTGTGACAAAATCCGGTCTCTATGGTGGGAAGCATTGTCGTGGCTAAATATTATCGGTGTTTACCCAGAAACACCTAGTGCTCACTTTCTTCAGCACACTTACGGTTATCTCAAGGGCATAAGAACTCAGCACTTACAAACATGGTGGATGTCATTGACATGGTGCATATGGTACCATAGGAATAGGGTGGTCTTCTCAAATGAAAGCTTTAATGGTCAAAAACTGTTAGATGATGCTATTTTTTTCAGGCATTGCTAGCACTAGAATAGGAAGAAATAGTGCAAGAATTCATAGGCCAATTCAAGAAGCATGTCGGAATGGTGAAGGGGTTGGAGGAACCGTTTCTGGTGGAGGTGTTTCTCAAGGGGCTGAAGGAAGAGATCAGCATTGAGGTAAGGCTCCATGAACCCAAAAACTTTATGGAATCTATGGTCAAGGCTCGTAGAGTGGAAGATAAGAATCGAGTCTTAGGGAAGTTACCCATGAGTAATAGTAAGGAGTATAATTTTTAGAAACCCAATTATTCGGGTCAGAGATTTGTAAGGGATTGACAACTAGAAAAGAGTAAGGTAGTTGATCCTACTAATGCTGCGAAAACAGGATCCAGTGGATGACAAGGTAGAAGAACCCTCCATAATTTGTCATTCGCAGAAGTAAATGAGAAGATGAGGAAAGAAGAATGTTTCACCTATGAAGAGAAGTATAATCCTGCTCATGTGCGTAAAAATAAACCGTTCAGATTGATGATTATGGAAGAAGAGGAAGGGGACCTCTGCTGATGAAAGGCAGGCTGTTTTTCCTCAACTTGACCTTGAAGGGGGGGTGGTATTGATAGATGAGGAAAGGGGTATGTTAGGAAATATCCTTGGAAGAGCTAAGAGCCTTAGTAACTATCAGTCAGTTAGAACAACTAGGATAACTAACTGTTAGTTAGTTACGAAACTATAAATAGTCAATTAGAGGGGAATTAGAGGCAATGGGGGATTAGGAAGGGAAGGGTGGTGAGACCTCGAAACTCATCTGTATTCTGTCTTGGGTGTGGAGGCACTACAATAATAATACACACATTCTCTATTTCTGGTCTAGTTCTATCATACCCACAAGAAAGCTATGTGTCCAAACACTTGCATGATAAAGTATGATGGTTATATTTACACAACAGGAGGTGGGAGGGAACCACTTAAAATTTCTTTATTTCCATATTCATGATACCTATAAATAAGCTGATGCGCGATGGCTACTCCCAAGAAAAAAATAACGTCCAACACTCAGAATTTGGTCTCAGGTATATAATGGCTTGTTCTATCACCCAATTCTGAAGTCTCATAAGTTAAAGGGATTATTTGGGTGCTGACATCTTTAGGAATGTACAAAATTAAAATTTCAAATAAGTAAGTGCATTTAAAGAGTAAAAAATGCAAACAAGAGTGTCCATTGAAGTAATGAAGTTCAGGGTCATATTGTTAGGAATTTGAATTGTTGCCTTACCAAAATGAATAGGCAATTAGCACTACATGTACAATCTCATCTCCACTTAGCTCTCTAGTTATAATTAAGATTTAAGGGCCCCTTTCTCACAGGATTTCTGCTGCCCACCTGGAACTGAGCACTCAACAAAGGCTCTATTTGGATAAACTTTGCCATAAGCACTTATAAGAGAAGAAAATAAGAAAAAAAATGAAAATAAGATTTTGGAGAAGCTAATATTTTTTTTTTTTATCAGCAAAAATAATAATATATAAATATAAAGAACACAGTACAAGATGTACTGTGATGATTACAACTTAGCAAAAACAAAAGCAGAACCGAGGTGGCTTAAGACATGGAAGAAACAAGCCAACAAGGTTCTGACCTTAGGCTAAGGTAAAAAGGAAGAAACAAAATACATCAAACCCTCCCCTTAGACCCAAAACTTTCCCTCATATTGCTTGACCAAAAGTGAAAAGGAATATCAAATCCTGATTCCAGATTTCTGAACCAAGACCAGCAAATGAAAATAGCATTTTCCAGCAGCTTCTGGCCATCAAAACCTTCGTTATGGAAGGCAATTCTATTCCTATGATGCCAAGTACACCAGGTCAAAGCAATCCACCAAATCTGCCACCTTTGTAGCCTGGTTCCACTTAAATGACACAAAGAGTGTTGCTGAAAGTGTTCTTTCGGGGCAGCCGAGTACACCCCCGTGATGTTTACCCAAGATCTTGATTCCCACCACAACGGCAAGATACAAGGACATGTAAAGAATAAATGAGATGCATCCTTGTCGTGGCTTTTGCAGAAAGGGCAGGTGACATAAGAGATATCCAAATTTCTTCTTCTTAAGTTCAGTTTCGTAGGCAACCTGTCCTTCAATAATCTCCAAGCAAAGCATGAAGCTTTTGAAGTTACTTTTAGTTTCCATAAATCCTTGTGTACCTCATCTTTACATTGGCTTGAAGCTTCTTGATTGAGTAATCTGTAGGCGCTGTCCACTGAATATAACCCATCCGGTGTTCCCACCCAAATCCATGAATCTGGTTGCTGCCTATGTACTGTTAACCCCTGAAAGTCCTCCATAAATTTTACCACCATATCAAATTCTCCATCCATAAGGGGTCGTCTCCATGAAAACTGCCATTCCCACCCGTTCTGTGCTGGTATTCCCAGCTGCTGAATGTAATACCCCTGTTGTTGAGAGATCTGGTATAGTCTAGGGTACTTCACCTTCAGGGGGACCCTATCCTCCATCCACCCATCTTCCCAAAAAAGTGCTTTGGAGCCGCAACCCACCTTCCACCTTAACCCTTTAAAAAACCAACTATCTTCAGCCAGCCGATTACATACAAGGCTTAGGTCTTTCCACCATAAAGATTATGTACCCGATCTCCTCATCACATCTAAATTCCTCCACCCTCCGTACTTTGACTCCAATAATTGAACCCACAGATCTTTCGATTGATGAAATAGGTTCCAACGCCATTTACCAAGCAAGGCCTGGTTGAAACTCACTAGATCCTTAATGTCCAATCCACCTTTCTCCTTTGATAAACAAACAGATTCCCAGCTGACCCAAGGAATCTTCTTCTGCTCATTGCTTCCCCCCCACAAGAACCTCCTTTGAAACCTCTCCAGACTAAGTACAACCTTCTTTGGTACCCTGAAAAAAGAAAAAAAAAAATATCGGGATCGAGTTAAGCACAGATTTTATAAGTGTCACCCTTCCTCCAAAGGATAGGTATTTTTGTTTCCAATTGGACAGTTTCCTCTCACATTTTTTCAGAATAGGATCCCAAGTTTCCCAATGCCTCGGGTTTGCCCCAATGCGGATACCCAAATAGGGGAAAGGTACAAACAACACCCTACACTGTAAGAAGCTGGCTGCTGAGGTTATCCACTGCTCATTTTTCCTAAACGCACCGAAACTGCATTTATTACAGTTTATCTTCAGCCCCGATACCATCTCAAAGCTCCTCAACATCACCTTTATAACTCTAACATTTTCCTTGGAAGCAGACCCAAAGAAAATAGTATCGTCCGCATACTGGAGGATGCTGATATCAACATTATTCCTTCCCGCCTTGAAGCTTTCATACAACTTTTTCTCTTGTGCCTCTCTCATCAACCCCGTTAAACCTTCCGCAACTATATTGGACAAGAAAGGAGCAAGGGGATCTCCTTGTCTAATTCCTCTTTGGGGGTGCAACTCAGCTGTCGGGCTTCCGTTTACCAAAACTGAAATAGAAGCAGATTTTAGGCATCCCTCAATCCATGAGATCCATCTAGGGCAGAAACCCATCCTCTTCATCATGTATATGAGAAACTCCCAACATACCGAGTCAGAAGCCTTCTCGAAGTCCACTTTAAAGATCAAACAGCTCTTGTTGCTTCTTTTTGCTTCCTCTACAACTTCATTAGCAATCAACACACTATGCAGTAAATGACGCCCGTCTATAAAGGCAGATTGGCGGTCGTCAATGATGAAGGGCAGCACCTTGTTTACTCTTGCAGCCAACACCTTGGCCACAATTTTGTAAATACAACCTATAAGTGAAATAGGTCTGAATTCATCTAAGGTCTGTGGGTCATGTATCTTAGGAATCAGGGCTAAGAAAGATGTGTTCCCACCCTTCGGGAAGGAGCCATTAACATAAAATTCATCCATGAAGCGCAGCAAATCAGGCTTGATAACGTCCCAGAATTCCTTAATAAATCTGAAATTAAAACCATCCGGTCCAGGGCTTTTACTGCTGCCGCAACTCCATACCGCTTCTCTCACTTCAGAGGCATCAAAACGTGCTACCAAAGCATTATTCTGCTGCTGGTCAAGGCCTTAAAATTTGACACCGTCTAATTTAGGCCTAACTAAAACAGGTTCTTCATACTTCCTCTTGAAGAATAGTCTAGCTTCCTCCTTCACCCTATTTGGCTCATCTACCCAGCTCCCATCTACCATCAGCCCACTGACCAAATTCTTCCTGCGTTTCCAATTAACTGTCAAGTGAAAGAAACGGGAATTGCAGTCTCCCTCCTTGATCCACCTAGACCTAGCTTTTTGTCTCAACAAAGATGCATTTGATTTTGCTGTGGCCCAAAGGTCTTCCTGTAACTGTTTCCTCCTTGTTATTTCATCAGCAGACAGCTGCCTATCTTCAGCTTCAATCTCAATCTTGTTCAACTCCAATTCAATATTTCTCAATTTTTGTTGAATATTCCCAAACTGTGATATATTCCAAGCTTTTAATTTCTGTTTCAGGCTTTTGAGCTTTTCTTTCAGAATATACCCGCCCCAACCAAAACCTGAATTTGCATTCCAAGCCTCAGAGACAACCTTCCTAAATGATTTATCCTCCAGCCAGCAATCTAGGACCCGGAACGGCTTCGGTCCCCAATCAACAAAAGAATATCTAATCAGAATAGGACAGTGATCAGAGTAATTGCGATCCAAAGTAAATTGAGTGCACCCCTGCCAATGTGACATCCATTCTGCAGATACAAGGGCTCTGTCCAATCTGCTTTTAGCTGTGCCATTTGGTCTATGCCAAGTGAAATTTCTCCCAGATCTAGGCACCTCTTCAACTTCAAGTTATGCTATCCACTCATTGAATTCTTTTACAATCCCATCATCTTGCGTTCTGTGACATAAACCCAGCCTTTCTGATGAGTTTCTAACGTTGTTAAAATCACCAATAATACACCATAGGCCCCCCATATTAGCCCTTCTCACTTGAGCAATATCTTCCCAGAGAGCTCTCTTCAAAGCTGCCTCACAAGATGAATACACATTGACTATAGAGACCTTTTTCTTATCTGCCATCCAGGTTCCTTCCAAATAAATAAAACCACCGCCTGTTAATTTTTTGTCCACTCTGAAGAACTCTTCACTCCAAAATACACAACAATCCACCAGCTTTGTTGCAAGCTGGCAGACTTACCCATGATACATTCGGATCCCCCCACAAAGCTTGGCAGAGCTCCTTATCAATGACTTCTTTCTTTGTCTCTTGTAAACACAACAAATCTATTTTTTCTTTACAAACCAATTTTCTGATTGAGTTCCATTTTACACCCCTCCCGAGCCCCCTTATGTTGTATGACATAATCTTCATAAATAATCTGCACCAGATCCCCATCTCAAGGCCTCATCGTTTTCCTTTTCATCCATTAGGATCATTTTATTGATGTCTTCATCCTGGTTGTTGCCTGTTACTCCTAATTTCTTGGCCATATCCCAGAAACCAGCTGATTGTTTTGCACTATTTGAAGAACTTGCAGCTGACGTTGAGCCCAAAGTGGCACTTTCATTGGCTTCTTTCCCCCATGCAACAATTTCCTTTAAACCGCTACCTCCCATACTGGTTGGAGATGTATCGGGCTCAGTTTGGGCTACGAAAACCGCCTTCCCCTTGCCTTTATCCATTTTTTTACCAGAATCTTGATTCTGTTCTTTAGTTTTATTGGAGCCGTTTTCCTTTTTGTACCCCCTGGTTCTTGAGTACACTTGTAATTGTGAGTCAGGCCCATATAGCTTTGGGCCCAAAGTTGTATTTTTAATGTCTATTGTATCAGCCAACCTACCCACTGCTGGTCCCACATCCTTGCCACCAAAGTCTAATACTTCACGTGACCCTAATCCCCCCACTGCAGAAGAGGACTGCAGGTGTGGGCCCCACAACTGACCACTTTTTTCCATAAACTTGTTTCCATTTGCTGCCTCCTTTATAAGAGCTGCGTTGACCAACCCTTCTGCAACCTTCTTTTGTTCCACCATCACCACCCCTACACTTGGAACTTTAGAGTTGTCGGTGTCAATCCCGCGGTCACCTATGCTGGGAGATAGGTTTCCTTCAGAAGTAACCAGAGCTGTCAGCCTGTTACTGCTGCTGGTTTCAGAAACGTACGTATTGTCCGTTGGGTAAGATCTGGTTTTGTTTCCACTGTGTAATAGCTTTGCCTCCCCTGCACCACTGCATTCACCCTCCTCGTCGTTCGCCGGTGTGGCCTCCTTCAAAAAATCAGCAACGCGCAGCATCTCCTCCGACGTCGCGCTAAAATCTCCCTCACTCTCGACAGACGTTATTTCGTCTGAGGAGAACTCAAAGCTTCCTTTGCGGCATCTGCATCTACCAAGACAGGTACTTGTCTCTTCCACAATGTTGATCGTGAATTCGGTGTCATTGATAAGCACCACTAACTTCTGGTTAATGGTGGGTTGCCACAGGGTCTTGATGAGCACCCTTGCTCTGTCTAGGCGCTGTAACTCTTCAGTGTCATCGTCCACCTCCACCACTTCTCCTATACCCCCCACTATCTTTGAGATGTTGTCGGAATCCCAAGCATGTAATGGAATACCCCAACAGAGAACCCAGACTAGACGGTGCCCAGGTTTCATCGTTGGGTTCCATTTTTCCAGAGAATGGAAAATAGATAGACCCGTCCCTACCTCACCACGACACATTTCCTGCGCTTTTGAATCAGACAGACCCATAAGTAGTACCATATCGTCACCAAAATATTTTGGTTTGATTTCCTCACCTCCTTCCTAGTCAAGTGCTTCTTCAACTTTGTCGAACATATTAAGCTTCCTTAATCTTCCAACCCAGGCATTACTAAGCGACTGTTTATTTTCCATAGGGATGACGAGCTGGATCGACGAATGGGATGGTTTAGCCTTCACCGTTGCGTGCGTTGGGCGCCATCTGCTATGTATCTTACCATTGGGCTTTGCTACCACTTGCGCATAGGAAGCCCTTTGAGGTTGTCGCGAAGGTAAGTGGTTCCCATTATACTGCCATCTCGCTAAATCCCCCTCGTACCCACCTTGTGTCTCTTTTTTGTATATCTCCTCCTTGTTCAGTTTCTCTACATTTCTTCCTTCCCTTTCATGTTTAGGGGTATTCACGTGCAGTTTAAGACCACCGATTATCAGGTTATCCAATTGTCTTTCCAGTTGTATAATGTCTTTTACATCTTTGAAGCGTACAAAACCGAATCTTCTACCGCTTCTATTCCTATGTTTTGCTATGAAAATCTCCCTGACATCCCCCCAGTTTTTAAATTCAAACCATAAGTCTTTCTAGCCCATGTTGTCTGGGAATCGAGTGAAGTAGAATGAAAACACATCTGCTGCATCCCTCCAGTTACTTTGACGCCCTCTCCTTTCTCATGCCGCTGTCGTCCCCGCAGAGTGTTGTTGGTACCTTTCCCCAGCGTGATATGGTCTCTCATACTCTCTTACTCTCGCCCACCCACTGTTTCTCTCTCTAACTCTCTCTCTCATACTCTCTCTCATGTACAATTTACCCAATTACAGCATAATTAAGTTAATATGCAATTCTTAAACACCAAGTTTGAACAAAAGCAGCATTCAAGAAACAGAGGAATATATCGTCAACAACCAGAATCAATTACAACACTATGGAAAAAGTCCATTTGGAGAAGCTAATATGAGAGATCTTTTACAAATTAGCTTATACATAAGTTAATTTTAACTTATGGAGAAGTTTATTTTATTTTTTCTTGTTTTCTTCTCCTATAAGTTCTTGTTCAGGAGTTTATCCAAATAGGCCCAAATTGTTATATCCAAGTAATGAGACCATTTTATGTGATTCGTATTGACATTCTATTACCAGTTTCATACCAAATTTAAAGATCAAAAGGATACAGATGACTATGCATCATAATTTTGAATTTGAATCTCTAGTTGCAAAACAACTCCAGTTTACAAAACTTTGAAACACAAATACTTACTTGAAATTCCTTTGCTAAACGATTGAGCATTGTTACAAGACAAGATTCTATTCCATGACTGTGGATAACTGTCCCGGCATCACACATTTCATATGCCTGGAATAGAAAGGGAAATGTAAATTAATTTCTAACTCATGTCAGAAAAAAAAAAAAAAATATATATATATATATATATATATATATATATATATATAATTAACAAACCCTGCACAAGAAGAATAAGCTTCTAAGGTCAGCCGATTTTAGATTTGACAAAAGACAACTTTTCAATGAAAATTTCACAATCAGACGTTTCAACTTTCAAATTAACAAAATTACAAATATACTCTTCGGGGAATGAAAAGATACGGAAATATTAGATTGGAACATTGAAGCATGCATCAACAAAATGCATAATGTAGTTATAAACGGAAGGAATCTAGAACCCCTTTCTACTACAACATGTTCAACATCACCTACCAATTCCAAAGATGTGTTGACATCAATTAAACTTTCTGAATGGGTAGTTGCATAATGTCACATAGAATGAATACATTAAACTCTACACCAAGCATTCAGTGCAGCATCCACTAACCTCACCTTCATGAAAAGTGGACCACAATCAGAAAACTTGGGAGGTTTATGAGGGTAAGGTTTGGGAGATGGAACAGACAAGACTGATCCAGTGTGAGATAACACATACATGTCCTCTGGTTCCATTCTTTCCTTCTGAACACCTACACAACATATTTAGTTATTTTCAGGAAAAAAAACGACACAAAATAAAGCAATGATCAATGTTAAAGTATACGAGTCCATCTTAACCAATATGCTAAACTATAATTTTGGCCCCTCATACGGATTTGTTGTTTTCAGCTTGGTCTCCTAAGTTTAAAAAGTTTCATTCAGGTCTCTTAAAGCGTCTCTATTATACCAAAATGTTACTTCAGTTCTTTGCACTAATGGTGTCAATTTTGCCTGACATGACATCTCTCACAATTTGTCACGTATAACCAAGTAGACAAAATTAGTGTTGTAAATGACAGAAACATCAACTTGGTCTAACTAACATATATCCTTTTGACCAAAGTGAAACTTTTTAGACTTACGAGACTAAGCTGAAACAAAAAATGACCAAAATTGTGTTTTGGCCTAACCAATAACTACCAAAGTGACAAGAAAAGAAAAGGTGAGTTAACATATGATAAGGGCATATAATAGAAGTGAAAGAAAAAAAGAAGATTAAAAGAGGAAAGGGACCTGAAGGGGACATGAGTATGAGTTGGCGGGGTTTGGAAATGGAGTCATCGTGGACTTTGAATGGTGATGCTGCCGCCAGTTCCAGAGACCCATCCGAGAGAATAGAAGTGGCGACAGAGTTCTGATATCAGAGCTCTCGTTTCCTTCACTGCGTTTCCTTCAAGGTATGCCAGCGAGGACACGCTGTCCGCAGTAGTAGCAGCCATGGGGTCCTACAGACTGCAGGGTGTGTTGTGTGGGCGATCGAGAGGAGAAGGAATTTTAACATTTATTCATTTATTTAGGCTTAAATACTTTTCTCCTCATTATAAATTTAGTGCTCTTTTAATTTTTTATCTTTGCGCAAAAAAAAAAAATCATTCTATTCGTCATCTAAAAGGCTTTATTTATTTATGTTTTTATAAGTTATTATTTATCAATTTTTTAATTCCTTATATTCATTTTAGTAAGACTCGTTCCAACTCGGGACGATTCAACTATAAATTAATAACCTAGTTCATGGTAAACTTATTTTTTTTTTAAGTTTTTCACTTAAATATAAATTTGTTTCTATATTATTTTTATAGGTTCAAATTTTTAAGAGATGCACTATGTTCTTTAAATTTTTGAGAATATATTAATTTAGTCATTTTTGTTGAATTGGATTAATGCCATCAGTGTTGTGAATTTTGGCATTAATCCAATCAGACAAAAATAATTAAATTGATGTGCTTTAAAAAATTTAAATATTAAATTAAATGATTTCAAAATACCAAGATCTAAATTAAATATCTTAAAATAACTTACGAAACAAATTGATAATTAAGTTTTTTAAAAATAAATTAATTCAAAACTACATCGTTCATGTCGAGGGAAATTAAAAATTTACTAAATAACCCAGGGCCAAGACCTTTAAGTTAAAAGTACACGTTATTAATAAAAAAAATCATAATTACATAATTATAAATAACATTGCATAAAATTTGAAACATTGATAAAGTCCATTTATGATTTCGTGATTTAATTGATGAATTGAATTAGAATTGTTAATTACTATATGATATAAAAAAATGAAATTGATTGTATTTATTATTTATTATTTTGAATAAAAAATAAAATTGGATTGATTGCATTTAATACAAAGAGAATGAATATGAGGCTGCCATGTGGCATCTGCCTTTTATATAAAACCTTCCTTAAATATAAACAAATAGAATAGAACATAAATAGATAGATAATAGATGTTACTATTTCCCATAAGAGAAAAATGTTTAATTAGTTTTACAGATGTAGTCATGTACCCACAATTTATATATTTTGTATATCTTTTTTCTCTGCTAGTGTAGTTGGTTTGGTCAGAGGGTTGCAATTTGCTCCCTTCTGTCTGTGTGCGCGCGTGCGCGCTACGAAACACGGACATTCCATTTTTTGTTCAAAATGCGTGTCAGATACCGACACATGTTCGACACTCAGTCAACTTTTTAGAACACGTTGACTAGGGGGACATGCGAATTTGACCAAATCGGACACGCAGTCAACTTTTTTGACATGTTTCGATACATTTTTTTTATTTTTTTAAATTATAATTTTAAAAAATTATATTTTTTAAAAAAAATTAAAAAATTTAAAAAATTAAAAAACATTTGATAAAAAATTAAAACTTTAGAACTCATTCTTTTGGAGTACTTATTCTTTTGTACATTTCATGAAGAGGAATAATATCACTCCAAAACGTGCTGAAGACTTGCTTTATGTACATAGCAACCTTCGACTATTATCAAGAAAGAGTCCAAGTTATGACAAGTAGCAAATCAAATGTAGGACATTGCTGGAGATACATTTGATTCACTTGATGATGTTGGAGATCTTCAAGTTGTCAGTCTTTCACTTGATGAGCCAAAGATAGAGGCTATAATTTTTCGAGATAGAGATGAAATTAATTGAACTTGTTAGTAACATTTTATGGATGTTTTATTATTTTTGTTTTATATTTATGTTATGAAATTTGAATATTTGAATGATTATATAACTTATTTTAGGCTGTTATATGTATTAAATATAAATTATATTGTATATATATATATATATTAAAAATATTATTTAATATCAAAACATGTCAATATTTTTTAAAATTTACATGTGAGAGTGTCATATCGTGTGTTGGTGTCCGTGCATCATAGTATGTATGTGTGTGTATATATATATATATATGTATGAAAAGTTTCAGCTGAGTGTGAGATAATCAAGCATTTCCCAAATATTCTGTATCAAGTATTCTTATTGCTGATCTGAAAAAGAAACAAATGTACCCACAATTTATTTATTCATTTATAATTAAAAAAAAAACACTTTTTCGTTTTTGCTTGCTAATGCTAATTGTTAATCACCGTGCACTTTACTAGGTAACTTTGTACCAGCTAAAGCTCCAAAAAAAATTGGTTTTGTGTAGCATCTAAATTCCTAGCTCGCAAGTCACAAACATGCAATCTCCTTCTTCCCTTTACCTCAACAAGAACTTCTTCACCACACATCACCACCACCTTGGCTTCCACCACACCCTCTCTTCCACCCACAATTCCCTTCCCTTTCTTGGCTTCTCGCCCAAGCCATCATGTTCCACGAGGCTTATAACAGCTCAAGCTTACAGGCCCAACAATCACAAGAGGAATGGTTCCCCCAAAGAGGGTGTGAGGGTGAGGGGCAACAAGGACAACATGTGGAGTATTGACAATGAGCTTGCCAAGGCGTCTTCTTCTCAGAAGGAGAAAAGGAGGAGGCAGAGAGGGAGGAGGGTGGTGAAGAGGAAGGGCCCAAAGGGTGGAAGGGTTATTGTCTCTAGGGCTATGCTGGTGGAGGTTGACACTGTTCTTCAGACTCTGGTACACTTTTCGTCACTTGGGTCAATTTGAATTTGCAATTTTGATGCAAAGTTGTTGGCTTTTGTTTTGTCTGGGGAAGAGAATTAATGTGGCTGTTTGGGGTTTGGTAGGTTTATGGATGAAAATGGAACCCTTTTTTTCTTCTTTGAATATGTGTTTGAATTGGTGAATGGTCTATCAATGTATATGAATGCTGAGATTTTGTTAACAATACTATGTTGGTGGAGGTTGATAGTGTTTTTCAGACTCAGGCACCCATTTCCTCAATTGGTCTCTTTGAATTTGCAATTTTGACGCAAAATTGTTAGCTTTTGATTTCTCTGGGTGATAGAGGTCTAAAGAAGGAGGCTTGAGGCTACATTGGAGTCAAATAGTAGATTAGGGAATTGTGTAATTTTGGTGTTGAACTTTTTATTTTTATGTAATTTTGTGTTTAACTTGTTGGGCCTATGTGTCAAATGGGCCCTTGGTGGACTTTAGGTTGGGTCTGTGTCAAATGGCAAAGAAGAATCTTTTTGAGAGTTTTCTTGTGGGCGAACATAAGAGGCTACACTTTCCAATGTAGTGGCGATCAAATGTATGTTGAGAGGGGCTCAAATTAAATTTTTTCAAGAGTTGTTTTGGTTCTATAGGGGTGCTTTAGTAGACACGGAGAGGTATATACATTTGTTGAAATGCAAAATTTTATCTTTGCCTTTTGTTTACTTACGGATTCCTATTGGTGCTAATCCTAGGTTAGTTGACACTTGGAAACCTACTGTCCAAAAGTTTTCTAGGAAATTGTAGAGTTGGAAGCATAAAGTGTTGTCTATGGCGTGTAGAGTGTGTCTTATAAATTTCGTTTTGTCTTGTTGTCCTTTGTTCTTTTTGTCTTTTTTTAAATTTCCTAAAAGGATGGGTAAGAGTATTATACAAATACAAAGTAATTTCTTGTGGGGTTGTGAGGAGAGGAAAAACAAAATTTGTTGGGAAAGTTGGGATACTATATGTTTACCTGAAGCCGGTGGGGCGTTAGGGATTAAAAATATTTTTTTATTTAATGATGCTCTTTTGGCGAAATGGAGGTGGGAGCTCATGAGGGAGTCGGGAGGATTATGGTGTGAGGTGTTAGAGTCTATTTATGGAGTGTGGAGAGGTCTTGAAAAAAGGGAGGTATCAAAAACATCTTCCATTTGGTGGAGGGACTTGAGTAAATCTTGGGGAGGATCAAATGAATCTAAATGGTTTGACTATATGGTAGTGAGGAAAGTGGAAAAGGGTGATAAAGTCCTTTTTTGGTGCAATCATTGGGTGGGACAACAATCCTTAGCTAATGAGATCCCTAGATTATAACTAAACTCATTAAAAAAGTAGGAGTATATCATAAATATGGGGTAGTGGGTTGAGGGGGTTTGGAGGTGGAATTTTAGGTGGTGTAGGGACTGGTTTGTGTGGGAGAGGGAGGTGGTGGAGAGGCTGAGTTTGATGCTAAGTGAAGCTAGGTTGGTAGAGGATGGGGAAGATTCTTGGATATGGAAGCAAGATTGAACTGGGAACTATCTTGTTAAATCTTCATATTTGGCTCTATGTGACAGGAATTCTTTTCCAAATTGTGACGATTCCTTGCTCAATACTTTGGCTGACATTTGGTGGTTGAAAGTTCCTCCAAAATTAACTTGTTTTTATGGAAGTTTAGGCGAAATAGACTACCAAGTGCAGATAATATGGCTAGGAGGAATATTGTTGTGGATGAATGTGTCTTAAGGTGTGCGTTATGTCAAAATCAAGATGAATCCTTGGAGCATTCTTTGATGTGGTGTTGGAAGGCAGACGAAGTCTGGAAAAGTTGCTATTCATGGCTAGATATAAAAACTGCATTTCCTTCTTCTATGAGAACACATTGCTGGCAGCATGTGTTGATGATTGGAAATAAAGAGAATCAGGAAAGGTGGAGGTTGGTTTGGTGTTGTATTGTTTGGGTTCTTTGGAACAACAGAAACAATATAATGATGAATGGAGGACAATTTCAAAAAGATAAAATAGTGCAGGAGATTTGTTTTATACATGGTCATGGACCAAGTCATTTGATAAATCATTTTCCTACTGTTTTGTCCAATGGAGCATCAGTCCAGGCATATGCTTATTGGGTAAGTGAAGGAGGTTATTAGGTGGAGAGGGGGTGCGGGTACGTGAGTGATGAAGTTAGTGGTGTAGAGGATCGGGATTGCAATATCCTGAGATATGACTTATGACGAGGAAGGGTGATGGGCCTCTCAAATGCTATGACAAGGTTTATACACGACAAAAGGCCCAAATGGGAGGGGCTGAAGACAATACAGATTCAGTTAGAAGGGGGGACACGTGGAAGGCTATCAATGGAGAGGGTCAAATTG
>CM023946.1:30791364-30845190 GCA_013407115.1 Glycine latifolia | reverse complement strand
AAATTTGCAAGATTTTCAAGCTCAATTTCCTTCTTTTCACCTTGAGGGCAAGGTGAATTTTGAAGAGGGGGTGTTGATGGGCCTCTCAAATGCTATGACAAGGTTTATACACGACGAAAGGCCCAAATGGGAGGGGCTGAAGACAATACAGATTCAGTTAGAAGGGGGGACACGTGGAAGGCTATCAATGGAGAGGGTCAAATTGGAGAAGGAGAAAAGGAATATCGGGAGGATATTAGTGGGGGAGAGGAGTGAGGGAGGGGTATCGGACAACTGTTTTGAGAGTAGTGGTGTGGTAGCTGCAAGGTGTAGTTACTTTGTCTTTTTCCTTGGGTAATTGGAGAGGCCACCGAAGTCTTGTTGTTAGGGTCATAATTCCACTGCAACTTTTATTTTTGTCTTTAGTTGTATCCAGGGTAATGTGTATTACTCTGTTTTCCCTAAAAATAAACGTAGTTATTCAGCGAGATTAATTGTTGACCTGTTGCTGTTTCCATTAGTTCCTGTTATATATTCTGGTACCAACAAAGGGCTTCATGCAGTACCAATTTTTTATTTTGGCCGAGAAGAGGTGGAATTGTTGGGGTCGTGCTCTGTTTAAGAGGTGCAATTGTTTGCTGCAATGGGAATGTATGGTTAACAACGGGAACTGATATAGCTAGCATTTTTGACTGATTGTTGGGTTAAAAGAGAATGGTTATATCTCATATATGGTTATTTAATGCTATAAATGTCTTAGAACCATTTTGTACCTTATCTGGTATTTGAAAGTAGAAAGACTAGCTGTTTTTTGTTAGTATATCTTATATGAAACTTCACTGGTACTTATGGTACCGTTTAACTTATATATATATATATATATATTAAAAACAGATATACTAGGAAAAATGTTCACTTTGTATTTAGTTTGACTCATTTTGAAATGAAGCTTTGTGAGAGGAAACTCTCTGTTGGTTCTTAGGAACTACCCTTGGTTCTTATCTTTGAATTTCATAATTGAAAGTGGCGAATCTTCATCTCAACTTATAATTCATTTGAATTGTGGTGTTGTTTGAAGTCCAAATTGTGTTTGTTTTGACTTGCGTCAACTTGTTCCTGAAATCGGAGCATTTTTGTTCGATGAGCCTTTGTTGTTATATAGTTGAGTCACGTGAATCTGATTGGAACATCAAATTGCTTCAGAATTGTGTGCTCATGGTCGTGGTTAAAATCTAGATCCGATTCTGATTGGTGCATCAATATCTGGAATTCTTCATGCGTCTTTATTGCTTCGTAATTTCCTTGTGCCTTTAATTGCTGTTGGCACCACTATGTTTGTGCAAATTCATTTTGTTGGCTGATTCTTATTTGTGTTTTAATTCTTGAATCCATGTTGCTTGCAGATATTGTGAGTCAAATTCCTATTCGGTGCATCTTGTTTTATTTGCGTCATTACTATTAGATTTTTATTTGTGCTTCAATTTTTGATTCCATGCTTGTGCCCAGTTTCAGTGGTGGTGTTGATTTCTGCACTTTTGTTCTTAGTGTTCATCCATCTTCTTCATTGTTCTTGAGAGACTTTGGTAAAACCCTTTTGTTTGATCCATAGAAATTAGGACTAAGTAAGTTTGGGTGTTTTTTTGTAAATATTATAAAGTTCAAAGATTTAGTAGCAATAGAAAAGGATTGAAAAGAATTTTTTTTAAGAGAATTGATATGGGGGTTGGGTTGGGTAGGTTTATGGATGAAAATGGAAACATTTCCCCCCTCCTGAAATTGTGCTTGGGTTGGTGAATGGACTATGAATGTATATGAATGCTGAGATTTTGTTAACAATGAAAGGAATAGCCGAATAAGTAGGTAGTGTATGATTGTGGATAGAGAAACATGAATAATGCTTGGTATCTTATGCTTGTGCCTTCTGTGTGAACATACTAGTTTAAAATAGTGGATATTGTGCTTTCTGATATTTGTTGGGACTTTGACTTGGAACATGAATAATGCTTGGTATCTTATGCTTGTCCCGATACTATAAAAGAAACCAAGTTGACTGAAGTGTTCTTTCGAATTTTCAGAGAAGACACCCGAAATATTTACCCACGACATAGATTTCCACCAAAGCGACTTGATTTTGTCGCAACTAAAGAATAAGTGTGCAGCCTCCTCTTCATTGTACCCGCAAAAAGGACAAAGGGTATCGTTGAGGTCTATATTTCTCCTGCTTAGGTTCATCTTCGTAGGTAGTCTGTCCCTAAGCAATCTCCAAGCAAAGCATGATGCTTTAGTGGGGATTTTGACTTTCCACAAATCTTTGAAGACTTCATCCTGCTCCACTACTGTCCCTGCCCTAAACAGGAACCTATACGCACTTCCCACTGAAAATACTCCACTCGGATCAGCCTGCCATTTCCACGAATCTTGCTGTTGTACTTGCAGATCTCGATCCTGTATATCTTCTAAAAATTTGACAGCTGATTCAACCTCCCCCTCCATGAAAGACCTTCTCCAACGAAGCTGCCACTCCCATCCTGAGTGTAATGGGATACCCATTTGCTGAATGTAATTCTGCTGTTGGTGAGATATGTGATATAGTCGTGGGTACTTCGACTTCAGCGATAGACCCTCATTCCTCCAGCCGTCCTCCCAAAACAACACCTTTGATCCACATCCCAGACTCCAAGTTATCCCACTCATCAGCTCATTCCCCTCCCCATTCGAATTACATACCAGACTAAGGTCCCTCCACCAGATTGATTCTCTTCCAGACCTCCCAGAACCAACCAAGCTCCTCCACCCATGCGATGTATTAAATAAAGATCAATGGTGTTTCTGTTAGTGAGGAATAAGTGCACGCAAATTATACCAATTGGACAGAACAGTTTCTTGCTGTTTTCCATTCATCTTCCTTTGCATTCTTTCAGAGTTTTCTCTGCTTTTATCATACATTGTACTGTTCTATGTATGATGTCTTACACTAGTATTTTGGGAAGTCCCTACCAAACATGACAATCATGTAGCAGAACTTCTGCTTTGGTGAAGTCTTGTATTTACATACCATTTCAGTATAATTGATCTGACTGCTGAGTAGTAGTGTTATACTTGTGGTTAGTATTGTTTGGAGTTGTAACATCTGCCTGTGTGTATAGCAGCACATAATTGCTTTTGGGCTTGCTTTTGAGTTTTGCAGCAGTTTGGGAATTTTAAGTTTGTAAGTAAGGAATGCATATATAATGTGGATGCTTTCTTTCATTATAACTCTTTCTTAGAAAAAACTGTGTGAGGGAATAAATTCCAACAATTGTTTTATGGATAAAATTTAGCTAGACATTTGGTAGAAATCAACTCCACTATTATTGTTTTCTTTCTACTTGTTTATCTTTGTATATTAATATTTGCGCTGAACTGTAGAAATGATTCTTAGTTCAAATTGCAATGAAAATTATAATGACTGAGTGGACAATCTTTCAGGAACCAGTTATAAAACCAATTTGGAATACATTTACTAGCAGTCTCAGTGGAATTTGGAAGGGAGTAGGTGCTGTGTTTTCTCCCATCACAGCTGAAATGGAACCAATGGAAATAGGTAGCAAGAATGAACATCTATATGACTGCTATACTCTTTCCCGCATAGAGGTAGTACCATCAGTTTCAGGTGAGTGTACATCTCAAATCCAGAGAAAGATTAACTGGGTGACTTTGAATCCTTATGGCGAAATACCACAGCATATTAAAGGCAGCAATGTAGCCAAAGACGGGCAGCACAAATCCAGCCTTAATGTAATAAATCATGTTTTGCCTACATTTGAATCATTTGACTTTAAAAGGAGTGATGTGATGGAAGAAGATGTCATGGGCTGTGAACCAGGTCTTGTTTACTTTGAAGTAAGATTCTTTTCATACTAGTATGAATTTGTTTATGGAAAGTAAGTTATTTTTGAAGTATTTTTCTCGTAGTTTTCCTTGCAGAATAAAGCACTATTTTTCTGACTGTTTTAAATATAAAAAGGATGACCCATTTCCTGGTTCAATGAAGTTAAACCTCTCCAAAATTTTGCATAGTACTAAATAAAAACATTTTTTAAATATTTTTTGCATTGCCAAAACATATTTATTATGTGCTTTAGGTTGTCTCTTCTAATCTTTTCTTACTTAGTAGTCAAGACTTTCACCTCCTTCCTGTGTATATTCTCTTTTCTGCCATGCCTTCCTCATTGATTTGAGATGGAGGAAGAGTATCACCAAACTTCTATGCTCTGCATTTCTGTCAGCTGCTGCACTGGGCTCATGCAGTACAGTTAGCCAATAGAGTTCTGGATAGTCTCAATTGAGTCACATGCTTTGAAGTTTTGGCAAAATATTCACTTCTGTGGCTTTCAAACTGTGTCCTAGTTGTAAATAGAAGATGCTTATTTCTACATTCCAAGTTCTCAATTGATCTGGCAGCCTAAGGCTACTCTGAGAGGACTGTCCCCTTTATTTCACTTGCCAATATTGTCTGGGATCCATCTGTCCTTTTGTCATGTAAGAAATGGTATATTCCGCCGATTAAGACTATGGTATACTACACTATTTTAGAGTTAAAGGATTGTGTCATTTGGGATACCTCTGCAAGGAGAAGTGTACTTTTATCCCGTTTACTACACTTTGGTTTCTAACTTGCCAAAATGGCGTCATGACCCATGTAGCTGACCTCATCTTGTAAGATAAGACTTTGTTGTTGGTAATATTACTTGAATCATTCAGTATTGAGCTAATATCCCTAAATTATAATTAAAGCGATCATGTGATATGCCTAAATCCTAATGTTGTTTATTATCCAAATGACCAGGAGCATCTGATAGTTCGTTTATGTTCCTCCCATCATATACCATAAATAATAAATAATTATGTTTTGTAAATTTTAGGATGGGTCATATTCTCGAGGTCCTGTAGATATTCCAGTGGGTGAATACAATGATACAAAGTACTATATCTCACCAACTTTCAAGTTCGAACAAGTAAGTTTGACATTCTTCTTACAAAATATCATATTTATAGATCCTTTACTGGTGTCAATGACTATTAACACTGATCATGCATTTGTTAATTTTTGAACTGCCTCCACCCCCAAGTTAACTTATGAAAAGGTAATGTTCAGCTAATATTTCACCAGCAAGAGTTATAATTTCTTTTTGTTACAAATTCTCCTTTTTCAGTGCTTGGTTAAAGGCTGCCACAGAAGGATCCGAATTGTCCACACCATAGAATTCATCAATGGTGGTTCAGATATACAGATATTGAGAGTCGCCATGTATGAAGAAGAATGGGTCAGTCCTGCTTCCATTGATTACCAGAGGTACATGTGCTTTATTATAAATTGTACCAATTTGCAATATGAAGCAGTTACTTACATTATGTAAAACTCAATACGTTGCAGCAGGGAAATGTGAAGTGAAACACCCAACAAATTGGACTTAAAAATTAGTTAAAATGATATTTAATGCGATATGGCATGGATCTCTGACGTGACTTGTGAGCATGTACTTAGGTCCTTTTGGATAAACATTTCAATCATCACTAAGCTTCTCTCTTAAGTCAAAATCAGCTTCTAGAAAAGTTAAAATGAGAAAGTTTCGATAAAAGTTGAATTTATAAGTTCATTTTATCTATGGGAAAAACTTAATACATTTTATCTTAATATTTTCTTCTCCTACAGGTGTTTATTGTAAACTTTATTAAAATAGGATCTTTTAGTTTGTCATTTTCAATGTCTTGAATTTAAGAAAATAACTAATTTCTGCTACATACAGTGATATGGAGTTTGATGCAAAGCCATTTTCACAAAGAAAACGAACCAAGCCATCAGAGCTAACAGGGTCATGGAAAGTCTTTGAGGTAGGTGCAACTCCCGTGTACGATGAAGAGAGCATGGCAGAAGAAGGCAACACTGCCCCGTACGTGTACTTTTGTATGGAAAATCTAAAGAAGAGGAGCCTCCCCGAGAACACCGACTACTTTGGCGAGGAGGAGCGGCTTGACATGCAGGATGTGACCATGCTATGGCTTCCTGGGGGCGTGACATGCTATGTTGACATTAACAAGGATGGCATTCTTTGTATTGGAGTTGGTTGGTACTCTGATGAAGGGATCAACCTTGTGATGGAGAGAGACTATGGGTTGGATGGAAAGCTCAAAGAGGTGAGATGGAAATCAGAGGTGAAAAAAAGGTGGTCTAGTCCACCTCCTATTGAATAAATTATGGGGAATAGAGACTTGTAAAGTTTTGTAGTATAAGAAATACAAAGAAAATTCAATGGTATACGTACTTTGAGTATAATATATGATGTTCAAAAGTGATTTTTTTTTTTTTTTGCATGTATATTTTTATCATCACTTGTCATTTTGGGCAATTTTGCTGATAATTTATTTGGTCATAAGCTTGGACGATAATCATTGCAAAAGGTTTAGCCTAGAATTTGCCAATTTGGAGACTAAAGTAAAATGCAAGATGGTTCCGAGTAAATTCAGAATTCTACTCGCTTAAATAAAAACTCGTTTTTTGGACAAAAACTTGGTCAAATTGAAAGGTTGAGAAAATCATTATGGTTTGTTTTCTTCGGTTTGGTCCCTTGTCTATGAATTAGAAATTTTTTTTAACATTTTCTAATTTAGGAATTGCTACCTAGTTACATAGGGTTCGGGTCATCAGTAATATTATTTTGGTCATAGAAATATTAAATAAATTTTCTTTATTTAATTTTTTAAATATTTTCATTCAATTGGTTAAGGATATTTATCATAAATGTCGATATTATTCCTTCAATTGGAAGGGTATAATATTATTAATATAAAACTTTATACACAAGAAATAATTTACATGATATGTATGTAAGTGCAAGCCAATAAATTAATGTATATGCATGAAAAACATTACTAGAAAATGACTATTCTACTACTCCAAACAAATATATGTGTAAAAGATATTAAACTTTAGAATAAATATTTTAAATTTGGGTTCATAATAATGATGTATGATATAACATGTTTTTAACACAATTTAATCGAGGAATATCTTAAAATCAATTTGTATATTTGAATGAAAACTTGATTTTTGTTAACGAATAGTGTAATGTCATAGAGGAATAACAAATGAGATAAAATTACTTTCTATCTACCAAGTACGAAATGGATTATAGAAAAATGCGCTTTATTGGATAACGACGGTTTTCTCACAATTGCACACACCCATGAATATCTAATGAATTTTTTTAATATAGTCAGATCATATGACAACTTTTTTCTAGTGGTAAATAACACATGAAGGGAATTAAATTGTGTTTTTCAAAATTACAATTTTTCTTTTAAACAAAAACACTTCTTATTGTCTAAATAGTTTTTATTGAAAGCAAATAAGAGATATAGAAAAAGCTTGATCAGACAATGCAAAAATGATTTTCTTATCAGACCAAAAACAAATATAAGATCTAAAATAAATTTAAACTCTTTTTCAGTTAAACACTTAAGAAAGTAGTGAACAAGAACACACAAAGATTTATACTAGTTCGTCTCAACCACACAGATTACGGTCCAATTTTTGGCAATTCACCAAGTTCTACTAACTTATCCAAAGTTACAAGTATTCTTTCATGTCAGTTATGGCTCTTACAAAGACAAGTTCTACCCCAAGTTTGACTTCAACCCAATATTCTTTATCCTACTAAGTCATTGTTGGTTCTAAACAAATCAACAAAATTTGTTGTAAGTTTGCACTATACCAAGAGATGATTGTCTTACTAGCAGATATTACACTCAACACTTTAGTTTTTTCTCTCAATGTTTACAAGGTGTTTTGAGAGCTTTTACCTATACGAATATTTACCAAAAGCTTTACAAGAAAAAATAAAAGAATATTTCGCAAATTTATTTGTATCTTGTTTTTTCAAAGCTTCTTTTATTTATAGTCCTCATCTTCAAGTATTTGTTGTCTCTTGACGAATGGATTCTTCACTCTTCTTCTTCGTCTGATGAATTGTGGTCGTTGTGTAAGACTTAAAGGTGTTCAAACACATGTTAACAATTAACAAATAAACACATTTAGATCAAACTGAAAGTGCAAGCATGATCAAAAGCTAACCTCCAGCCATTGCAAGCTCCAATGTACATGGACCCTAGACAATTTTTGCTTTTCTAAACCTTCACTAACTCAATGTGATGGTGTTTCATTTTCTAAAGTAGCAGTTGGCTTAGTGAGTGTGACCCAAAACAGTGAGTAAGGCTTCTTATATAGAACTCTACCTATCATGGAGTTCAAAACATGGATGGTTAGTGGAAACCACAAATCCGCACATGATCTCATTTAGAATGTTAGTATTGATAATGAGTTTGAATTAAGGTTGAAAAATGGAACAAATTTAGCAACGAACTCTCAGATAAATGTTAGCACTCACTTTGAATGTAAAACAAAGCATATATCTTTTAGCCTTGAATATCGAAAACAACCAACAAACAACACATTGGAAAATTTAATGTTTGCATTAAATTAAATGTACGTCCCTTCTTTATGCAGAGTCCATGCTTATAGGTTAATGTGTTAAGCATATGAACAGAAAGTCATTTCTTCCATCAGCACAGGTCTGCACAGTAGAGCATGCCTTTTGATGTAGATTAACACTTTCAAACCGTGGACTTCATTAATCTTTATAGAATTTTGATAAGTGCTAGGAGAATATTTTCTACGAAATAGAATCTCAGACACAGAGTATTAAATAAAGGTCTTAAATGCAACACTTAATGTTATGCCATATTGTGTTTATGATATATCGTTTGAAAACATCAGAAGCAAAAATACATATCATTATTTGATAGCACATCAAAATCAGCTTTTAACATTTGTATTTATTTGCATCTAATCAAAATAATTAGAATTTTTGATTCGTCTTTAAGACATAAATGTCTTTTGACTTAACATTTTGATTTTTTAATATACCAAGTGAATAATTCGATTCATCACAAGTCATCCAATCAAAAGTTCAATAACAAATATACATTATTTAATTCATCACTACTGAATTTATTACATTTGGTAACATTTATCTATTAATATGCATTGAAATGTTACCTATTTCCATGAGATATTTTTTTTCCAACATTTTTAAAGATAAATGTTGCTATTTCCAGTTAGGTATGTTATATCTTTTTGTGAGTTTTTGGGGTATACATCGAAATTCATCTCTGAAAATACAAATCGGTGACATTTTAGTCCCTAAAAGATGGAGAAATAAAACTTAGTCTTTGAATGTGCAAAAAGTGCAAAATATTAGTTCTATCGTTTGTTTCATCTGTTATGTATAACACCGTGTTGTGGCTTCTCTGGACTCAAAATGTCATGGGAAAATATTTTCAATTGGTAGCTGACTCAACGAGACTAACTTGTCATAAGAAAATTTGGGTTTCATTGCACGGGTAGCACACAAAAGTCTCTCTCAATTGTTACCCTTTTCACCAATGGCTAAGTCCTTCACCATTTCATGTTCCTCTCCTTCTGTGAGCTTCAGAGAAAAACTTTGACGACACCAAAGCCACCTTGAAGGAAGTATTTTGTCCCGGTGACAGATTGATGATGACAAGCATATTGTGTTCTGCACTTTGTTAGAAGGTAAATGTTGAAAACATTTGGTGGGATTTTTGTTAAACTCGAGTTTGAATGGTTTAGGTGTGTAAAAAATGTTTCAAGGCTGGATGTAGACCATTTATTGGTCTTGATGACGACTGTCTTTTGAAAGGCAATTATAGTGGTCAACTACTCTATTGTTGGACAACATGCCAACAATGCCATATTTGTAACTGCATATGCAATTGTAGATGTTGAAGACAAAGACAACTAGAGATGCTTTCTTACTCTGCTAAATAGAGATCTTAGAGACTACAAGCAATTTGGTTGGATCTTTATGTCAGACATTCAAAAGATATGTTTATTGTAGGCATAAATATGTTTTTGATCCTTAATAAATATTTAATTTTTGCATTTGTTTCCTAATAAATATTTGCTTTGCGTTGAGTCTCTAATAAAATAATAATTTTATTTTTTCTTCTTGATAAATTAACAAATTTTGTGTTTGTTTTTTTATTTATTTTTCATTATAATTAGTCGGGACTAAAAAAAATTTGCTAATTTATCAAGGAGCAAACATAAAATTCATAAATTTATCAGGAATTAAAATAATACATCAAGGATAATTTTTTTTTTTGTTTTATTAGAGACTAAAGCAAAAAAAATACTATAAAGTAAACAAAAAAATTGAATATTTATTAGGGATAAGAAATATATTTAAGTCTTTATTGTATTACTATTTTTGTGGATTTATTTGTGAGTAAGTTATATATTTGAAGGTCTAAAATGACATTAAGTTATAATTTTCAGGAACTAAATAATCATTATGCTTAATAAAAGTGGTTAATCTAGAGGAATTAATTGGCTCAACGTGGAGAAACATACAATGAAAAAAGATTTTGGTGGTTTAGGTTTCTGACAATTCCATGGATTTAATCTTGCAATGCTAGGGATGCAAGTGTGAAAATTTTTCACAAATGAAGATGCTATTATTTCTAAAGTGTTCAAAGCTAAATATTTTTCTCATGAAAGTTTCTTGGATGTTCCTTTAGGAAATAATCCAAATTTTGTATGGCGTAGCATTCATGCTTCATAGGTATTGATCCAGAGTGGTTTGAAATGGATAAGAGGAAATGGTCACTTGATAAGTGTGTGGAATCAACCTTGGCTTAAGCATGACAGCAACCTTCATGCCACGACCCCGACACCAAATGGTCTTAAGAATCTTATAGTTGCCTCTCTTATTCATCATGATAGTTCATCTTGGTGCATGGACTTGTTGCAACAAATTTTCAATGCAAATGATTTTCTGGCTATCCAATCCATTCCTTTATTAAATGTTACTTCTAATGACAATTTAACTTGGCGATTCAGCAGGAACAGAGAGTACTCAGTATGCACATCATATCACCATCTTATGGAATCTATGTTGCAGATGATCATCTCAAAGTTGAAGGAAAATGAAATCTTCTTTGGCAGCTTCACGTCCCTCCCAAGGTTAAGAACTTTATTTGGCGTTTGCTTAGGGATTGCTTACCAACTAGACAACGGTTATAATCCAAAGGAGTCCCTTGCACTAACCTTTGCTCCTACTGTAATATCAATTTCGAAAATTCATAGCACATTATGTTCGGATGTAAACAAGTTGAAAGTGTTTGGGACTATGAAGCACGAACATCTCTCTTGCTTGAAGAGTTGCCATGTCTAGCAAGTTTCCGACACTGACAAACGTGGACACTTGTTTGACACTTCTTATTAGGTATCTAATTAAAAAATTACTTTTTGTTGGTTTAAACACTTAAGTTGTCACCTTTACATAACACTTGAAAAACACATAGAAGTTTGGTTTAAAAAGATGAATATACCATCAATTTAGATATTTTGTTATATGTTCCTCATATTTCATTTAACTAGAATGTCTCTATTTGAGTGTGTAGGCGGTGTTCCCGTGTCCTATATTTTAGACATTAGTCATGTCCAAGTGTCCGTGTCCGTGTCCATGTCGTGTTGGTGTTCTGTTAAATTCTGTGCTTCATAGGTTTGGGAAGCTTCAGGTTTGTGGCATATTATTTATCATCGAGTTTTTCGAGCTGAAAGTCTTAATCAACTAGTTTTCAGCTTGTTGGAATCGCTCAATCCTGACCAGAAACGGATATTCTGCATGACCTTATGGTGTATTTGGTATTGCCGAAAGCAATGGATATGGGAGAATCTAGATACACAGCCAGCAACATCTGTTCAACTCGCTCTGCAATTTCACACGCCTTTAGCAGACCAGATGGTGACCATCGTCAGCAGCAATCGCTTTCTTCTTGGTAGAAACCACCCTCTGGATTTTTAAAGATCAATATTGATGTCGCGATCTTCAAAGAAGTTAACAAATTTGGATTGGGAATTTGTATCAGAGGTGATCGAGGCAGTTTCGTTTCCGCCAAATCATTACATTTTGATGGCTCTGCTGAACTGAGAGAGGCAGAGGCTGTGGGTCTTTTACATGGATTACATTGGGCTTAAGAACTTAGTCTTGAAAATATTATGTTTGAGCTTGGTTGTAAGACAGTTGTGGATAGAATCTCAGAAAGTTATACTGAAATTATAAACTTTAATGTTCTTTTATCAAAATATACAACTTTATTTTCTAATTTTTCTAACATAACGGTGAATTTCATTAGGAGGCCAACTACTTTTATTGCTCATTTCTTAACAAGGACATCAAATGTTTTATGCTTGTATTTAACTCTTTGATCAGTTGTATCTTTCGTCATATTTTCAATGAAATGAGTTAATCTTATTCTTTTAAAAAACAGATATAGTCCTTATGCTATTTTAGTGAACAACACGTAACTGATATTATGTGATGCATTGTACAGGGATTGGTTTCTGCTATACAAGAGGTGATGCTTGGATTTGTCCACAGATTTTGTGCCATGGACTTATGACGCAGCTTTTCTAAGCAATTAAAATTGTATTTAATTATTAATTATTAATTTGAATGGAACAAATTTTATTAGAAAGCATAATGCACAATACATATTAATAGAGATCAAATATATGTAAATTAAGAAAAAAAGTTGAATTGATGTTAATATATTTACTTGCAGAAAAAATTTTAGGTTTTTTTAATCGCAAACAAAATGTAATATATAAAGTTGAAAATTAATAAAAATAAAGATAAAATATGTTTGGAATCTGTAAAAAATTTAAAAATTATTAATTTCATCTTTATAAAAATAAAATAGATTTTTGCGGTCATTGGTAATAACTCTATTAGATAAATTTGTAGATTATCTCCTATTATGAAAAAAATAAACAATAATATCTAAAACTCCTTGGACAATCATGATTGGAGGTGCTCAAAGTCTATTAGCCTCTTAATATTCCAGTGTTTCTTGACGAGGATTTAGTCACATCCCAATCAGATTACATATGGCTATTCTATTTCACTGATCATAATTCATCAAATCATGTGATTTCTGGAGCCCAACTTATCATGATGGCTTGAAATTGGAATTTGAAATAATGAACAACAAAGGTTTTCATTTTGAGGTGGAGAAATACGAATATGATCTAGAACTATCAAACTCAACAATGATGCATAGCAGAAATTCGTCAGCTCGGAAGGGCAAGCTTTCTGAAATTGAAGAAAACAAGTAGCAACTGCATTTTGCTAGACTTCCATCATAGTAAATAATTGGAGGGTTTGTTCATTGTGGAAGCAAGATTAATTTACAGCAATCAAACAAAACAAAGATGCACCGTAAAGGCAGCAGAAGCATTCAAATTCACCGTAAAGATGCAAAGTCTGAATAAACATGCTAGCATCAAATGAGTTTCTCTGTTGTCATACGATAGATCCTTCTGCTGGTAGGCATATGATTATTTTTCTTTTAGTTGTGATATTTACCATAGAATTGCGCAATTTCGGATCCTTTTTATGTATCTTAAACAAAACCAGTTAATATTATGCTAATATACTTTTGCTGTATCTGAATCATTATATTGACATATCATATTATGGTCTTTTAGCACAAAGAGAAGTTAAAAAATGATTATTTTATTAGTCAATCTAATAATCGGGACATCAAACAATGGAACAAGATTGAAGGAAAAATATATTTGATGCACAGTCACCGTATCTTTGTGTTATGCTTTCAAGTCTTTGTATACTTGAAACAAATAGAATTTTTCAACTTGAACAAGATTACACATCATTCTCAACAAGTTTGCTTCAACTTTTCCCAATTGCAATGGCTTCTAACACCATGATCCAATGCCCCTCTTCTTCATCTCATGAGATAAGAACATGCGATGAGTTTGTGAGCTTCTGCGGTGAAGACACATGCAACAGCTTCACTGGTTTTCTTCTCCAAGCTCTCCATAGAAAAGGCATTGATGCCTTCAAAGATGATACAGATCTCAAGAAAGGCGAATCCATAGTACCTGAGCTGCTACAAGCAATTGAAGGGTCTTGCGTTTTCATTGTGGTCTTCTCAAAAAACTATGCTTCCTCAACTTGGTTCTTGCGTGAGCTGGCAGAGATCTGCAATTGCATTGAATCAATGCAAAGATGCATTTTGCCTATTTTTTATCATGTTGATCCATCAGAGGTGCGAAAACAGAGTGGACATTATGAGAAAGCTTTTGCCAAACATGAAGAAAGATTCAAAGAAGATAAAGAGAAGATGGAGGAAGTGCAGAGATGGAGAGAAGCTCTAACACGAATGGCCAATCTCTCTGGTTGAGATATCAGAAACAAGTAATATTGTCTCATTTGATCATAGATCTTAATTTATTACGTATGCACGAACTTAGTTATATCATGTGCATATATATCATCATCATTTATTGCTCTTGCTCAACTGGTTTTCTTGAATTTAGTGTCCTATTCTAAAGTAGAAGTGAGAGCAGTAACATCAAGATTGGGTACAAAAATATACAGGTTTAATAAGTAGTATTTAAAAAGTGAAATACTACTTCGTTATTTTCTTGTCCTAAACGTGTACATTCTGTTTGATTCTCTTGGGTGATGATTTCGCTTTCTTCGTTTTCTTTAAACCTTCAGGCAACAATATATAGAGATTGTAGACATTGTTCAAAAGATAATAAATATATTGGGTCACAAGTTTTCAAGTCTTCCAAATGATGATCTAGTTGGGATGGAATCTCACAAAATTAGCAAATCTTTTATGTTTGATGTCAGTTGATGATATTCAAGTTGTTGGAATTAGTGGGATGAGTGGAATAGGAAAGTCAACTCTTTCTCGTGCTTTATATGAAAGAATCTCTCATCAATATGATTTTTTTTTTCATTGACAATGTAAGAAAAATTTACCAAGATTCTAGTACATTAGGTGTACAAAAATATATAATTACTTTCTCAGTCTCTAAACGAGAAAAATCTAGAGATTTACAATGTGTATGGGGGAACATGTTTATTGTGGAATATGATATGCAATGCAAAGGCCCTTATAGTTCTTGATAACGTTGATCAAGTTGAACAACTAAAAATGTTTGCTGGGAATAGAGAGACTCTGTTACGTGGATGCTTAGGTGGAGGGAGCATAATCATCATAATTTCTATGGATAAACATATATTGAGGATACATGGAGTTGATGATGTTTATGAACTCAAGTCGTTGAATGAGGAAAATGTTGTCTAGTTGCTTTGTAGAAATGCTTTCAAATGTAATTATATTATGGGTGATTACGAAAAGCTGATACATGATGTACTATCACATGCTGAAGGCCATCCCTTAGCAATTAAAGTATTGGGCTCATCTTTGTTTGGCCATAATGTCTCAGTGGAGAAATCCATTGGCTAAGCTAAGAGGATATAAAAGTAAAAATGTTATGGACGTATTGCAAATAAGTTTTGATGAGCTAGATAACATAGAAAATGAAATATTTCTAGATATTGCTTGCTTCTTTAATTTCTGAAATGAACAATATGTGAAGAAAATTCTAGATTTTGGTGGATTTCATCCTGAATATGACCTTAGAGTTCTTAATGATAAATCACTAATAATCATTGTGATGGGGAGGATTTGTATGCATGGCCTTTTGCAAGATTTAGGAAAGTGTATTATTCGAGAAAAATAAACTAAGGAGCCAAGAAAGTGGAGTAGGTTGTGGGATTGCCAAGATCTCCACAAAGTTATGTGAGAAAAAAAGGTGAAGTATAGTTTTTGTGCATAAATTCTGTGTTGTCATTTCTCTAGCTAGAATCTGAAAATGCTTAAAATGATCTAACTTTTTCTTTCTCCTTTGCAATGTTGTAGACAGCCGAAAATCTTGAAGCAATAGTTGTCCGCATGCAGTTGCCCAGAACAACAATGAGGGTTGGTACTCAATCAAAATTAAGTCACCTTAAGCTGCTTATTCTTGATAATGTGAAATTTTAAGGAAGCCTGAATTATTTTACTAATGAATTAGGATACCTTACTTGGAATAGATATCTTTGAGTGTTTGCCACCAAGTTTTCAGGCAAACAAACTTGTTGAGTTGTTCCTATGTGACAGCAATACCAAACAACTATGGGAAGGCACAAAAGTAGTGTAAATTACTATTTTTTTTTGGCTAAACGAACAAATGTAAAGACAAACTATCATATGTTATTTCATTTTTGTTTGACTACTTAAAGAAACAAAGAAATCAAAGGTGTTATTTTAAATTTTCTCTCTGACTATTGGCTCCTTCACTGTAGTCTCTACTCAATTTGAGAAGTATGGATCTGTCTTACTCCAAAAATCGAACCAAGATGCCAAATTTGGGGGAGGTGTTAAATCTTGAGATTCTAAATCTCGAAGAATGTATACAACTCAGGGTGATCGATCCATTCATTGGTCTTCTAAAAAAGCTTATTATTTTGAATTTGAAGGGCTGCAAAAATCTAGTAAGCTTACCGAGCAGTGTATTGAGCCTCAATTCTCTTGAATAGCTATGTCTCTTTGGCTGTTCAAAACTGTGTATTATCCCATCATTAGAAGAACCAAGGGATGCAGAGCATTCAAAGAAGCTTTGTATAGATGAAGCTCCTATTCATTCCCAATCAACATCCTCCATCGTGAAAAGGTATTCTACGTGGCTTTTACATTTGTTGTATTCTACAGCATATAAAGGTTCAGTTAGCTTGATGCCTTCTTTGCCTATATACCCATGTATGCGTGAACGTCATTTAAATTTCTGCAATTTACTTTCAATCCATGATGCTATTGGAAACATGCATTCCTTGGAAATCCTAAATTTAAGCGGAACAATTTCGCTACACTGCCCAGCCTCAAGGAACTTTCCAAACTGTTCTATTTAAACTTGTCGCATTGTATGCAGTTGAAGTATCTGCCGGAGCTCCCTTCACGAACTGACTTGTCGTCACAAATTTACATGCGAAGGAATCCTTTTATAGGTTCTGCCGATGAAAGAGTAGCAGGATTATATATTTTCAACTTCCCATAATTAGTTGAGAGGGAATTAATGCTGCACTAGCAAGAGTTTTTCATGGATGAAACAAATTGTTCAGGTGTGTATGCTCCTTCTTTCTCTCTCTTTCTTTTTGTGTGTAGGAACCTGGGACTATCAAATTGTACCAGTTGGCATGGGCGGATGCAGGTCCCTTAAATTCTCAAGAATAGATAATTTTTTTATAATAATAAAATAAAGTAAAATAAAAAAATAGCTTAAACGTTTGTACGAGAGGAGAAATTGAAAAGCATAGAAAAAGAATAATAAAAAAGATGAAAAATAAGAGAGGAGTGAGGGTGGGTATGTATGTTTGTAATTTTTATGAATGCAGTGGCCCACACTCTTGTTATTTTTAAGCACTGGTCATACGCTAATTTTGTCCATTTTATCTCTTTTTGAATTGTACATTTTTCACACTTTTGTTATAATGGTTTATTCCTTTAATTTTCTTTACAAAAAAAATTTTCGGGGGCACCCCGGCACTAGTGTCCCCCCTTACTTTTTTTTCTGGATCCGCCCCTGCCAGTTGGACCACGTCCAAGCATTTGACGTTATTATTCCTGGAAGTGAAATAACAAGGTGGTTCAATAATCAGCATTTGGGCAGTTCATCAATAAGCATAGATGCATCTCTTATGCAGCATCACAATAATTGGATTGGTTTTGCATGTTGTGCAATATTCACGGTACTTCGTTAAAGGGGAACAGATTTAGCACTATAGCAGTGTGTCCCCCAAAAACAAAACGAGCTTTTCCTGTTTATATTCGGGTGCTTCTCAATGAGGATCTAGTCACGTTGGAATCAGATCACATGTGCCTAGTCTATTTCCCTCGACCAATATTCATTAGATCATGTGAATTCTATAGTGCAACTTGTCTTGGTGACTTAAAATTGGAATTTGAAATAATAAACAAGAAAGGTTTTCATTTTGAGGTGAAGAAATCCGGGCATCATTGGGTGTATGAACAAGATCTAGAACTAGAAAACTCAACAATGATGCATAGCAGAGATTTGTCGGCTCCATAGCGCAAGTTTTTGGCAATTGAAGAACACAAGTAGCAACTGCATTTCGCTAGACTTCCATCATAGTGAAGAATTGGAGGATTTGTCGACTATGCAAGCAAGATTTACAACAACCAAACAAAACAAAGAAGCACAGTAATAGCAGCAGAAGAAGCATTCAAATTCACCATGAATTTTGAGATAAGCAGTCCAATCGTCTCTTTAGAAGCTGCAATACTGCTGAAGTTAATTCCACTTTCTTGTGAATCGGGAAGTGGCATAAAGGGGAATTGATGCAAATTCTGAAATAAACTTGCTATCATAGAATGAGTTTTGTTATTGCCATAGGATCCTTCTTTTGGTAGGCAAATGATTCCTTTTCTTTTGGTTGTAATGTTAACTAGAGAGTTACACAATTTCTGATCCTTTTTGTGTATTATAGAAAGTCAGTAAATGTTATGCTAATATGCTTTTACTCTTTCTGAATCATTATATTGACATATATATGATGTTTCTACCTCTTTGTTATGTCCAAGCATTTCCCTTAATATTCTTTCATATGTATTTTCCTTAGTTGATCTAGGGGTTTCAGATGATTTCTTATAGGGAAAGGAGGGGAGGGGGTGGGGGGTGGAAGAATGATGTTGCTTAAAGAGTCATTAAATCTTAGTTTGGTCCTTTCAAATCATACATAAGTAGAATCTGATGAAAACTCTGGTCTAAAATGGCTATTTGACTTAAAAGTTACTCAAATTGGGGTAATTTTGAAATTAGTCATTGACATGAGATTGTTTTGAATCTAGCTACTGACAGACACAGTCAGTTTCCAGCTGTCACAAAAAGCTGCCAGTGGTTTCAAAACAATGGATAATTAGTTTTTAAAAGAGCTCCAAATCAGCCTAATCAACTTAATTAGTAGAACCTGATTAAACTTATCAAGAATAGGCTGTTTAATTAATATCATATATGTGCTGAAACTTCTTACAATAACAAATTGTGTGTTAAATGAAGACTAAACATTGGCTGACTTTTTAATTCAAGTGAGAATTCTTATACTTTTTTGTAATGTCTCGGCCTCTCCATATATGTCAGTAAAAAAGGCAAAGCACATCACAAGATTCAAAATCCTACCAGGGAAACAAAATAGCAAGTGTTTTGTAATTGCTAATTTTAAACAATTTTATACTACTTGCCAACTGATTTTACACTTAATTAAAAATCTATCAACTTTTCAAAATTGTATATGAAATAAGTGTTTTAAAAAGCAAAAGGCAAAAACCATAAACAACTCATGTTTTCAATCTGGTTTTCCTTGAAACCTTAGTGTGAAGAAATTAAAGCACAAAACTGATCAGAAACTGAAGTGGGATATTAGTCTAATATTGGAAGACTCTTGCACCTGCTGAGTTCCACGATATTCCGACCAATCTCGGGCAGTATTCCTGAGTTCTCAGAATGTCTGAGTTCTCGCTGAAATAGTTGGCGGCCTTAGTGAAAACATAGGATTTGGATAAGAAAACTCACATATTGCTTAAAATATTGAGCCTCACGTGCTTCAAACTAGTTTTATTAATTAAATAACTTTTTTAAAATTTTAAAAGTTAAACAGGTGTTTCTGAAAAGAGGAACAAATAGCCTCCAGGCAACTAGATATCTACCAGCTAGCGCATTGTAGATTTTAATATTTTCAACAACACAACTAGTAATTTAGATTAAAAAAATCACATAAGAGATACGTGAAAAAGCAGTTTAAAAAATATTAGAATCTATTAAAAAAATTCATTTATCAAATATTTAAATAAAATTTTCAAACTAATAAAAAATTAAAAATTATTTAAAATATCTTATTAAAAATAACTGCTATAATTATTAGTTTAAAATACTCTCGTATATGTGGTATGAGTACCGAAAGCAATGTAATTTAACAAATTATTGATAAGAGGAGGTATATATATAGACATGTACTATTTAATATATAAATTAGTATAATATTACTAGTTTTTGTTAGTTCGTATCAGTTGAATTAATAACTTGTAAATCTAATAATAATCTTTAATATTATTAAAAATTAATTTTTATTAATTTGCTAACAATTGAATTTAATATTGTTCGTTTAAATTTTAATATCTATTTTTTAAAATTAAAATACGTTAGGTAATATAATTTTCCATTTAGAAGTTATTGAATACATTGATTCGTTTTTATCATTTTTTTTTATAGATTATCATTTCTAAAATTAAATTTTCAGCTGTAACTTTTACCAGGAAAAGTGGATGGCATTAATTTTATTGAAACCAGCATGAATCAAAATCTCTACATCTATCCCTCTCAATATTTTATTGAAGCCTTGTTCTAAAAATATATATTTTATTGAAACCTTTCATGGTCTTGATTTCCAATCTTCTTTTTCAGATATCTCTTTCGCATCTTCCTTTCCAATATTCGGCCCGGCTTCTTCACGAACCTCACACAGCTCTTTTGTCAACAAATCCGTAAGGAATTAATTCCAAAATCCGAAAAAAAAAATCGTAAGGAATAGGATGGAGACTGGTAATTCGTAAAAGCACCACGAATTGGTATCGTTGGGTTGAGTAGCGAATTCTATTTCCATGATAATCTATCAAAAAATTTGATAAAAATGATAATAAAAGATAAATACGTTAGGTAATATAATTTTCCATTGCAAGTTATTGAAAATTCTGAGATGCAATTATGAGGAAGCTACACGTGGGAGAATTCGCCAAGGAGATTTCTAGAAAGGAATGAAACTGGAAAAATAAAGTGCGACATATTTGCTTCATATAAACTGAAGAAGCGTTTCCCTTTTGCAACTTCACCCACAACACCAACTTTACAGTAATAGTAATACACATCATTCTCAACAAGCTTGCTTCAACTTTTCCCAATCGCAATGGCGTCTAACACCATCATCCATTGCACCTCTTCTTCATCTCATGTGATAAGGACATATGACGTGTTTGTGAGCTTTCGCGGTGAAGACACACGCAAAAACTTCACTGGTTTTCTTTTCCAAGCTCTCCATAGAAAAGGCATTGATGCCTTCAAAGATGATACAGATATCAAGAAAGGCGAATCCATAGCACCTGAGCTGCTACAAGCAATTGAAGGGTCTCGCATTTTCATTGTGGTCTTCTCCAAGAACTATCCTTTCTCAACTTGGTGTTTGCGTGAACTAGTAGAGATATGCAATTGCATTGAATCAACGCAAAGATGTGTTTTACCTATCTTTTATGATGTTGATCCATCAGAGGTTCGAAAACAGAGTGGATATTATGAGAAAGCCTTTGCCGAACACGAAGAAAGATTCAAAGAAGATAAAGAGAAGATGGAGGAAGTGCAGAGATGGAGAGAAGCTCTAACACAACTGGCCAATCTCTCTGGTTGGGATATAAGAAATAAGTAAGTAATCCTGTCTCATTTGATCATAGATTTTAATTTATTATGTATATTGTATATGCATTTAGTTATATCATCAGCATGTGTTTCATCATTATTTGTTGCTCAAGTCGTTTTCCTGAAGTTACTGTCCCTTTCTAAGGTGTCCCTTTGCAAGGTAGAGTCGAGAGAGGTAACAATAAAGAGAAACAATACTTTGTTATTACCTTGTCATACATGTGTATATTTTGCTTTGGTTCTCTTGGATGATGATTTGGCTTTCATCATTTTCTTTAAATCTTTAGGTCACAATATGTAGAGATTGAAGAAATTGTTCAGAAGATAGTACATATATTGGGTGACAAGTTTTCAAGTCTTCCAAATGAAGATTTAGTGGGGATGGAATCTCGTGTCAATGAATTAGCAAATCTTTTACGTTTGGGGTCAGTTAATGATGTTCAAGTTGTTGGCATTAGTGGGATAGGTGGAATAGGAAAGTCAACTCTTGCTCGTGCATTATATGAAAGATTTTCTCATCAATATGATTTTCGTTATTTCATTGATAATGTAAGCAAAATTTACTGAGATTCTAGTACACTAGGTGTACAAAAACAATTACTTTAAAAGATAAAAAATCTAGAGATTTGCAATATTTCAGAGGGAACATGTATTGCATGGAATAGGCCACGCAATGCTAAGACACTTATAGTTCTTGATAATGTTGATCAAGTTCAACAACTAAAGATGTTTACAGGGAATAGAGAGATTCTGTTACGTGGATGCCTAGGCGGGGGAAGTAGAATTATCATAATTTCTAGGGATAAACATATATTGAGGATACACAAGGTCGATGATGTTTATGAAGTCCAGCCACTGAATAAGGAAAATGCTGTCCAATTGTTTTGTAGAAATGCTTTGAGAGGTAACTATATTATGAGTGATTATGAAAAGTTGATAGATGATGTGTTATTACATACCCAAGGCCATCCCTTAGTAATTGAAGTATTGGGCTCATCTTTATTTGGGTGTAATGTCTCTCAGTGGAGAAGTGCATTGGTTAGGCTAAAAGAAAATAAAAGCAAAATTATTATGGATGTACTGCAAATAAGTTTCGATGAGTTATAAGACATAGAAAAGGAAATATTTCTAGATATTGTTTGTTTCTTTAATGGCTGTGGAGAGCAATATGTGAAGGAAGTTCTAGATTTTCGTGGATTTCATTCTGAATATGGGCTCAGAGTTCTTGTTGATAAATCACTCATAACCATTGAGAGTGGACATATTCAAATGCATAGCCTTTTGGAGGATTTGGGCAAAGGAATTGTTCGCGAAAAATCACTTAAGGAGCCAAGAAACTGGAGTAGGTTGTGGGATTGTCAAGATCTCCACAAAGTTATGTCAAACAACATGGTAAAGTAATTTTTGAGTTTAAAATTCTCGGTTGCCATTTTTTTAGAATCTGTAAATACTTCAAATGATCTATCATTTTCTTTGTCCTTTGCAATGTTTGTAGACAGCAGAAAATCTTGAAGCCATAATTGTTGGGCCATGGTTAGAGAAATGTCAGGGAACAACAGTACATGTTGATACTTTCAAAATTGAGTAACCTTAAGTTGCTCAAGCTCAAGCTTCGGGATGTGAAATTTTCAGGAATACTCAATGATCTTTCCAATGAATTAGGATATGTTACTTGGATTGAATATCCTTTTGAGTGTTTGCCACCAAGTTTCCAACCAAACAAACTTGTTGCATTAGTCCTATATCGGAGTAATATCAAACAACTATGGGAAGGCACCAAGGTAGTGCAAATTACTGTTATTTTTCTATATTGTTTTCCATTAAATGAAAGAATTTATAAAGACAAACTATCTTATCATTCTTATATTACTTACTTTCAGTTAACTAAAGAAACAAAACAAAACCAAAGTGTCGTTATTAATTTTTTTCTAACTGTTGGCTCTTCACTATAGTCTCTACCGAATTTGAGAATTTTGGATCTCTCCTACTCCAAAAATCTAATTGAGATGCCAAATATGGGGGAGGCGTTAAATCTTGAGAGACTAAATCTTGAAGGATGTGTACAACTTAGGAAGATCGACCCATCCATTTGCCTTCTAAGAAAGCTTACGGAGCTAAATTTGAGAGACTGGAAAAGTATTATCAAGTTACCACATTTTGGAGAGGCCCTTAATCTTAAGAGGCTAAACATGCAAGGATGTATACTGCTCAGGCAAATTGATCCATCCATTGGTCTTCTAAGAAAGCTTACGGAGCTAAATTTGAGAGACTGCAAAAGTATTATCAAGTTACCACATTTTGGAGAGGCCCTTAATCTTAAGACGCTAGACATGGAAGGATGTATACAGCTCAGGCAAATTGATCCATCCATTGGTCTTCTAAAAAAGCTTACTATTTTGAATTTGAAAAACTGCAAAAATCTAGTAAGCTTACTCAGAGTCTCTCTGGCTGTTCAAAACTGCACATTATTCCGACATTAGATGAACCAAGGGATGCAGAGCATTTGAAGAAGCTTTGTGTGGATGAAGCTCCTATTCATTCCCAATCAACATCCTCCATCGTAAAAAGGTGGTCTACGTGGCTTTTTCATTTCTTGTATTCTACAACACAAAGTTTCAGTTAGCTATTTGTTGCCTTCATTGCCTACATACCCATGTATGCGTCAACTTCATCTAAATTTCTGCAATTTACGTTCAATCCCTGATGCTATTGAAAAGCTACATTCCTTGCAAATCCTAAATTTAAGGGGAAACAATTTCACTACACTGCCAAGCCTCAAGGAGCTTTCCAAACTGTACCATTTAAACTTATCGCATTGCAAGAAGTTGAATTATTTGCCTGAGCTCCCTTCACGAACTGAGTTGCCGTCTCTAATTTACTGGCGAATCTATCCTTTCGGAGATTATTCTTCCAATGAACAAGGACCAGGGTTATATATTTTCAACTGCCCAGAATTAGTTGAGACGGAATGCTGCACTAGCAAGAGTTTTTCATGGATGAAACAACTTGTTCAGGTGCGTCATCCCTTTCTCTCTCTTTTTTTTTTTTTCTTTGTGTGTAGGAACCTGGAACTAATTAACTTATTGCTTTGTCTTTGGTTCCAGTTACTCGACCAAATCGAAACTGCTATTATAGGCGATCCTATTGGTCAAAACAGTGACATTATTGTTCCTGGAAGTGAAATACCGAGTTGGTTCAGCAATCAGGATGTGGGCAGTTCAATAAGCATAGACGCATCTTCTCTCATGCAGCATGACAATGATGATTGGATTGGTTTAGCGTGTTGTGCAATATTCGTTGCACGTCATGAATGGGGAACAGATTTAGTTCCTCGAAAAAAAAAAAAAAGCTCTTCCTATTTATTTTCCAGTGGTTATCAACGAGGATCTAGTCGCATACGAATCAGATCACACGTGGCTATTTTATTTCACTCGACAACAATTGAATAGCTCATGTGTTTTATTACCGGACCCAAATTATGTTGGTGACCTGAAATTGGAATTTGAAATAATTAACCAAAGAGGCTTTCATTTTGAGGTGAAGAAATACGGGCATCGTTGGGTGTATGAACATGATCTAGAACAATCAAACTCAACAATGATGCATAGCAGAAATTCATCAGCTAGGAAGCGCAAGCTTTCGGAAATTGAAGAAAACAAGTAACAGCTGCATTTTGCTTGGCTTACATCAGGGAAGAATTGGAGGCTTCGTTGATTATGGAAGCAAGATTTACAACAATCAAAGTAGCATGGAAGAAGCAGCAGAAGCATTCAAATTCACCATGACTTTTGGGATAGGAACTGCAGTACTGCTAAAGTTAATTCCACTTTGTTGTGAATCAGGAACTGGCATAAAGGGTAATTGATGCAAATTCTGAATAAAGTTGCTGACATAAAAAGAGTTTTCTTGTTGTCATAGGATCCATCTGTTGGTAGGCATGATTATTTTTCTTTTGGGTGTAATGTTTACCAGTGAATTATGCAATCTCTGATCCTTTTTATGCGTCTTAAACAAAATCATATTGAGTATTATGCTAATGTGCTTTTACTGTGTTTGAATCTCTTTATTGAGATATCATATTATGATCTTTCTAGCTTTTTGTTAGAGTAGAGTTGTACAATGAAACCAATCATGTTTTATTCAAGTGATTATGACAGTATCAAGAGAAGTTAAAAATTGATTTCTCGAATTAGTCAATCTAATAATCAGGACATCAAACAAAGAGACGATTAATATTGCAGACTAGGAGGAAATGAAGTGCGGAAAAATAAATTAGAAGCATAAAGTCACCATATCTTTGTTTTATGCTTTCAAGACTTGTATACTTGTAACAAATAGAATATGTTTCATAGTTTGATCTGAACAGGCATTTCCCTGTCCACTGATTGAGGGCTTGACTAGTTTTAAGGATTTCTACTCATGTGAATAAATGAGGAAAAAATAGACATTACCTAACACTATATATTTGCTGCAATGATTTGCAAACTAGAGAACTGCACGGTGATGCATCTTCAAATCAACGGCGTAAAAACATAAAATTTATTATACAATTTAATGTTTAAGATTCATTTTGCATGATTGGCACTCATGCAGTTAAAAATTCAACTTCAGAGAACCCTGATCAAGATTGAACAGGCAAGACAAATGGTTGATCGGTTCGAATTAATAAAATTTATGATTAAACCATTTGATTGTGATCAAACTGGATACAACTGATTCACAGTTCGATTGGCTCCTGTATTTATTCCATGGTTATTTTATTGTTGGAGAGGTTGATCTCTTGTAATGATTCAAGTAATTTCACATACTATTTTTCCAGTCACTAGGAAGTTATCTGTATCTTCAAAGACACAGAGAAGAAGGAACAGACAAGGGAAATCAGATGATCATAGTTCATAGGCCTTTCTTTTTAAATCTGACATGTCCATCTATTTGGGACTACATTTAAATGTACACTTAATATTCTTTCATATGTATTTCCCTTGCGTTTATCTGGGGGTTGGTCTTTTCAGATGATCCATTTATTCTTACAAAGTCGTTTAATGTCTTAATCATGTTTTGTTCAAGTCACATGCCTCAAGTCAATCTGACATTAGTAGTCTAAAAAACTTAGTATAAAATATTCTTAAAGCATGAGGGGGTATAAATAGCAAGAAAAGGGTGAGAATAACAATTCCCTAAAATGGTAGGGTTAGTTAAATAGAAGCTTATGCCGCGAACTTCTTCATACACCCAACAATGATAGCGAAAAATAAAAAATGCCCTTCCATATAGCCAATACGGATTGACAATCTATATGGTCCATACGGATTGTCAATCCGTATATAGCCCATACATTATTAGAAATTAATTGTTTTAAAATTTATCATGTAATGTCCATATGGATTGGTAAACCGTATATAAAAAATAACACTATTAGATCAAAATTAATTGTTATAAAATTTATTATGTAAACTTATATTCTATGAAGCATGGCCACGCGCAAAAAACAGTGTGAATCGTGTCCGACATGGTCAAATGGCATTTTCGTAAAACATAAACTTTTTAATACTTGATATTTCTGGACTTCTTCTTCATGGCTCACGTGACTTTCTCACTTCTCGCTTCTTCGCGGTTTCACGGCTCACATGACTATGCTCCGACCGTTGTTTGCTTCTCTCTCTCACCGTCGTCGGCCCGTCGTTTGCTTCCCACCGTCATCAGCCCGTCGTTCAAAGTTGGCTTCTCGTAGGTAAGGTAAGTGCTCTTGCTTTGCTCTTACCTCTCTCTCTGATCTGTTTCTCTGATATGCTATTGCTTGCACCTTCTCTGAGTCACCATTCTACAGACACCAATCAGAAAACCCCCCACTTTTGTAGTTTTGGTTTTCACTCTCACTCTCACCGGGTCACCATTCTGAATTTTTTTAGGTTCTTAAAAAAAACCATTAATATGTTACTCTTTCATATTTATGTAGTAAAGCACTAAAGCCAATTTACTCTTTAAAAAACCATTAATCTGTTACTCTTTAAACAAGGTAAATAAAGTCAATTTATGTTTTTTTCACTTGAAAATTAAATATTGAAATGCAGCCTCTTTGAATTTTTTTGGTTACATTGATGGATATTATTAGTTTAGTTTTTTGTTAAATTATTGAATAGTAAATGAAATATACACTATATAAATTTAAAATATTATTTAATATTCAAACGTGTACTAACGTGTCGAAATCTATATTTTTTAAGATTGACGTGTCGGAGAGTTGTATTGTATCGTGTCACGTGTGGCTTGTCGTGTTCGTGCTACATAGTTTATGTGTATTAAATATACATTAGAAATTTTAATGTTATATATAGAGACATTAATTATTTTTTAATATAATTGACCTATTAGCTCAGTTGGTTAGAGCGTCGTCTTAATAACGCGAAGGTCGTAAAAGCATATTTTTAACCCGTATAGATTGTCAATCTGTATGGACCTTACAAATTGGCGATCCAATGAACCCTATGAAAGGGTATTTTCAATTTTCCATTTTACTGTTGGGTGTAAGAAGAAATTTGCTAGGTGCAGAAAAAAAAGTGCCTTCACGTCGTTGGGTAGATGATGATGGATCTTGCCCATTTCCTCATATTTATTATGCATGTCCAGATAGTAAAATGCAATAAAATTCTTCTTGTAGCCTACTTTTTGCTTCCTACACTCCCAAATATTTTAAAATTTCAATATTACCCTTCTTTTATTTTAGAACGGTCATTCTGAAAGTGTATAAGTATTATAAAATACCTATTCCAAAATATGATGATTTTCATATTCCAGAATAGGCTTTTGATTTCTTACACACTTTCCAGAATAACTATGCTAGAATATGATTTTCATATTCTAGAATAGACTTTTGAATTACATATACACTTTCAAAATAATTATGCTAGAATATGATTTTAGTCTTGTATGACTTAAATCATACTCTAAAATAGCTATTCTAGGATAGGGTGGTGGAAAAATGTGGGTAGTAGTAATGAACGAAGTATGATTTAAATCATATACAAGAGTGAAGGAGACCTTGTCGGAGGTCCTTAATCGAATTGTCTTTGACATTCTCTTCCCAGAACTCGATGATGCCAGAACCATACTTCATTGGATCAAGGTCTCAGTTTCCAACAACGTTCATCTCCTTCCCAAAGCTTCTAGAACCTTTGCCTACAATGTTCTTCTTTGGACTCGATGTGACATTCTCTTTCACTTTCTCTTTGTCATCTCCATAAGAACAAATAATTCAATCAAGTTCTTTCTTCGATTTGTTAATTGTTTAAGAATCTTTCATTAGTTGTTAAGTGAATGGGTGGAGATAGGACACAATGGAGTTGGGTGTTTGGGTGGAGGCAAGCACGGTGGATATGAAGGTGAAGACAAGGGTTTACTTGGGATAAGAAGTGGTTCCTGATGAGGATTATTTTTTACCAATTCAGGTTTTTTGAGGGTACAGGAAGTAATCCTTAAAATACAATGTAAACCATTCATATGCCAATGTTGGCTCAAGTTAGTGGGTGGAGGGGGAATTACTTCTTGCACCTCTATAATAATAAGTAAATGACAAAATTTCTCTTCTTTATGGTTAGCACCCCCTTCCCTCACTATACAACCCTAGTTGTCAAACCTTCAACAACCACTACACACCATTGCACGCCACCCATACACCATTGTTGTGGCAATCCTCTTTCTGGTTTGATGAACACCTTTGTTATTGTGTGTGGACATCAAAGACAACGGTGATGTTGTGCTACAAGAGCAAATCCATAGGATCATTGTCGTTGAAGTGGTGGAAGCTTATGGATTTTCCACAACAATGTGCTCTATGATTGTGATGCGAGTTAGGTGGTGTTTTATGTTCTCCCAAGGGGATACCCAACCAATAGGGAATAACAATTATGGAACCCATAACTTATTCTCATTCTTATAGATTATTTGATCCAAAATAACACAAAAAAATGTTTTGCTCTTATGTAATGCTTATTCCATAATTATACATACCTAGTTATGGAATAAGTAATCCAGAAACTTAATGTTTTCTTGATTACCTATTCTGGAATTATGTATTCATAATTCCATAATAGACATTCTATAAGGGTAAAACTTGTTTGTCTATTTTGGATTTGTCACATACGAAAAGGAAAGCGGAGGCAGAATAACCGTCATGATGACAGAACATGATGAAGGAAGCTTAGAGGTATTGTACATGGGGTGTGAAGAGATTAAGAAAGAAAGAAAGTTATAACAAGGGAAGGGTAGCATGGGAATATTATAAAATTGAGGGTGCAGGAAGCAAAAAAGTACATGTAGGAAGTAAAGTCATTGGTAGAGACCATGATAGATCCTTGGCCCAAATAACCCTGCCCATGGCCTTTGGTTTCCGATTTTCAAATAGTGCAATACAATGCCAACCATGCATTTGATTTCAGATCAGAGAAGATGCTTGATAATTACTTCAAAAATTATATCTAAATTAGTTCTTTATTAGTTTTTCAACAGTAAAAATTTTAAAACTAATATATCATAATTAAACTCTTTAATATATACGAATAAAAAAAATCTCTTTAATATATTGTTTATTCAGTAAAATTTATATAGAACTAATTAAATGATGTAATGCTTCCAATTTAACATGTTTCATTTCTTATTTAAAATGAAGTTTACATATATTTTACTTCGAATATTAACGATTACTATGAAAAGATTGTGAAAAACTGAAAATGAAATGTTACTAACTAGCACTAAACGTGGTTTTGTAACAAAAGAAAATTGTTTGGAAAACAAGGTTTATGCATGTCTAGAGTAATACTTGAGAAACAACAAAATCCAGAAAGCACACTACGTCCCTAGACCCTACCATGAACCTATTTTACAAGTTATTCTATTTTACGTATATACGTCCAGTGTCTACACATCTGAATATATCCTATAGGTAATTCAGCAAAAAAAATCCTATAGGTCATTTCATTTATTGTGTTGCTGAAATTTGACTGATGATCAACTCAATATGTTATTATCATTGAATGAAATAAAAGAATTAGAGAAATTTGTGTTCAATAATATGTCGACAATGAGCATTGAAATGGTCTATTTCCTAGTTTTCTTTGACGTATATTCTAATCACAAAACAACGTTGTAAAGTCTAGTTCTAAGCTTAACTTTGAAACGCAAGTGATTGAACTTTTTCATTACGGAACACATGTAAGGAATGGATTTGAGTGGAAATTAAATCATAGGTTTTGATAATTGTAACGTATGCCACATCAATATTTAAGGTTTGAGGAACAAAACTAGCTAGGTATAAGCCATATGAAGTGATACATACGATACAATAAGTCAATAAATCGAAAAAACAAATAAAAAAGGACACTTGCCCTCTACCCCTTTCTTCCTTTCAAGAAACGGGACACTGATGCAGTACGTCCAATTTAATTCACAGTTACGCGTGTGTTTGATGAAAATGATCGATAGCATAACGACTTTGTCAATAATTTAAAAATAGAACCATTGACCTCAATGCATCGCAGAGATGTGGTAAACAATTTATCCGAATTAATAAGAAATTTCGAGGTATTGGACATTATTTTGAACCCCCAAAAATATGTGTGGTGTCTACTCATTCCGTGTCAAACACTAATCAGATTTCTGTTTAAGAAAATTGAAGTGTACACAAATCACTTTCATCACCAAATTTTTTGCCGTTAAAATAAATAAATAAGCAGATTTGATCTATAATTTTTCAATTTTAAAGAATTTTGCAAAAAATAGTTAAATAATAAAATAAAATAAGTTTAAAAATTAATGAACAAAAATATTTTTAATGTTTCTTTATTATTTAAAACTGTATTTCAAAACCCTTTTTTTTTAATACGTGAAAATGATCATGACAACTGACAACAAGTGAGATCAGAATTTTCAGTTTATAATTAAAGTATTAAAATCCACTTAGCGGCTAAGCGCAAAATTGTGATTCTTCTCTAGTATATAATTAAAGTATTGGTGACCGTGTGTCTGTAGAAGAGGTGAGAAGTATGGTTTCAAATATATCTAAAGGCATGAAACGATTTATATATGGTAGAGTGATAGGAAAGTTATTCGTTAGAGAACATATGACTGGCAGTTGAAGTCACATGAGATGTGTGCCTAAGCTCCAAGTCAATTTGATTACCTTAATAACACGTAAGCCGATCATAAAGGTTGGACAAATGTAAGCAGCTAAGCAAAAAGTGGCCAGGGAAGAGCACGACCTAGTGAAAGGCGGCTAAATAGAAGGTCGTATACTTCTACATAACTTTGCGGTGCGTCCTAACCATGTTAAATTGGTAGACTTAATTTACCTAAACTCTTTATTAGAAGAAAAAACAAATATGATGTAAAGATGACAAAAAAGTTTTTTTCCTTCTAAAAACAAATGATATTAAGTTGTCTCATTTTTAAATCGAAGATATTGTGTTTTTATTTAATTTAGAAAAATTCATGTTGATTTATGCACAACAACATTGATATTGAATTGTGTATAATAATATTATTTTTTGTAAAAATCGATGTTGATTTATACAGTACATAATCGATTTTTAGAAAAATCGATGTTGATTCTTGTAATTTTTTATACAATATTTATTTTTTTAATATTATTCAAATCTGCAAATTAAAAACCAGATCAATCTAGATAGTTTTACCGTACAAATTTTTATATTATTATTGAATAATTACTATGATTTATAAGTAATAGTCAAAGAAAACAATAATGTCAATATATAAAATCATTTACTATAACTAATTCTAATTAAACTATTTATATAATTATAAAATCCCTTGAATACCTAGTGTTTCATTTTTAACTCTAAGATAAAATTTTGCCCACTGAATGTGAATTGCCTTTAATCTCTCTAGTTCCAATGATCTTGTATCAGTAACATACTGCATGATATAATATAACATAACTTTATCAGTATAAATAAAAACAAATATAATAAATAAAATTAGTTTTGAAGTAAATAATTATCATCTCTCAATTATCCCTTAAACATCTTAGTATTATCGTTGACATCCAATGCATCACATAATAGTCACACTCAGTGCTTCTTTTTTGCAAATTATACTAAATTCAATAAGATATTCAAAATTAATCGGAAATTAGTGTACACAGTAATAAATATAATTTTTAAGATATCAACTATTGTTTAAATGACTTACTTTAATTTGAATCCATTTAGCAATAACCTTGGATTTACTTACTTGAATATCGTTGAGTCCCTTCAAAACATTGGTTAAGAGAAACATGCATGCATATTGTACTATTAAAATATTGATATCTTACAAATAATAAAATAAATGTCTTACAAATTACAGCTGACTTGTTAATAATTCATTTCAAATAGTTATCAGGCTTATTGTTCAAGGAAGAGAACCAGACAACATTGTCCTTAGGGCATATAACCACCAGTTGCCAATGTGCACTACATTGGAGAACATTAAGTTAATATAATGCATACATTATTTAAATTGATTTGTACAATTTTACTTACCTATTTAAGTAGGCTCTTAGGTAAACATGTTTCTGTGAATTCTACATCTATTTCTTAATATAATCTTCAGATTCAAATTATGACTGCCCAGATCTCTGTATGGACTGTGGCTCAAGGAATCCATACATAGAGACATTATCCGATTGCAGACTTAAGTTATTTATATGCCCATTGTTGTTAAAATAAAGTAAATTATGCACCAATTTAAAACAATTAGTTATGTAATGGAGTGTAATGTAAAGTGACTTACAGAATCCACATTTGTAAAATAGAGATGTTGAGACATTGACCATCGTATATTATTTCATAAAGATCTTCATGTTTTATGTACAAGGAGACGTCCTCATTATACACCCCAAACACAGTTATATCCCACAACACCTGCATAGGCTTGAGGAAAAGCTGTAGGGTTGTCAATGTCGTCTGGTATAAGGGATCATTATCAGGTTCCGGCTTATGTACATATTTCGTCGATCCCTCAGGTCCATGTTTATCCTACATAGTTAATAAACATAAGTCAATGATAGTCAACACTTTATTTGTAACAAATCATTTTTTAATAATAAAAAACACAAAAAAAAGAAATACTTGTTCTGAAAAAGGATGTACAAGATGTGTTGGCCAAGCAAGGAAAGTGTTAAGGGTTTGTCCCACTAACTGAACCTCTTGAGTGGGTACGGGACGCGAGCATTAGCATCTTGAATTTTGTCAACCTCGACCTTCACTTGATCATTGGCCAAAGGGACGTTGTGGACGGTTGTGGGCCCCTTATAAACTCTTCCAAGGGCAACTAGGCGGGGAGGATTGTCATCAATATACAACCACGCTTGTCTGATGCACCCGTGTCTGGGTCCTACCCCGAGGGATAGACACAACTTCCCTTTGTGCTGACATGGGCAACAAAAGGACCAACCTCAACCTCAACAAGCGGTACAAGTCTCTGTGATTGCATATGGATTGCATCTGGCTGAAGGACAACATTAGTTGTCGAGTCACTTTTTTAGTGATCAAATACTCTAGCTTGTCCCTGACATAGACGTGCGGGAGCTTGCTGAAGCCAGTCCAAATTATCGTCTGATAGTCACATCGGCTCCAGCAACATGGACAAGGCCAGAGTGCTCTGGTCACCCAATGGCTGCAGTCAGTACATCTTGACGTCCATGGGCAACAAAGCTACCACGTGTAGACTGCTCGTTCAGGGTATACTACAATCAACAAAATACTGGATGAGTTTACAAATTTGTTGTTGTTATTATAATTAATGATCGTTAAAACAAAAAAAAATAACTTTCCAAACTGTCCAAAGAGACAATTCAAGATTCAATACAACGATTAATCCAAACTATCCGGAAGAATCATTGTATTGAATCTTAAACGGAAAACTAAGGTTCACTCATAATGAACATTAATTGTATATATAAAGCAATAGTAATTAATCACATAACACAAGTTACAAAAGCACTCGTATACATATAGAACCTAAAAAAGTATGAAAGACATTCGTACCTGTGATGATGGTCACTAATAATCTCGAACAATGATTCTCGTGATAACGATGTAAACATGAAAATGAAAAAAGCCTACAAATTACATTGAACATTGAACATGCTATATTCAAACCTTCAAGAAACTCGTGGCAACCTGATATAATTGTACTTTTTTTATCAATCAAAAGGTAGAAGTAGAAGTGGTATATGGCTATGATATTTAGCTTATATATAATATAAGGTCATGCAAGAAATTAGTCACTTAATTAGTCACATCCAGAGGAGAGTGTGAAAATGATATGAATACTTTACACTTAACCAAGAGGGGGGTGAATTGGTTAGACCTTGCCAAATTAAAAATTCTTTAATCAAAATCAGAGTTTGTAGGATCTTTATCACTTTTCAATACCAAGAAACCTTATTCAATCAAGTAGCTCAGCCCCTTAAAATTCAATGGATCAAAACTGACTTTATAAGATAAGCAAATGAATCAAGAAACAACTTAAATGAGAAGAGTAGATTCAGAATCAATACACAAGCAATTTATACTGGTTCACTTCAAAACCATGAAGCTACATCCAGTTTCTTTCAACCAACACTAGGTTGAAGTTCCACTAATTAATTTTCTGTTCTTATAAGCAATTACAATGTCTCCCTTTATCAACCCTAGATAAAGTATGAAATCTAAAACTCTATTAGATTCTAAGAGATAAGAACCTGAGAACACTACTCAGTTCTTCCACCTAGAGAACCCTTCTCTAGTTACAAGCAAGAACTCAATTACAATAGCAAAATCCAAGAAAATAACCAAAACGAAAATTACAACCAGATTAAGGAGAGAAACAACCTGATGATCCAATGTATGCAATGTAAAATGAAGTTACCAGATCAGGTTGAATGTTTAAAACACAAGAAGCACAGCTTTCCTTAATCCTAAAATGGTTTCAAGCTCCAAGAGTGACTCAAATAGACATGATCAATGTATCATGGAGCTAGACACAATCAAACCCTCAGAAAACAATTAAGAATGCTCACAAGACTGTTTAAGCTCAGAAAATTCGAATGGGTAATATTCCACAAAGTTAGAAAAATAGCTGAGCCAAGATTCTATTTATAAAGTTTGTAACCGCCAGTAATCGATTAAGACGCGCCAAATAATCGATTAAATTAACAAGGTAATCGATTAAATTGCCATTTTAATCGATTAAACTGTTCATGTGTTTTCTGGGTTTGAATAACGAGCAAAATAATTGATTATTTCGAGCTGTAATCGATTATTCCAGTAAAAGCATATTTTTCAAAAAGCTTATTTAATCGATTATGAAACCTGGTAATTGATTAATCCAGTCATAGTGTATTTTCAGAAAGCTTTAGATAATCGATTACAAAACCTGATAATCGATTAATCCAGTGCAGTGTTAAAATCATATATAGGCATTTAATCGATTACAACTTCATCATAATCGATTAAAGAGTTCAACAAGGCAGTTTATATGAAAATGTGGGTCAAATAATCGATTTATTTGACATGGTAATCGATTAAACTTTTCTTGAAGGTTTTCCAGATTTGATGAAGAACAAAATAATCGATTAAACCATTACTGTAATCGATTATTACAGTGAGAAATGTTTTTTCTTTAAAACCTTTGAATTAATTTAAAACCTTAGTTAAATTGTTAATGCCTTGTGATTTTTGTTAACTTAATTAAGTTGAATATGGATTAAATGAATGCAATGCACTTGGATCACCAGAATTGTTTTTCTCTTACACATTTTATCCTAAATTGTCTTCAAGTTATCCTTTGCATGTTGAAAGCTCAAAACCAAATCTTGAATCAAATTTCTTCACATTCCTGAAGTAGCTCCCCCTTAATCCAACAGAGTGTTATTAGTTCAATGTAACCATCTTTGTATTCACTCAATAGATGTTTAAAATTAAAGATGAATTTCTTCAATATGTTACTTTTATGATAAAATTTCAATTACAACTCATAATTCTAATTATATTTCAAAATATGTAATAGAGAATGACAAAGAGTCAGAAAGAGGTTATGAACATAATAAAGTAAGAGTCATGAAAAGCATGCAAATAAGAGAAAATTCATGTATTGTATGGAGGAAGTGAAGGGCACGTAAATAAACTATAAGGAAGTAGAACTAGAACTATAAGTACCTTAAGTAGTAGGCCATTTAGAAAAGTAAAAATGAGAAGCAATTTAATTTATGTGTTCATTGGCTCTGTAGTGCATAGCATAACATTTACATACTATACTAATGTATTCTGACAATCCACATATATGGATAAAGAGACATAGAGAGAATTAATTAACCAAATGTCTTCCTAGCAAGCATTTCTTCTAAATTAAACTTGCACAAACCAGCCTACTCTCCATTTGCATAGTGGAGAATTAATTATGTGCCTAAATCGAATTAAGAAAAAGACAATGTTCAAGCTACTTTTCCCCTCTTTAAGTTTCATTTCAGCTTCTTTAACTTTATTTAGGACTAATTTACTATGGACTAATTGTCTATGATTTTGAGGTGTATATATATAATTATTATATATATACGACCATGCTTTTTTTTTTGGTATATTATCCGACCATGCTTTTGAAAATCAATCTCTGAAATTGGCAAAATGAACTAGTGTTTCTATATACTATATTGCATTAAGATTGTCATGAGGGATCTCTTTAGAGACATTAATAAGTCTTACAAAAAAAAAGTTGAGAGTATCCAAATTCGAAACTTCCCCATCCTTAAATGATATATAGTATTTGATTTAACAAATACTTAGATAAGGAAATTATATATATTGTATTATATAGAATGAGATTCAATCTTGTATAAAGAAAGTCTCCAAAAGCCGATGTACTGTATTAGAAAAAGAATGTGAAGTCACATTTTTTGTATAGGGCATATATTTAGGACATTTGATTGGGTAATTAAGTCCATTATCAACATAAAATCATATCTAATTTCCCTTTTACAATATCTACAACCAAACAAGTATACGAATGAGGTCAACACAAAAGCATATCTAATTTCCCTTTATTTAAGAAAAGTCAGCCACTAAAATTTTCACCCACCCCAATGACATATTCTTTCCTCAACAACATGGCATCATGTCGATGTCCTTTCAAGGGTGTAAAAAAACAATAAACCCCACTCCCATAGCCACATTGGTGTGGTGTAGTGCTCTAAAATAAAGGACATATTAACTATTTTTCTCATACTCAAACTGAATTGTTGCTATTCAATTCCAAAATAGAATACTTTCAAGTAACTATATAATAATTTCAAGTAATTCCAAAATTGAGTTCGTAAATCACAAGGCTAACTTGATGGTTTCGTGAATCAATGGTTTGCGAGGATAGATGAGAATGGCGATGGGAAGCTTTCGGGTGAAAAAATCCGAGGTTTGGAGTTACCGCCATAGCAACAGAACGAAGAGATATTCAATTAACTAAGATATTCTAATTTCTACACTAGACCCAGAAATATTAAAATTGGATATTCTATAAAGAAAAACCTTGATTTTTGGATTTTCAAAAACCTAATCCAAAGCGAAAGTCCTTCTCACAGAAGAATAACTGAATCTTTGAGGATGAAGCATATTAGGAAGCAGAAAACATAAATGCATAGTTGAGAGGCATTACCTTAGGATGATGAGTAGCTAAGTGAAAACAAGAATGAAGAGTGACTCAGTGAGTGTGAAAGTGAAGAGCACGACGGCAATGGTGACGAACGCTCTAGACCGGCACCTGCAATGAGAAGCATGACGAAGGTGACGGTGACGACGAAAGCAAAAGCAGAAGCGACAACAACAAGATCAAAGATAGGGTTTTTAGAAGGTTTGGGTGTGTTAGGGAATCAAATGAGAATAGTGACATTTAGGTTAATTTATAATTATGATCAACATAGGTTTTTATTAAAATCGATGTTAACGTAGTCATCTTATTTACGAATATGCCACCGTGTTTTTGTTAACATTGATTTTTATCAAAAAATAATGTTAACGTAGCGATGTTAAATGTCTATTTTCTAGTAGTGTGTGGCTGCTATGGCCACTTGTCAAGGGAGTTTGCAACGGAACCAACTCCGACAATGGTGGAGAAACAACAATCATCGAGTGAAAAGTTGAAGGAGGCAACCACTACACCCTAGTCCAATGCAGCCACCACAAAAACTGCTAACCCTAACGCCCCAATTAATATGGTCAATCAAACAGTTGTAGATTCTGATAACATCATTAATGTGGAGATTGTAACTGGCAATCAAGATCCCACTCATAAGGATTGGATGATAGTAAAAAGAACAAATAGAAAGAATATTCCTGGAAAAAAAACATAAAGAGGTAATGATTGCTCAATCATCACAGAATATTGGCAGGCCCAAATCTGATCATGGATTTAATAACAACAAATGAGTGTTTAAAGGAAGCACTAATGGGACAAAAAATAAAGGAGATCTGGTGGGACCACCTACTACCTCAAACAAAATCTAAACCTAAGCATGTTGTAAAAAACAAATGTCCTCATAAGGACCTCGACAACAACACCACCCTTCACCTCAAGAACGCCATGGTAGGTGATTACAAGCATCTAAAAGCAGCCATTGTTGATGCTCCACATTCTTGCTCTCAACCAAACCTCCCATTAGAAATATGGGAATTCCAAAGATGGCACCAAAGTTTCCTTCGACATGGAATTCATCTCCTTAGGGAGATATCGAATACAACTAGCAAAAGAGGAACCTAAAATTGTAGCTGACATGAAAGTTGTCGTCTTTGGCCTAATAGAGACAACAACTATCGCTACCTCTTTGGCATCCACTTAGGCTTATGGGCCGCATTTCTCTTGCCCCTCCCCCCATTCTTGTTTATGGAAGTTTTTAAGAATATTTCAATTCTTTCATGGAACATTAAGAGTGCAATGAGTGCTTACACCTGGTGTCATGCCAAGGACGTGATCAGGACTAGTTCTCCCTCTATTATCATGTTGTGTGAGACTCTTACTTAATTCTCTAATACTGAAGCTCATTAAAGCCAAGTTGGATATTGTCCTCTCTTCATCCAAGAGGTTCGGGGTCACTCGGGTGGTATCTGGGTTTTCACGCTTTTTTCATATGTTAATTTCTCCATTGTGGACTCCATTGCCCAAGCCATTACATTTTCGCTTCAATGTTGCAATCAGGTGTGGTATTGCTCAATTTCATATGCCTCTCCCAATCTCACTCTTAAGGATATATTTTTGGGATTATTTGGTAGGTCTGAAAACTTAATAATTGGACCTTGGATCCTTCTTAGAGATCTCAATGAAGTCTTTTTCTCTACCAAGGTCTCTGTTTGAAATTTCTCTGTCTCTCAAGCTTGCTGTTTTGCCAATAATCTCCATCATTGTGATCTCATGGATATGGAAGCAATTGAAGTGGTTTTTACTTGGTGTTGAAATGGTCCCAATAGAACTCATACATCGATAGGTGATTAGCCAATTTGGATTGGAGATTGGCTTTTCCTCATACCCTAGCTTAGCTTCCCCCCTACAACTCAAACTACAACCTTATCATCCTCAATTATTGCAAGTTCAAAAGCAAGAAAATGACATTATTTCACTTACAAGTTGTATGGATTTCTCATCCTAACTACCCTAAAGTGATGGCCTCATCTTAAGGGGAAACAACCACAAATATCTTAGCCAATATTGTGAAGGAAAATATCACAAGAATGGGGGTTAATTTGTAATTTTAGAAATTTTACAACCTTTAAGAAAAAACAAAGTTATCGTCTGATGATAAAATTTGTAAGATAAATAATAGATTTTTGCAAAAACTTGTTTAAACGATGGGAATAGACTTTGTAAACAAACGAGTTTAGAAAATGATAATCAAATTTGAACCCTAGGTCAGTTTAAAGCAAAAGAGAAATAAACTCATATAGGACACAAAATTATATTGGTTCGTCTCGACCACTAAGACTCCGTCCAATTCTTGGCTAACCATTCAGTTCTACTAACTTCTCAAAGTTACAAGTATTATGTCAAAACCACTTATGACTCTACATAAATAAACTTTACCACAAGTTTGTTACAACCCAATATTATTTGTCCTACCAAGCCATTTTTGGCTTTATACAAATCAATCAAATTTGTTGCTTATTTGCAGAATGACTAACTTTCAATTGTCTTACAGACAGATATACAATCTCAGCACTTAGTCTTTTCTCTCAAGATGTTTAAAGTGTTTTGAGAGCTTTTTCAAACTATACAGAAATTTACAAAGAGATTTTTACATAAATAATTTGAATAATAACGTGTAGGTTTGTAGCTCATTCCTTCAAATGGCAAGTGTAGCCTACACAGTAGTAACATTGGACTGAAAGTTTGGATATCGAACCCTAGAGACCAATTGTATTTGTAAATAGTCAAAATTATTAAACTAAATAGTTGGGACAATTAAGAAGAGATTGAAGTATTTTGTGGGTTTTTGATTTTAAGAGAAAAAAAATAAATTATCGCAAAAGAGAGATTTGAGTGATATTAAAAGTGATTAGAGATTATGATTCACTAGTGTCAATTTCCCCCTAATCCTAGTTCCTATTAAATTCCTACCACGGTTAATTATCATTTCTCAAAGTCAATCAAAATCCTATGATCAAGGTCTAATGATGATTTTTTCCTTAAATTCATACTACAATGATCATAGATATATTGATTTAAGTCAAAGGATATAATCAGAATGAGGGATGATCAATTAAGGATTAATTAATCTATCGAAGATTATCCGAACAATTTGATTACTATAGTACATTCGATTAAGCATAAGAATGATTATTTACCAAATAAACAATAAAGATAAGGAAGATAATTAATTAACATAAAATATCGAGGAATTCCATTAAGAACAGAGGAAGGGGTACAATTGGACAGTTACATCATAACTCCTGGACTAAGGTGACTAGTTGCTCAGGATTAGAGCACAACTCAAAAACCTATATGAATTTAGCATAAACATACCAACATGGTAGGAACCATGATCACAATACGTCCTGTCAGTGTCTTCCATGCTTCAAAAATTTTTAAAACTCTTAAAGTGCTCTCAAATTCGTAAATTGGGTAAAAGATTAGAATCCCCTTGTTATAGACACCAACACTCTATTTATAGTTTCCTAAAGATAATTACTCAAATTATATGCACCATGACCGTGGTTGAAAACTGTGACACTGAAGTTCTGGGAAGTTGTGGACTGATTACGGCCATCATGGTGTGGATTAAGACCGTGGTGAATTTACCACGGTCATGATCGAAAGGATGATGTTGTTCAGAAGGCAAGTCATCATATTGTCATGGCCATACTGCTTACCATGGTCGTGGTCAAGTGATAAAGTCTTCAAATCTCCAAAAGAAATACAAATTCCATCTCTTTCACTTAATTGAGCGGCTAAAAATTTTGCAAGACAAAACTGGTATCCAAATGTGAGTTCTACCAAGAAAATAGCACAAAATATCACTAAAAAAAAGCGTTGGAGATGAAGAAGCAAAACAAGACACAAAAAGATTGGTTTCCAAATAGTAAAGACCTCGTGATTCACCTATGCCAATCAGTCAACCTATAACACAATCTTGTATAACAAAGGAATCAACATTAGATGTTATTGAGAAATTTAAGGAACGAGTCAATTGACTTAGAGAAATAAGGTTATAATGACAATTAAGAATATACAAAACAAAATTTAAACTCAAGGAGGGAGAAAGAGGAACTTGACCAACTCCTTGAGATGCAACTTTTAACCCATTGGCTAGGTGAGGAAATATAGGTGAAAAGATAGAGAAAAACAAGGAATTATTATCATAACTATGATCAGAAGCACCTGAATCAACTATCCATGGACCTTGACCTTGCACAGATTGAGAAATGCAAGTTGTTTAAAAACTTGGTACTTAAGAGGATTCATCTTTGCTACTAGATTTCAACCTTAGGTACTCTTGATATTCTTCATCAAAAAATCAAGATTAAGCCTTTTCAGATGTAGAGACATTTGTTTCCTTATCAGGCCCACCATGTAGGTCATATCACTCATTTTGAGTATGGCTCTTTTTCCACCATAAGAGCATCGAAGCTTACCACAACCACCTCTACTACTACCACCTCCTCCTTTATTACCACGTACCTCTACCATTCGACCTCCTCTTCTATTACCACGTCCCCCTCTACCACTGGAACACCTCAAATTTTTAACTGAAAATTTTGTTTGAAAAGACTTTAATTTAATTTATTTTAGAAATACGTGTCAATTTTGTAAAATGTTACTTATAAATAATTAAAATATCTTCCTATACCATTTTTATAAAACATAACATGTTAGTTGGAAAATGATAAATAGTTGAATCGAATTAAAAAAATGCAGATGTGGAGTAATTTAGTTTCCATATATAAACAAAATAAAACTTGTAATGTGAAAAGAAAATATACAGATGCAACACATAATAGTGTGATAATAAACAAAATACATTTTACATCTTTGGTACAATAAAATACATGTCTGTGGAGAAAATATCTCTCTAAATACATCAAAACAATAAAGAAAATTAGGACCAGAGCAAACCACTTATCACACTAGAAGTATAAAACTAACTAAGACGTGTCCTTGGGAGAATCCATGCTCTTCTCCTTAGAAGTCTATTCCAACTGCCTCAGTAGTTTCTGGTACTCATTTATCTCCTCGGATGGCATGTCTGAATGGTCACCTTGGTCCTATGTAACCTCCACTAGGTGTACTCGCTGCGTGTTGTATAGGCGAACGTTTCCTTGCTCATCTTATTCTTCTAGAGTCAACAGGAATTCCATAGAAGGACTTGGCTCTTCTAGTTCGAGATACAAGTGAGAATCTAAATAATATAAGAGCTTTGCACAAGATGTGAATCCCATGGGATGCAGTAGGTCCGCATATGGTCTATGATAAAAGGCACTGCATTCGGTCTATCAACTAGCACTATGTGGACTCGAGTATGGCAAGTGTAACGTGTAGTCTGTGTGGTCGTGCAGGGCCATACTTGTTCTCTCTACAAGCTACACCAAGCCTGCAGACGCCTTGGTGTACTCGGCATCGTCAATTCCTGAAAGTTTTTGGTTGTAAGGGTGAGTCCTCCACTCCTCAAATGCCACAAACAAACAGACAATCAAAGAAAACATGTAACCTATTTAACCACTACGTGTTGTTTTTCTAGGCAACCAACACTCTCGAGATCCTAAGCGTGTTACTAGCACACTTATCATCTATTAGAGCCCAACCTTTGGCACCAATCCTTCCAAGTCTTGATGATCTTACACAATCATGTGGATGATAGTTAGGAGTAATCGTTGCATACTAATATATCCTACACCAATCCCTAAGCTCTAAACTCAGAAAGCATAGTCTCGAAGCTCATTAGGCGTAGCAAAGTGAGGCCTATTTGTTACCCCCACCAAATGAGTGCATCAAATGCCAAGTAGTCACCACTCGCTAATTCTCTTAGGTTCTTTGAACCTCTCTGCTCACTATACCCCATTGTATCTTTGTCCATCATCCATTTACTTAACTTAACCTCAACTTCTCACAGAAGGAAATAGAATCAGTGGTTCCTTACTCTCTATCCAGTCCTCTTGACTCTTGCCACCGCATAGCATGCGTAGTCCTCATATCACATACATCAACAAATGTGTACAGACAATTAAACAAACAAGAAAGAGAGAATGGGCTCAGACCTACGTACTATTCTCAAGGAACCAATCATGACCCCTTAAGTTGTAGAACTTCTTGTCATACACAAACAATCGGACAACATATCAGTTGTAATAATAATAACATAACAATTTGTCAAAGGTAGGACACCCCTGGACCAAAACCACAATGTGTACAGATAAAATGACAATATATATATATATATATATATATATATATATATATAACATAATATAAATTCGCACGACACAAATATAATTGTCGGAGTTCACACTCTATCGGTCTTATCATTCAATAATAATAATAATACTAATAACATACATGCATTTCAAAAAATGTATCAGCAAAAAAATCATCACAATTTTAGAGCATGCATCAGTCATCAGAGTTTGGAATTTATCTCAACAATCATATAACAATTAAATCAACAATTCCAAAAATAAATAATTCTAAGGTAATTTTATTTAGATTCCCAATTTCCAATGTTACGCTATACACTATCTAAAATCACTTTGTCGCTTAGTTTTACAAAGTTTCGCCCCTAACTTATTCTCAGTGCTATTAGTACTCAGGGAATCAAATTTCTCAAATCTTATATGCTACCCTACTAATAGTTTTTAGGTTTAATTAATTAATAAATTGTTTAAGAATTAGTAAATTAGATTAGGAATTGATGAATTATCATTTAATTGCATATTAATTTAAATTCTGAGTTATTTTTTCATCTAGGAACCAACAAGAGAGGAAAAGAAGCCAAAAAGAACAAGCCAGAGCTCTCGAATGAACCACGCGATCAGCGTGGAAGTGTTAAGATAAACAAGTTCAGTTCGAAGAGCCCACGCGATTAGCGCCACCACCACGCGATCAGCGTCAGATGTTGAAACAACAGACTCTCAGCTCGAACAAGTCACGCGGGTAGCGTGAACAGCCACGTGAATCGCGCCATACTATCAAAACTCAAACCTTCAGTTCGAATGGTTCACGCGATCAACGTGAGCACCCACGCTATCAGTGCCAGAAGTCCAGAGCAGTTCATTTAACTCGAATAACCCATGCGAATCGCGTGGGACTTCATGCGAATCGCGTGAGAAGCTTGCTGTTTCCCAAATTAAAAGATTTAAATTGATTAAGTGGAGGGAATAGTTCATTATTACTGGAATTAGACCTAGGACATTTTAGGGGCATAAAAGGGAGCCTCTGGGTCACAAAAGGGGGAGCTTTTACTGGGTTTTAGACAGATTTGCTAAAGAAGAAGCCATTGGAGACTCTTGGGAGAAGATTGGAAGCTGTGAGGAATTGCAGAACCATACCCTGTGTAATCCTTTCTTTTCCTCTGGTATGTTAGTCATGAAAGTATTATCAACTCTGAGTATGCTTGGCTAATTTCTGTATTGTGATTGAGCCATGAACCTATGAAGAATTCCTCTATGTATTGATTGGTTTTAATAAGAAGTTATCATATTTACTTTGTCTTACTCTATCCTTCACTGCATAATTCTTAATTTGGACTGGCCATTCTGTTAAGATACTTAGGGTTGGGATTCACAATAGGGATATTGGGATTCTAATTTCTGAAATGAGTAAAACAACAGTTGATACATTGCCTAGGGATAGGGATGTGTGGTTGCAGCACTTTCAGGTTGTGTTTGCTTAATGCTTGGTTTAAGAGGGAATCACTAAGGGATTAGGATTTAGCTAATCATAATAGAACACATTAGCTGAGTAATTAGGATTTGTTCAAGTTAATAATCAATCGAACATAGTAGGAAGGAATAATAGGGGATTGCGCTTAACTACAATCATCTCTCATCACTGCAGTAAAATCTAATTACATTCGCTTACATTCTGGTTAATTTTCTGTCATTTAAATTATAGTACTCAATTACAAATCAACAAACTCTCTCAAACTTATTATTTTGTCTTCCAATTTCTAAGACATTAAGTTACATAAGATTGCATTCAATCCCTGTGGAGACGATACTCTACTTATTCACTTTATTACTTGAAACGAATGGTACACATGCCGATCGCGCAACACCTACATTTTCAATACTAATAAGTTCATTTTTGAGGTCAAAACTTTAAGAAAATCAGTTCATACAAGTCTCACTGCCAGATTATTTTCGTGACAGATTTTATTTGATAAGTGAAATTTAAGGTTAACCCTATGTTTTAACACTCAAAGAACTCATTTTTAACCTTAAAGCTTCCAGAAAAACAACATATCATCCAGTTCCATTCATGGCAGCAGATACAAAATTTTAAACATCACAACATGTAATGAAGACTAGCTTCCAAAGACAACAAGGTTAGGGTTTAAGAAGTGAAAATGATTCTCCTTACATTGAATGAAGCTTCCACGAAATGTTCAAATAACAAAGGTTCAGATCTTGAAGTCTCAAGCTTCAAAGGATGAAAAAAAAATTGGAACCAAACATAAGAGCTTTGCATGAACAGGATGAAGAAATGAGTTGAAAAAAAAAGAGATTTAAGAGCTTCTTACCAAAGCTTTGAGAGAAAGAGTCTCAAGACACTACTATGGAGCTTGGAAGAAGATGAAAATGGTGGTATCTTCCTCCTTGAAGGTCTCGTGCAAGAAGAAGAAAATGAAGGTTCAAGTTTTTGTTTTTGGAGAGGAAATGTTAGAAATGATGAGAAGTGATGCAAAGCTATGCCTAATGCAATTGATAAGCTCACTTGACAAGCTTGAATGACCATTTGATTGGAATATTGGATGTGTCAAAGGGTGCCATAAGTAGATAGTTTTGCTTTTGAAAATTTAGCCAGAAATGGATAAAGTAGGCATAGGCAAAAATGATAAAATCGCCTTTCGCCAAAACTGGTAAATCTTATTTTAAAAGTCTAGATTAATGCACTAACTTCCTCGATTATTATGCTAACCTCCTTAGAAATATGTGTACTCATAGTCTACTCACATAGAGACAAATTTTACTGCGACTCAATGCGCAGTGCAATTCTTGAACAAATGGAAATCTAGCTTAGATAGTTTCTATCTCTCTGTCAAGCTTCACTAAACTAATCACATACATATACATATATAATGCACAAAAATCAATAATTAAAAACACAATCATTGAAATTAAATACACAAATGAGACAACACAAAATTTCCTTTGACAGACTAAGTTATAATTTTTGTCAAGGTGTTACAACCTCTACCACGAGAGGCTAACATTGCTAAATAAGGCTTAATAGTTGTAGCTAAGTTCTCAACTTTCAAAAAGGTGGGAACACAGAGGACTCTATTGACTAAGTTGTTCATTGAGAGAATTTGATCACTAGAATTTTTTTTTTTATCATGCACATGATCTTAATCTAAATGCAAGCTTCTCAAAATCAAAACCATAAACAGTTTACCAAGCCTTTTCTTCATCTTCACTTCAAAATCACATACATGCTCTAGCTTTAGCCATGTGTTAAACCCTATTGTGGTTAGTTTGTTGAAGGGAAACAACCTTTTGGGTTAAGTCAAACAAGCGTTGAATGTCATTGGCAAAGATATCCTAGGAATTCTACCAAAAGGAACAACAAGTCTTAAATGACCTAAGTATCTCTTGCAAATTAGGGTCTACATATTGCTAGAACAGTACAAAGCTGGCAGCCAAGTTTCTGCCACTGAGCTCTATTTTCAATAGGAACTTCATTCACATTCTTCCCCAAATGATCATGGTATCGTTAACCAAGGAACCACAACTCAACTAAGTCAAACTAGGATCGATAATTTTTTCAGTTAAGCTTCTTAGTTGTGATAATGGGAGTTATAGAGAAGGGAGAAATAGGGCATGTAGAGGAAGAGGTTACATAAGACCCTATAGATGCAATTTTCCAAGCACAAAGAGTTTACCAACCAAATCTGAAGAAAAAAGAAACTAAACAATGGTTCACTTTTCTGACATGACAATTGGAGTCATACATGGCTGGAATGACCCTAAAAAAAGTAGACGAAGATAATGGTGGAAGAACGAAGATGGTTCAGTGACAGGAAGGAGGTGCGTGAGCTTCACGAACCTAGTAGAGGCATGCATTATAACTAGGCGTGAGAGATTTTGCACTCAAAACCACTTGAGTTGGGTCACGCTCAACAAGGCACACCAAATCCTAAGTTCGTTGAAATTTCTTTTGTTAGTCAACACGACAAACATGAATGATTGACAACAAACAATTATAAAACTGCAGAGTGAGACCGTTTCCACTTAACTTGTCTCTCTCGATAGAGACTATTGTATATATAAAAAGGAAAAAAGTATATAAGAAGATGTGAAAAGAAAAAATGCATATTGCAATCCCTTGTACAATAGAGAAAGAGTGTAAAAATAAGAAAGATAATAAAACATATAAAAACATATTAATCTAAAACTAATATTAAAATAAAACATATTAGTTTGTGAGAAAAAAATTGATAATATATATATATATATATATATATATATATATATATATATATATATATATATATATATATTACCTATATGTCGTATGTGTCAGTTCCACAACAAAATCATTTAAATATGAATTTATAAATTTCCTCGCGTAAAGATTACGCGTATATTCTAGAGAAAACCAACCGGTCCTACACTAAGTTGACCTACACGTCAACTGCAAAATGCCACTTTCCTATTAGTTGGAAAACTGTGATTAAGATAGACAGAGTCAGTCATATTCTCAATCTCAAGTCTCAGCACTTTTAATATCAATTAGTTTTTTATTTTCTTTTCTCTATTGATATGCATACTGAATGGCCTTTTTTTGTTCTTTATTTATACACATGTATAGAGAGAGGAGGGCGAAAGAGATAGAATTAAATCACACTACGTGTCAAAATTGAAAACGTAGTAAAAATTTATAGGACTTGCTAAAGAAATATTTGCTTGGTTTTAAATGAGTATTTTAGGAAGTTATAATTTTTTTAAAATATATTAAAGTATAATTTGATAAAAAAATTTAAAAATAAAAAAAATGAATGCATGCATGCTAACAAGCAATAAGGAGTAAATCGGGCGAGACAATTCTATGTTATTATTAAAAATGAAAATATTTAATAATAATTATTAGATTGAAATTTATCCTTAAAATTGCATATTTAATTATAAATATATTTATCCTTAAAATTGCATATTCAATTATAAATATAATATATTTATAATTAAAATCACATTTTAATTAAAGATCATATGAGATTTGTAATTAAATATGCAATCTGAATTGTTATTTTTAATTTTTTTTGTAAAAAATGTTATTTTAATTTAATAGTTGCAATTAAATATTCTTTTATTTTTTTTTGGTACAGTAAATATTCTAATTCACTACAATAACTAAAAATTCTCACATTATATATATGATCAAAAAGAAAAAACCTGATACGGCATATATATGTGTATAAGATTTTTTTAAAAATTAAGAAGGGACTAAAAGATTATTTTGTTAAAATATTGAAATAATAAAATAGCAATTTAAAAATTATAAACATCGTGCATAAAGTATCTTTTGAGCAAGAAAGAACAATTTGTATATCTTATGTGTGGGTCACTATATATGCCAACAACAAAAGTGGGTCTCTATGCGAACACATTGAAGATTTGAAGTAGTGGACTGAGTCACAACTTACTTAGGGCATTGATTTGATTTGTTATTTGGATATTCACGGTTTTGTATGTAGAGGGTCAATTTCATCTGGCTTAATTCTTTGTTGTATTTATTACGTTTTCAGTTTATTGGTAATTAGGTCCTAGCTTTTCCCCACACTGAAAATTACTTCCCAAAAAACTCATACATTATATTACATTTTTATATGGTGTTTTTACTTCTTTTCTTCATTTATTTTTCGATGTCATATTGTAGTACTTGTTATATTTTTAACCTTTATGTCTTTCTTCTTATATATCTCGCCAAGTATATATACCTAAAAAGCTTTAAAACATCATTTTCCTTCCTGAAATTATGTATTTTCTTGATGGTAATTAAAGTAGCATAAGCATGGCTACTTTCCAAAATTATATACTTTATGGATGGTCCAGTAGCATATAACATGGTAGCTATTCATCGTCAAGTAACGTGTAATGCATGGTGCCTCATAACATATAATAAACAATTGTTTTCATTTTGCACAACTTATAAGAAGTTGACACGAAGAGAGCGAGGACCGCAAGAAGTAAAAAGAAAATAATATAATATAATTTTTTATTAGAAATATTTTTTTGGTGATTTTTTTTATTATAAATATGTTGCAGTAAAGAAATAAAAATAAAATATGGTGGTTGATATGGCAATTTTTCTGCGTTGGAAAAGAAATGGAAACCGCTGTATAATTTTAAAATTTACTAACGATCATATGTTCTAATTAAAGATCACACAAATCAAAATTATTTTAAAGATTGATGACATATTACTTTCTTTTATTAAATCAGATTTTAATAAAAACAGATCTTTTAGGATTGTTGAACCTTCCGAAAGAAAAATGATTATACGTTTCACTTCCCTTTATCATTTGATAATAATCAGACGGTCAGACCTAAATAACAATGAACTATTTTGTATCAGTGTACTTACCTCTTTGCACTTTCTTCCTCTATTTTTTTTAAATTAAATTAAATTAGGAACATATTGTTCCTTGTTACCTTATAATTAGCTTGATTATTATGAGCTTGTTGTCTTTGAAAATGCTTATAAAGATTATATCATAAAATTGGTTATTATTGCAATCCTGCTATGTTTATATGAATAAAAAAATATCATGCATGATGCATGTCAAAAAATATACCAGGCAATGTTTATGAATCCAAATGCATTGATACTTCATAAGTAGATAACCGCTCAAATTTATTACGAGGGGTCAAATTTTGACCTGTTTAAAGTATTTTAAAAGTTATAAAAAAATTTATTTAATTCTTTTTTCGATACAATTTATTTATTTATTTCTGAAACACGTAAAATTATGTAGAAAAATTAACGATTTTAATTTTTAAATATCATTATTTATTGTTATTATAAGCATTTTTCATATTTTTTTAATCCAGTTTCAACACATTTGACTCTTTAAAGCATTTAAAAAGTCATAAATTTTCTGTTATTTCCAAAAGTGATAAAACTATATGAAAAAAATTAGTGATTATTCTTTGTTCTTTTGACTAAATAAAATTAAAAACGTTAATAAAATAACGAAATCAAATACTTATTTAATATTTAATAGGAGATAAATAAAATTTGAAAGGAGTTGAATAAGACAATATAAAATTCAGAACAACAATTTAACAGTTTTTTTTCGTTCAATAATTTTGCAGTTTTTGTTTCGGCTAGTATTTTTTTGGTGGTGTTTTTGTTTCGGCTAGTATGGCAAAAAAATATTGAAACATCATATCCGCCTAGAAAATGTAATTCTGTATATACATATTACTTTCTCCCTGTTTCTTTTTCCCATTTTTTGACAAAAGAACCTACATAGGATTTCTTTGAAAATAAATTATTAATTTGGAGCTGTTTTGAAAAATCCGTCTCTAAATCCATCTCTAATTCGGTCGCTAACAATTTTTGGACAGAATATTATTTTTTTATGTTTGCGACGAAAAATTCCGTCGCAAAAATCGTTAACGACTGATATAAAGACTAAAAAGAAGATGGCTAATAATTACTAAATGCACCCCATTTTGATAAGTTTACCAGATTGATAATATGTTTCAAAACAGTCCCAAATTGATAATTTTTTTTCAAAAAAACCCTATGTAGATTCTTTTGCCCCCATTTTTTCTACCCATAATTAGGATGGAATTGAAGTTAACCACTTTCCATATTGTTTTTTCAATAGACAAATCACCACTTTCGATATTACTTTAATCAATGGATACAAACACACCAATAATATTTGAAGTAAATATTTAAATTGATTCAAGAAAAAGATACTTATTAAACTTAATTAAAAAAATGCTTTTTAAATCTAGATAAATGTGGAGTATTTAATTCTTTTAACTGTTACTTTATATAAAATAAATTACATTGAATGAATATTTCAAACATGGAACTAAATGCTTATTCCAATATTTAAAATACTGAGATGACAACTAACTTGCACAAACACACAGAACAAAAAGATACCAAAAACTAAATTCACATAATCGAGCTACATTAAAATCGCATCTGAGAGTAAAATTCCAACGAAATCCTCACGATTACAAAATCATGATAATAACAAATAATTCATATGCGAATCGAAGTAAAAATTAAAAACAACAACAATCAAATCCTAAAATAATCACCACATGTGTCCTAACAAGAACGTTCTAGCACGAAACATGTCACTACAGTATGTCTCAATTATAACCCAAAGTCTTTGTTCAATAACGTAACAACGCAGCACCAGCCACAATTGTAACACAATACACCAAAACGCTTGAAGGAGCCACAGAAAATCCACTGTTCGGTGTCGGCGCAGTTGAATTAGACGACGGTGCTAACGACGGCGGCGAAGTTGTCCCCGCCGGCGGCGGTGAAGATGATGAAGGACCCGGCGCCGGCGGTGAAGTTCCCGTATCCGGTGACGGTGCCGGAGGAGAGTTCCCCGGAGACATCGCCGTAGGTCCGCCTGCCGGAGACTCTGCCGTAGGTCCGCCGGCCGGCACTGGAGAACTCGCCGGAGATGGGGATGTTGAAGGAGGTTGAACCGATGGTGACGGTGACAGTGACGGTGATGGCGGCGATACGGTTGGTGGGTTTGATGACGGTGACGGCAAAGGCGGCGATACGGTTGGTGGGTTTGCCTTTGGAGACGGTGAAGGTGAAGTTTTTGGTGACGGTGGTATTTTTGGTGTTGGTGGTGTTCTTGGGGTCAAAACCACAACGAGTAATTTTTGACCCTTTTCACAATTCCCATCTTTTCCACTAATGAAGTAGAATGGTCCTGATCGATCGAACTTGAATTCAGTGTCACCGTTTTCAAACTTCTTGATTGGGTTGGTCTTGTTGCACTTGTCATAATCTTCCTTCTTCACTTCCAACACCGAATCCGAACCCTTATTGTACTTGAAAACTAGCATGCAAAAAAAGAGACACACATGAATTATAAACCGTTATAACACAATAAAAATTTAATTTAATTTTTTTTTTAATAAAGGAAACTCTAAAGTCTTTTGTGTGGTGTGGTAGTTCTAATTAGTAATAGTTGCCTATTGTCAGAATAAAAAAATAAAAATAAAAAAGTTACCTATTGTGTCATTGATTTGGAACCGGTTTCTTCCAGCCCAATTGTTGTAACTCTCGGAAGGGTTTGGAACCCACCCTTTGCTTCCACCAACGTTGAATTTGTGGGCTTGGGAGCTTGAGAGGAGAGTGAGGAGAAGCGAGAAGAGGAATAGAGGTTTTTGAAACTCCATGAGGGAAATTGGAAAGTGAGATGTGGAGGAGTGGTGTGTGAGTGTGTTTATATAGAGTAGAAGAGAGAGGGAAAGCGTGTGATGGTGTGAGACACGAAGTTTGGGAGGAAATTAGGGGTTGGAGACTGGAGAGGTAGTAGAAAGTAGAAACTGAAGCTAAAAGGAAAATGACGATAGGGATTGAAATATATAGAGAAAGAATCAAATTAAAGATTTTACCTTTTTATTATTATTATAATTAGGAAATGATGTATAGGAATAAAG
>CM023946.1:30771851-30791354 GCA_013407115.1 Glycine latifolia | reverse complement strand
TGTGTCAATTGAAGGAGTGAAACGTGTGAAGATTATTGTTTGTTGATTGTGTTCAAACTTTGGATGTCATACACATGGCTTATTATTAGGAAATGATGTATAGGAATAAATTGTGTCAATTGAAGGAGTGAAACGTGTGAAGATTATTGTTTGTTGATTGTGTTCAAACTTTGAATGTCATACACATGGCACAATCGAAGGTATGTAATTTATGATCAATGACGGGAAACATATTTAATTTCTTGAATTTTAGGGTGGACATTGCCTTGTGGTGAGCATGGAGGTTACAAGAAAGACAAGAAAAATGCCACTCCTTTATTATTTTATGCATATCTTTTATTCATAAGTTGCTTTATATATAAAAAAAGAAAGAATTCATTTTTTTTATTAATTGAAAAAGGAAAGAATTTATTTATTTGGAACGTTTCTTTCAAGGTATGTTATATTTTTAGAAATCAAATTTCAAAAAATATTTCCCTTTTGTGAATATTTTAGGGGCTAAAACATCCCAAATAGAGAAATTTATCCAATTACACTTTTTGATTTCTTTTATATCCAATTTTTTTTCCCAAATTATTAAGATAACTACATTATTATTCATAATGAGAATTCACACATTTTTTTTTTACTTTTTGTATATCCCTGTTTATAATTCGAGACTCCATACTCAAATTTTAAATGATTGTTTTTTTTTGCCATTTTTTTGACCCAATTTACTATCCACACCCCCATATACTACTATGTGCACAAAAAAATAATGCCTTGATATAAATATTATATCAAAGCACGATAAATTTTTTTATAAATTTATATAAAATATAAATTCATATATATTATATGTTTATACAATATAAATAGAAAAAAATAAAGGATTTAATAAATTTATATAAAATATAAAATCATATATATTATATATTTATACAATATAAATAGTACATAATTTTTTTGAGAAATAAATAAATTAATGTATCATTTAATGTAAATAGTACATAAATTTATATCTCTCTATTCCAAAATTCACACTTTTTATGTTTTACTTTTTAGAAATCCTCGTTTCGAATTGGTATCTCCAAACCCAAATTTTGAACGATTTTTTTTTTTACTATTTTTATTTTGTAATTTTTTAAAGTAATTAGTAATAATATTTAACTATTGTGTTTCAATAATATTATTAATTAATATAATTTTTAATATATAATTATGTAACTAATTAATTAGTTGTAAAAATAATTATTCGTTGGGTAATTTTTACATTTTTTTAATATTTATGGATCAAAAAAGCACTTGTCACAATCTGTTTCGTGCCTTTACAAAAGTTTATTTCACGATCTCGAATTTATACTATTTGTTGGATCGACTAGCATTTTTGGCGAAGCTGTAAGCATTTGTACTTATTTCCGGAGATGTATAAAAACACGATACTCAAATCTAAGATGTATAAATACACTATCACTATGAATATAAGTCAAGCATAAATAAGCGTCCACCTGGCGTCTTTTATTCATCCTAAGTAAAATTTGACAATATATTTTAATCAATATCACTTTATTATGGGAAGGGCACTCTATGGACAAATCATATCAAATAAGTATGCACTTTATATACAGCAAAAAAAAAATGTAACCAAATTAATACACATTAAATGCTTTACTTTATTTCAACAAACCGAAGATAACATAGGAGACAAAAACATAGGCACTTAGAAAAGCATATTCTCAGTTGGTATATCCGAATGATTTCTCTGGAGACAAAAAAACTTCCAGCACAAACTTGTGCTAGTCATATATCACGAAGCATTAAGCATCGTTAAAATATGGCTTTAGCAAAACACTAGCTTAATTTTACCAAGTTGTTTGGTACCATGCTATCACAATTCATAGAAGCCGAAAGTAACCCATCTAGTAATTCTTGCATTGTCGCGGCGTTAGTAAAAGGATTTGATATGTATTAAAATAATAATATGTTTTTGCTGAAATCACTTTATTATGAATGAAGTTCTATTATATTATCCTCACTCAAAAATAACTGAAGCTGATCAATTGAGATTAACTATAACATATTATATATATTGGTGAATGAGTAATACAAAGAACAAATTAGAATGCTCTACAAAAATTAGTAAAGACTTATTTTTTCTTCTATTCAAATAATGTTATTAATATTATTGTGTTACATATTTTAACATCTTGAAAAACTATCTATTATAATAATAAATCTAAGAATCAATTTTTAGATTGTAATACATGATAATTCAAGAAACACTTTTAAGATTTGAAATACATGTCATTTATAAAGATGTTTAGATGACACGTGTCATGATATGCTGCTTCATCAATAATTGTAATTCATTGGTAATTATCATTTAATAAAATTTTTGGAAATTAATTTAGTAATTTTATATATAATTAAGTTTGTATAAGGTGTCATAAATGAACCAAAATTTTATTTTAATATAAAAATGAAAATTTTTATACTAATTTTATATTAAAATAGACCACATTTATTAAAAAAATTACACGCTTTTAACCTAATAATATACAAATAGTAATCTAGATTTATTTTTTATATGAATAGTTTCTGATTATGTAGTTTTATTGGTAAACTAACATTTTATAACAAATTATATAAAAACTCGTGGAAATGAATTGAGAGACCACTAACTAATTCAAAATGCTGAATTCGAAAAATTGATCGCTGTAACACTTATTTGTGGGTGATTATAAGGTGGGAGTTAATTGCAATTAACGTAAATAAATTAATTTAATACGAAAAAAATATAACCCAATTATATAGTTAAGATTTTATTAATCAATTGAAAGTAATTTTAAAATTATTTTTTAATATTTTTTAAAAATTCTTTTTATTCAAATAATTAATTAAAAATATTAAAAATAAGTGAAGGTAATTTGCATCAAATTGAGTGGACACAAATTAAGAATAAAGTGGTAATTTAATATTTATGTAAAGAAATGTTTAAGTGTAATTTATTATTTCAATAAAAAAATATTAGTTCTTAATTAGTGGTTAAAAATAAATTATTTTCTAATTCGGATATTCAAATTGCTAAATTATCATGAGTAACACGTTGAAAAAAATAATAAGTGAATTAATAAAAAAATACATTTAAAAATTGAGTAATTGAATTTTGACTTGTGTTTTTATTTGCTAATAGTTAAGGATTAACTTTGGTAACTGTAATGTACAAAAAGGTAAAATTATACGTGGATATTATTGTGAGGTCACTGTACACGTGTCAACCTTGTTATAGTAATCACATGCCTTTTTCGCCATTAATATCAACTTTGACACAGCGAAAACCAATCTGTTTGCTCTCCATGTCAACCTTATTACAGGAACGCGAACGTGAACAATAAATATCTTCTTATCTACAGGAGCGCAGATGTGAACAGTATTTATCTTATTATCAGCAGCATATCTATTATGCCTTATTATTCAAAATGGTGTAACCACCTTATCTTTTATTATCTCTCCACTTATCCACAATGTGTTACTTATCTATAAGTAACCATATATCTAAAAGGTACACATTATCTCCTATTTAAATTACATAACTACCTCCAATTATATGTTATTATCTTATCAACATATTATTAACAAACAAAGGTCCAAAGCCCATACTTCATGCTATAAATACAGGTTCTTTCTAAACCTTTAGACATCTCATAATCACTTATTCCATATTGATTCCAGATTGAGTACATATACTCTCAGAATCTCTCTACTCTCTTACTTAATTATCCTACATAATTAATGTTCTTACTTGAGCGTCGGAGTCCTTTCCTTTGTTTTGCAGGTCTCCCTCCTTGACAAAGACGACTTGGCATCCAATGTGGAAAGTTTGGAACCCACTTGTCATCATACGTGAAATTTCCAGATTTTGGCAAGAACATTTGACACCCACCGTGGGACCCCGGTAAAACATACCCTACTCCCTCACATCCTTACGAACCACTGGAACGTCCATCAATGGTCAGTACGCGTTCCAACATTAGACGCGACACTCCTGAGGAGGCATCCAACCCTCTGCAGACTACCATGACGAATGCTGACACCCTTCAACAACTCCAAAACCGCATGGTGGAGATGGAGCGTGTAACGACCCCGTATGCATCCGGTTCATTAACATTATATTATGGTCTTAAGCGCAGCAAGTACTTAACGTAATTAAGTAAACATAGAAGCATTAAAATAAATAAAAATGTCATTCAACACAACTAAAACATTATGTATGGAATTTAGATATACATCCCGGCACCCGGGTTCTGTTCCAAAAGATACATCATAAAACAAACCCATATCAGGTTACAAAAGTGCAATAAAATCGAGTCAACCGACTCGCAAAAGACCGCCTTCCAAAATCCACATCCACAAACCCAGCCTCGACCTCTTGTCCAGGATCTCAATTAATAGCCAACTTGGCCTCGGCCTACTCGGCCTGTTAATTGAGATCCACCGAACAACCCCTACTCGAGCCTTTTACCCCGGACCTCGTCCTCCGCTCCTTGGCTATCACCTGCAATATAATATAATCCCCAACCGGGGTGAGATACAATCTCAGTAAACTCAGGGTTCTTGGAGACTCACCTCCCCCTGGTTCACTTCCACAGTACATAGTATTTATATTGGCATTATCAATAACATAGCCAACCCGGCCTTTAATAAAATAATACATGTACATAACCACATCAACGTGCCATTCTAGTACCAATATCCATTTAGCCAACCAGTGCATATATCATACACAATTGCATATAAGATATACAAGTTAGGCAACTAGTACACCTTTAGTGCAGTCTTGTATATCTTCTAGTGTACTCTACGTACACATCACGTATCCCGGCCTGAGGTCCCAGACCTTGGACTCCACGTGATAATTCCACCAATGTGCCCTTCTAGCACAGACATGCACAGATGTATATACAAATATACATCTTAGCCAACCAGTGCACATCTCCATTACATGTATGTTTTAAATCAAAAGCAATAACACACAATGTAAATACACGCACCATGATATCCAAGAACCATCACTCCCCAGGAGTCTGGTGGAACACAATAAAAGGAACCAACTCCCAAGAACAGAGAGCTTACCTTCTCTGATTCCAGCACCTATCCTCTCAGCCGCGTGTTTACCACCACCGATATCTTCTTTATCAAGCCCTACACCAGGCAAGAAAGATATCAAGAACGGTTCTCAACCGTTTCATGAAAAGAACCCAGTTCTTTTCCAGATCTCAACCATAACCAACTAACCATTGACTTGTAAACCCGACAAATATCTATCTGAGCATAACAAAATACCCAAAACCCAGAAAAGTTAGCTTTCAAGATTGAACCTTCATCACAACAACCTCCTAAGCATACTTTTCCAAAGAAACACCACCCAAAACCAACCCTAACTGATAAGTGCCATATCTTAATAAAATTAGGATTATATTTAAGGCACTTATCTTGTGTTTTACTAAGAATATCAATCAAAATTTGCCCTAATCTAGTTAGTTTGCATTTAGCGCTTAACATTAATGATGTGTTTTAATTCTTGATGATTCATCCAATTTTCTTTTGTATTTTGCAAGATTCCGGATATTCTGAAGCTTCCGTACATTTAAAACAAGCAAAAAGGGATCAATAAGCAAAATAGGGAGGTACAGCAAGCAAATCAGGCCCATAATACATCAAAAGCCCAACGAAACTTCTGGAGGTACCTTTAACTCGCTTGGGCGAGTGGATGTAGGCTAATTAGCTCGCTTGGGCGAGCTGCACCTGCAAGTGGACATGCAATTGGGCCAAGTGGACGTGCAAGTGGGCCTTAAACTCGCTTGGGCGAGTAAAACATGAAGAAATGGGTCGCTTTGGCGACCAAATGCGTACAGATTCACCCCTATAAATACCCAAGCACCCCCCAAGGCCAAATCACTTCTTGCTATTCCATTCTTCTTCTCCCTTGCTCCGAAGGTGCTCCCAAGGCCTTAGTGCTTTCTTAAGCTTGAAAAAGAATGGTGATGATGCTTTTCTTCTACTATTCTTCTAGGGAGGTTCTCATCATGCTCGGCTAATTTCTCGCAAAAGGATTGGATGTAATCTTCTTACCCTCAAGTATCTCTTTTAATATTTATTTATGCATTAGTCTTTTCTATTTATTATTGATAAATTTATTCCGTACTTAATGCTTGATTCTACTTGATCAATAGTTTCACGAAATAAGGTTCTAAGTTTAACTGGGAAGTACTCTTAAAACTTGAACTGAATAAATTTATTCTTTACGTTACGATCACTAGGAATAGGGCGTACCGTTTAGATTGCAAATAACACGTGAACATGATTGTAATACTAAGGGTATTTATTTTATATGCGAGGGATCAATATTTGATAAATATTTCTTAAGGATTCTCAAATACGAGGAATCGATTTAGGATGATTTTATGTGTGCATCAATAATAAAAGAAAATAACTTATGCATGGTAATATTAATTGAATACTAACGGTATGAATGATGAAATCCAATCCTGCGCTTCTCTTGAATTAATCTCGTTCTAGTAATTGCTCGTAATCTTTTGTAATTTCTCGTAATCATCCGTAATCATTTGTACTAAATTTATTATTTCCGTTTCTTCTTAATTTTCATAGTTTCTATTAATCCACAACTACATGAAACTCCGTTCACGCTCATTGTACATAACTATTAAACTGTTAAGCTTTATTTGAATTAACCGAGTAAAAATCAAATCCCTGTGGAGACGAACTTTTATAAATTTTGTAACTTACAACGACAATTGGTACGCTTGCCAAAAGTCTAACACTCATATGGGTCATTTTTCCTCTTAAAACCAAACTCAAAGATACGGTGAAACTTACATATCTTACCTTAAAAATAACAAGGAAGGTTAGATAACAGCTTCTCCAAGCTTAGATGTCCTTATTGTGCCTTCTACTCCTTAAAGGTTAAAACTTTAAACTTTCCTTTGGAGAAATGATCTCCTCGCCTGATGATTTTCACCACTAACAAAGGTTGGAAACTAGTTTGTAAGATGATTATCTTAAATCCTTACGTTGGATGTGAAGCTTTAAGGTTAAGGAAAGGTTATCTTGGAAGCTTTTCTCACTACAACAATGGAGGAAATATGGCATAAGAGAGAGAAAGTGTTTTAACAAAGATGGTGGAAATAAAGTTACTACTGAAATATCTCCCTCATGTATATCTTAAATATCCTGAAAATTAACACGCATCCTAAAATAATAGGAGAGTCTTCCCGTGTCAAAACAACCAGCAGGGAGTCAACACGTGTCACTTGTATGAAGTGAATATGTAGAGATATTGGACTACCGGGTTGGGTCTACTATATGGCAAGTCAAAGTGTTATACCTCATATACATGTTACATGTGACTACCCGGGTTCTCTAAAAACCTCACTACCATATCCCGGGTTCTTGAGCACTCATTCCAACCACAACCGAATTCATTCGACCTAATCCGACCTCATCCAAGCTCATTACTTGGTACGTCACCAGTCCAAGGTTCCTCCCAACTACTTCCAGGATCGCTAACCCGGTAACTCTATCAAAAGGGGTTTCGAGCTTTTCCGGTCTCTCTACCCGGTGGCTCTTACAAGTCAACTAAAAACGAGCTCCTCCGAGCTCAACCAAGACCACTACCTGGTTGCTCATCCGAGATCACAACTTGGTAACACGTACGAGATCATCACTCGGAAACATATCTGAGATCACTACTCGGAACACATCCAAGATCACTACTCGAACACATCCGAGTTCCTTTCCATACATGAACGCTTTTCCATAAAGTGTTATGTATATGCACCACTTGCGTAGAGATAACCCGGTCATGCACTAACCCGGTCTTCCTATCAGTACTACATACATCATGATCCCAAATTTGAAAAGGTGTTGTCTACACCCCCTTCCTGTCCGGGTTCCAAAATACACCCTCTTTATGTGACAACTCGGTCACATGAACCCGGTTTTGAAGAGATGCTATCTGCACCCCTTCTTATCCGAGTTCCAACATACACCCCCTTATGTGACAACCCAGATTATCACAGGGTCATTATAGAGCGCAGACACTAGGAAGAAATCCAAAGACTAAAAGTTGATAGAGATCTACCGGAAGTTAGAGTGAGACATCAATAGGGAGACAACCAGTCCCCCCTCACAAGAAACGAGACTACTCAAGGCGAATCGCACCCTCGACAACATGTCAACCCTCTAGATGGTCCCAGTTCAACATAGGTATACTGTCCAGAAGGGCAGACAACACGACGACACCTATTTGTTGACTGCATTATGGAAGTCGAGCTTCCTCCTGGGTGGAAATCTCTCCATCTGGAAAGATACGACGACACTATAGATCTAGACGAGCATCTAAACGCTTATCTGACTAAGGCCAACCTGTATATGAACAATGACGCTGTATTATGCTGAGTGTTCCTTACGTCTCTAAAATGAGCAGCTTTGGCATGGTATGGTGGACTCCCTCCAAGGTCCATTGACAGCTTCGACACCCTGGTCAAAAAATTCAGCGCATAATACGTGACTAGCTGGTCCTACAAGCCTACTTCCGCCTCACTAGCTACTCTATGACAAGCAAACAATGAACCTCTTCGAAGGTTCATGGACCGATTTGGACAAGTCGTAGTTCAGATCAGGAACCTCAACCCAGAAGCAGCATTGCACTCGATGATGGAGAGATTCATGGATAGTCTATGCAAGAAACCCCCCCTTCTAGTATGGATGAAATTCGTGAACACGCTAAAGGCTACATATAGATTGAGCAAATGTCTAAGTTTCATAATGAGATCAGACAATCTGGACAGAAATGAGAGAAGCAAGACGTGACCACCAAGGCCGACTCACAAAGGTCACATAAGAAACAGAGGATAGACAAGCACCAACCTATCTCGAGAGAACCCAGATACCAGAGATACACTCCCTTAGCCATCAATCGGACCACAATCATGGAGGAAGCCTTTAATACAGACGTATAAGTGAGATGACTAATATCATCAACATCCATTTCTGTCAAGCTAGGAGCGGATCCTAGCAGATACTACCAATTTCATCGTGGTAATGGCCACAATACCGAAGAATGTTGGGCCCTGAAGGACAAGATTGAAGAACTCATCCAGGCAGGATACTTGTCACGGTTTGTTAAAAGACCTAACAATCCTATAACTGGAAACAGATTGGAGGTTGACAAGAAGATCAGTACAGGTACCGTGATAGGAATCAAGATGCTGATAAAAGACCTACAGATAGGGGAAGATAGAGACAACAACAACATAGACAAGAGCGTCAGCCTCCTTGCCAACAGGAGAACGAACCTACCTAGCACATCTGAGGTGAAATCAACACCATCACAGGCAGATTTTTGTATGGAGATCCTTCGAACCAGTCTCGAAAGAGACACTTCACGCCATACGGGACATTGACACTAACTACGTCGATGTTCACTCACCACGGAGCCTCCCTCCTATCACTTTCACAGACGCTGACTTTGCAGGGATTAATCCTGTCCACCAAGAAGACCCGAGGGTGGTTTCCCTAATAATCGTTAATTTCAAAGTGTCGAAGGTCCTCATCGATCAGGCCAGTTCTGCCGACATTTTATACTGGAGAGCTTTTGAGAAGATGGAGATCTCGCCAAACATGATTCAGTCTCACCCAGGACCCCTCCTGGGCTTTGCAGGAGATAGGGTCGACACCTAGGGATATGTAGACCTTATGACCACCTTCAATCAAGGAAAATTTTCCAGAAGTTTCACAGTCAAATATTTGATTGTAGAGGTCGACACTACCTACCTTGCCTTAATCGGCAGAAAAACTTTAAATGAACTGGGGGAAATCGTGTCAATGCCTCATTTAAAAATGAAGTTTCCTACTATGACAGGGGAGATTGTAACTGTTAAAGCAGATCAAAAGCAAGCCCGATAGTGCTACGCAGAAAGCTTGAAAGCGACACTGTATTCTCCCAGCAAAGAGCCGGGCAGACACCGTCCCACTTCGGGGGGTACTAGCTAGGTAATGAGCATAAACAAAGGGTCCACCCCCTACACTCTGACTGTCTATACAGCTTACCCAGCTCAGTACAAGTATATCATCCAGAAGGGCGGACAACACGAAAACATTCTTTTGTCGACCGTATTATGGAGGTCGACCTTCCTCCTGGTGGAAATCTCTCCACCTAGAAAGGTATGACGGAAACACCGACCCAGACGAACATATGAATGTCTTCCTCACTCAGGCAAACCTATACACAAATAACGACGCTGTGCTATGTTGAGTGTTTCCTACTTCTCTAAAGGGGGCGGCTTTTACATGGTACGATGGTCTACCCTTGTAGTTCATAGACAGTTTCGACACCCTTGTCGAAAAGTTCAATGCACAATATGCGACCAGCCGGTCTCACAGGTTAACTTCTATTGCACTAGCCACTCTGCGTCCAGCGGATGACGAACCTCTTCGAAGGTTCATGGAACGATTTGGACGAGTAGCTGTTCAGATCAGAATCCTCAATCCCGAGGTAGCATTACACTCCATGATGCTGGCCCTACGGCCTGGCAAGTTCATGAACAATCTTTGCAAGAAACCTCCATCTAGCATGGACGAGATATGTGAATGGGTTAAAGGTTACTTACAGATGGAGGAGATGTCAAAGTTCCGAAACGAAGTCTGACAAGTCAGACAAAAGCGAAAAAAGCACGAAGTGACGACCAAAGTCGATCTCTAGAGGCCAGACAAAAAGTAGAGGTTGTACAAACAACAACTTCTCCCGAAAAGACCCAGGTACGAGAGATACACTCCCCTGACAGTCAATTGGGCCATGATCATGGAAGAAGCCTTCAATACGAAGGTACAGGTGACACTACCAACTCCCCCATCGTCTCTCAAACCAGGGGCAGACTCGAAAAAATACTACTAATTTCATCTTGGCAATGGCCATAATACCGAAGAGTGTTGGGCCTTTAAAGACAAAATTGAAGAACTCATCCAGGTAGAGCACTCTTCACGGTTTGTAAAATGACCTGACAACCCCTCAACGAAAAACAAACATGGGGGATGACAAGGAGATCAATACAGGAATCGGGATGCTGACAAAATAAGAGACAGAGCAAAAGACAAGGGGTGACATTGACAACAACATCCCAAACATGAGCATCAACCCCCTCACCAACAGGAGAATGAGTCTGCCCAACACATTTGAGGGGTAATTAACACCATCGCAAGTTGTTTCTCTCATGGAGGATTATCCAACCAGTCTCCAAAGAGGCACTTACATGCTATACGGGACATCGATATAAACTGTGTCGATGCTCTCCCACTATGGAGGTTCCCTCCTATTACATTTAGAAATGTAGATTTCAAGGGAATCAATCCTGTCAACCAGAATGACCCAATTATGGTTTCCCTTATAATCACCAACTTCAAAGTGACGAAGGTTCTCATTGATCAGGATAACTCTGCCGACATTCTATATTTAAAGACTTTTCAGAAGCTGGAGATCTCACCAGACATAATTCAACCTCACCACGGACCTCTCCTGGGCTTCGTAGGAGAAAGGGTAGACACCTGGGGCTATGTGAACCTCATGACCACCTTCAGCCAGGTTTTACTCTTAAGGAGTTTTAGCATTAGGTATTTAACTGTCGATGTCGACACCTTTTACCTTGCTTTGATTGGCATGAAAACACTGAACGAGCTTGAAGCTATTGTCTCCACACCTCACTTAAAGATGAAATTTCCTACCATGATAGGGGAAATTGTCACCGTAAAGGCAGATCAGAAGCAAGCCAGACAATGCTACACAGAGAGTTTGAAAGTGTCCAGCAAGGAGCCAAGCAGATACGGTCCCACTTTGGGGGGTACTAGCTAGGTCATGAGCATAGACAAAGGGTCCACCCCTTATACCCTAACTGTCTATACAGTTCACCAGGATGACACCTTCAATGTGGATCCATGCGATGAAAACATTGACAAAGGACCAAAGCCAATCGAGGAACTTGTTAAATTGTAGCTTGGACCCAAACCCGGGCAATGTACATGATAATTGCTAAGCATACGTAAAGTTACATGTAAATTTCTTAGCAATTATCTCATCTTTTCCTCTTTTAATGCTTCTTTTTGTGATTAAAACATAAGAATTAACTTATTTTGAGTTTTTATCTAGTGGATGCTAAAATTAGTTGATTTATGACGTGTTGATTGTATTTTTTTGTAAAAATTCACTGCAAGGGCATGAAAGGTGGATTCAAGGTCTGGAGCTGCTGGCTCAGCACGACTAGCTCACTTAGCGCGTTGTCACTTATCCAGTTGAACATTGAAGGCGCGTTCAACACGACATTTCATGCTAAGCGTACAACCACGATACTGGGCTGCATTTTAAGGCGAAAATGAGGGAAAAGAAAGGGATCTTTTACACACCTCTTAGAGAGGCTGAAGCTGAGCACCTAGGTCACGAAGGAGATGTTCTTCCACACCTTTGGAGCTGTATCTTCACCATTTTGTTCCTTATTCCCTTCCCTCCATTCCTTTCCTTGCCCTAACTTCCATTGTATTGGTCTCTCAAGAGAATGAGAGGCTAAAACCCCCATTGTTGGGAGTTCAACAACCAAATGCTTTGATGTAATGATTTTAACTATCTATTCAATGTTTTTAGCGCATTATTGTTGTTCTTTTGAGCTATTTTCATGTTAGTGGTTTGATTTTCCATTTGCATGCTTGTTATAGGATTTAATGAATTGGAAAATGGTTATTTCCTTAGAGCTGAAAAATGCTTCTAAACATATCATGTCTAGGGATAGAGTGATTTTGTTTAGCCTAGGTTATCATCTTTAATCTTAATGCAAATCGGTTAATGTAACTTTTAAGGGATTAGGAGCGAAATTAAGTGATTTAGAGTCTTGCACTTGAAGAATCAAGGTTAAAATATATTAGTAGATGAAGATGAGTAGAAATAATATTGAATAGTGAAAAACCTTTAATATTGTATCAAAGTTAGTTTCGATTAGTTAAGCACTCAACATTCGTCACATCGTATTTCAACCATCACCACATCATTCCAAGTGTTTGTGTCTCTTTCTCTGTATTTATTACGCTTTATAGTTTAAATTAAGTTGAATTTAGTTATATGCCATTTACTCTATAAACTAAACCAATTCATTAATTACTTAGAAACAAACATGTATTAATTCTGAGTACAAGCAAAGTCCTTGTGGAATCGACATTCGATCTTACCGTTTCTTTATTACTTGTGAAAGAAGAGGTCAAATTGTTACAGAAGCCTAACTTCATCAAAGAAGTCAAGTACTCTACCTGGCTTACCAAAGTCGTAATGGTCAAGAATGCCAGTGGCAAGTGGCATATATGCACATAATTTATCGACCTCAACAAGGCATGCCCAAAAAATGCGTACCTATTGCCCAACATTGACAGACTGGTCGATGGTGCGTCAGGGTTCCAAATCTTGAGTTTCCTGTATGCAAACTTCAGGTACAACTAAATCAAGATGCACACAACAGATGAAGAAAAGATGACATTTGTTACTGAACATGCCAACTAATGCTACAAAGTCATGCCTTTTTCAACCTAAAAAATGCAGGGGCCACATATCAGCGGCTGATGGACCGCGTCTTCAAAAAATAGAATAAATGCATTGTCGAGATCTACGTTGATGACATGGTCATCAAGTCCCAGAGTATCGCTCAGCAAGTGGCAAACTTAGAAGAAGTATTTGAAGAAGTACGGAGGTATGACATGCGTCTCAACCCCAAAAAATGCACATTCGGGGTGGGTGACAAGAAATTCCTAAAAATACAATGAATACCTAATCCAATAAACCAAGAGGGGGGGGGGGTGAATTGGTTTTTGACCCTTTTAAAACTTTTTCTTGAAAATCAAAACTCAGCGGAAGAATTAATTTGGATCGTATCCTATATCAAAACAAATTTAGTAAACAATTTTTCTTCTCCAATCAATTAACTCTTGTGTTGAATCAAAGCTTGAGTTGATACACAAAATAATATCTCAAGCAATTAAATGAAATGTAACTCAAAACATAAATGCACACAATTTTATACTGGTTCACCTCTAACCACTGAGGCTACATCCAGTTTACCTTCTAATCCAAACCAGATTAGATTTCCACTAACAGATTTTAATTCTTTACAAGCAAACAACAAGGTCTCTTTTACCCTCCCTAGGAAAAACTCTAAATCTACTCCCTAGATTTATCAAAAGACCTAGAACCTGAGAACACTACTCAGTTCTATCCACTAGAAAACCCTTTCTAGTAATGCTTTAAAGAAACCCAACTGTTACATGGAAAAATTCAACACAAATTCCAGAAAATAAAAGAAGAAAATTACAAAGAACAAAACTTGATGTTCAAGAAGGATATCACCTTATATTCCTTTGCAGCAAAAAGGATATACACGAATTTTATAACCCGAGGTGATGAATGAAATGCTTTCTTGATTGATCTTGACACAGCTCAATGCATGAATGATCACAAAATAACTCCTTCTCTTAATCAAGCTTCATGATTCTAACTCATATGAACAACACAATCAAAATGATTCTTTTTAACACTTTGGAGCACTCAGAGACTATTAAAACACTTGTATGAATAAAAGCTCTCGAAATCAATCTCTGGTTTTCTGAGATACTGTTTGCCTATTTATAAAAAAACAGATTTAACAGACTGTAATCGATTATTTCGTATATGTAATCGATTATTTTAACACGTGTAATCGATTATTACGTGTATTTAATCGATTAAATTGTTCATGATATTTCTGGAAATCTTGAACGAACAAAGTAATTGATTATTTGACCATGTAATCGATTACGCCAGAAATACAAGTTTTAGTCACAAGCATAGATAATCGATTATAATGTGTTTTAATCGATTATGCCAGAAGTATACATATTACTCTATAGCACATTTAATCGATTACGATTATTTGGTAATCGATTAAACCAGTTCATAGGCTAAATAAGATTATGCAGATGCCTTATGTAATCGATTATTTGACCATGTAATCGATTACATTAGTAAGAAAACATTTTTAATGCTAGTTTAAACTTATCAATGTATTTCTAATCAATTGCATATGCTAATATGATTCTTATCCTATGAATGAATGCATGTATGTCTGATTTCTTTAATGATTGTAAAGGATTATTAGATTTTAACCTTAATGAACCAAGCTTAACAAAAAGGAAAGAATTACAAATGCCATCTTCACATGAGTGGACATGAATCAAATATCAAAACACTTCTTGTCTTCTGATTCTTCTGACACTTGAATCTAACAATTCCTTGGTTTCATGATCACACATCGTGGAATTAAAGCCAACTCAGACAAATGTACGACCATATTACAGATGCATAGCCCGACCAACGTCACTGAAGTTCAGAAACTAAACGGAAGACTAGCGGCTCTGTCAAGGTTCCTCCTAAAACTCGCTGAAAAGGCGAAGCCTTTCTACAGACTACTCAATAAGACCAAACCTTTCCTTTGGGACAAAACTTGTGAGCAGGCCTTCGAGGCATTCAAAAAGGCAATTGTTGCTCTACCTGTCCTGAGTCGATCCAGACTGGATACACCATTGATCTTATATCTCTTAGTGATGGATGAGGCTGTCAACTCAACACCATCCAATAAGAAGGGAAAAATCAAATCCTTATCTATTTCACCAGCCACATGCTACATGACGCTGAGAAACTTTATCAAATGATAGAAAATATAGCCTTGGCACTAGTCACTTCTGCCAGATGCCTTTGGCCTTATTTTCAAAGTCAGCAGGTGATAGTTAAAACTAACTATCCTATCAAGCAGGTACTGTGGAAACTTGAACTGGTAGGCAGGATGGTGGCATGGTCAGTCGAATTGTGAGAATTCGACCTTCCCATGAAGACACAATTCATGGTGGACTTCCTGTAACGACCCGCCTCGTCGCTACTATATTATTAACTCTTATCGTACAAAATTTAATTTTTAATTAAAACTTCATTAATTTGATTATGAAAAGGATGGTAAATTTTTTGCGATAATACAATTATCATACACATATTACAATTACATAATTAAACACATATGTACATATATATTAAATCAGTACACGTCATCTACATGTTAGAACTTCCTTTAGTTTTACATGTATATACACATGAAATTACATATCAAACAAAAAGCCAAAGACTAACTAAGAAAGAGTTGATTAACAAAACACAACTCTTTCTCCAAAAAGAAATCCAACGTCATCACGTCGGCTTGGAGACTCCAACCAAAAAGAAGATCTCCCTCCAAGGTCACCTACTGTTGCTCATATGCTCACATAGGTACCAACCACACGGTACAAAAAAAATGCAAGGGTGAGTTTATTATATAAAACCAACAAACATCAGATAGCAACAATTGGGAAGGAAACAACATTACCCACCACAATCATGAAAAAAAATCCATGATTCCAATACACACTCAACAAACCAATCATCCAATGCATTTCACAACTCAAACAATCATGCATAGAATGACCATGGCCAGGAACAAATCCTTCCCCACAAGGATGACTAGTCATACACCCCCATGAGTATCCATGTATATCCACATCACATAACGATAACCATGGGCACCATCAATGCATGATCATGGCCAGGAACAAATCCTTCCCCGCAAGGATGACCAATCATGCACCCCCAATGGGTATCAGTGTACATACACATCACCTCATCTCGATATCATCATAATATATATCAAATTCATCTTATTTCAACATTATCCTCATAAACATCAACTTCATCTCATTTCAACATCAACATCCAATTCATGTTCATCTCATTTAAACATCATAAACCACATCATCATTATATCATTTATACATCATCAAACACATCATCATTATTTCCTTCAATCATCACCAACACATCAATAACATCTCATTTCAACATTATCAATGACATTAATATCACCTCATCCATCCACAATCCATATTACCACGAGACTGGTATTTTAGGAAAATTCTAAATTAAAGAGGAGGACCACAATATAGAAAACGTACTCTTATGCCCATTTAAAGATTTAATAAAGAATTAAATAGGAAAACATATTATAAAATTTTGGGCCGAGTCTCCTCTGTAATTAAGACTTTTCCCAAAAATCCAATCAATTACAACAACACCATCATTCACAGTTTTATCCATCAATAATAATTTCACCGCATCCCATTAGTTAAAAACATCATTTGTCTTGAAAACAAGCACACACACAGGGACAAACACACATCAAGCATAAATACATCGCATCCCGTTAGTTAAAAACTTAGTTTTTCTTGAAAACCAGCACACAGCAGGGACATGCAGATATCCTCATAGTTGGACTCCCTGGCCCCAAACTATGGTACCAAAACTATAACTAAATAATAAACTCCCCTTACCTAACCAGGAGTTCTCCCTATTACAGCCTAATGGTGTTGTTTTGCAATCCTCCGAATACGCGTGCTTGGCCGAACACAAAACTCTATATACCAAATTGAAGACAATTTAGTATAGATTTCAAAGGTAAGATCAATGTTAACAGTTGGGGTCAAACACCCACTCAAATCAAAAAAGGGGCGAAACGGTGTTTTTGGGAGTTCACATCAAAAGACATCATTTTGAAATTTCAATCACACTAATGTGATCGGGGTTCAACAAGGATCACAAAAATGACATCAATTTCATAAAAAGGAGATTTTTACAACGTCTCATTTTCAAAGGGTTTTTCAAAGGAAGTGTAAAACTCCCAACAACGGTACCTAAAACACAAGAGACACTAAGAGAAGCTTAAACTAGCTAGAAGAAGACAAGGGAAACCAAGGTTACCTCAAGGAAACCAAAAAAGAAGGATTTGGAAGCTCCGTTCTCTACCAAAAGTTCGAGAAGAGTTTCGAAGATTCCACTCCGATTAAGTGGTTCTTCTCCGTGTTGGGGTCTCGTGGCAAGCAACGACGGACCGTGGTGGTCACCGGTGGTCTTAGATGGTGGAGGAGGATGGTGGGAGGTTGGGGAAGCTTTGGGGGAAGAAAAATCCTCCATTTTTGTCATCTGAACACTGCTGTCCATATTTAACGCCAACTTGACTCGCCCAGGCGAGCCAAAAAGCCTTCAGAAATTCGCCTGGGCGAGCTGGCCAAATTTTAAATATCTATTTTAGTTAAAAATTATTATCTCACTCTAAATATGTTATTTCACCAATCCTAACGGTCAAAAGTTACATATGGGTTAGGAACCTACCTTTAAAATTTGAAGGAGATCCAACGATTAACCAATCCAAAATGGTGATTTTACTGAAACAGGTTTTCGGGTCAAATTCGGAATCACTCAAAAACAACGTAGCTCAAACAAATTCCACATAACTTGACCTCTACAGCAAGCAATTGCACATGAATAATTCACATAATATTTCAACTAATCTAAGCTAATCAAATACTCAAATAACACAAGAAATACATCAAACATCTATTTTCAATTATCAAAATTTCAGGGTGTTACACTTACTAGCGGAGTTTGCAGGGAAAGACAAATCCACCTCGGACTGGTGGAATCTCTATGTGGACGGAGCATCCAATGGGCAGGAAAGCGGAGCAGGTATTATTCTTGAGGGACCTGGCAACATCTAACTAGAGCAAGCTCTCAAGCTTAATTTCAAAGCTTCAAACAACCAAGTCGAGTACGAGGCACTCATAACAAGACTTAAGCTTGCAAAAGAAGTCGGGGGCTAAATGTATGAGGTGTTACTCCCACTCGCAACTTGTCCAAGTATAGGTAGCCAATAAGTTTCGAACCAAAGAAACCATACTCCTCCAGTATTATCACTTACCCAAGACATTCATTGATAGCTTTGAGTGTTTTGAGATGTATCATATACCACGAGAGTAACACTAGGGCTGACCATCTTTGCAAGCTAGCTAGTACTAAGAAGACTAGGCACATCAAAACCATCATCCAGGAAACACTCCAAACTCCCGTCATAGACACCCAAGCGATAATGGCCGGCGAAGAGGAGGAACCTATCTGGATGACCCCTTTCTGAAATTTTCTCACCAATGGGACATTGCCGAGAGATGAAAATGAGGCCCGATGTCTAAAGTGGAAAGTCAGCTACTACGTCATCCTTGATGGCGAACTATTCAAAAGAGGCTGACGACACCTCTACTCAAGTGTCTGGACAACCAACAAGCGAACTATGTTCTAAGAGATATCCATGAAGAGATCTGTGGCCTCCACACAGGGGGTGTTTGTTAGTATATGGATGTCCTAGAGACAATCTTTTCATTAGATTAGGACGTACATGTACTTTTCATATTGTCATGAATAAATTATAAGCGCTCTTTATCTTGTTTCATATTCTGTCTCGATATCATTATTAATATATGAGTAACTGGATAAAACCCTTGGAATAGAATAGGTATCTCTTGAGTATCAGTGAT
>CM023946.1:30717554-30761188 GCA_013407115.1 Glycine latifolia | reverse complement strand
ATGGAGAAGCTCTCCAATAAGTCTAGGAAGAATCACCACAATAGCTTGAAGCCATTGATAAGAAACAAGAGGTTCTTGCACAAGAACAAGAGAGAAACTCTCACACATATTTTCAGATTTGTATTAATGAACCAAAGTTAGTTTACATTCAGTTTTGGGCACTTTATAAAGGCCACGAAATTACAAGCTAATGCACATGAAATGAAAATTCAAATGAAGCTTGTAGTGCACACTAAAGGAGCCTAAAGCAAGCTTAATGAAGCTTGTGGTAAGCTTTTCCTAAGTGACCTTGGCGGTCCCAAACTCCCTTGCCTATCCCATTTTTGTGAAAGGTGCAGTATTTTTAGCTTCTAATTGCAGCCAACTAATTTACTAAGTTGCTACACCAATTACACACAAGTGCACCTACACCTCTTTACACAATTGCACTAAAAAGCCTTTTTATGGTTTCTACTTTTGCTTCTAACAAGTGCTGAATTTAATTGGAATTAAATTGAACTTGAGACATTAAAATCTAGCCCTTGTTATCCTTGAGTTGGTGTGCTTCCTCTTGCTTGTTCAAGTTAGCCTTGATGTGGTCTTGAAGTGCTTGGGTTCTAGCTCTTGTCATGGGTCCTTTAAAGCTCACCAAAGGAAGTGCTTCAAGCTCTCATTCTAGATCTTTGACTTGGAATGGACCTCCATCATCTCCTCCTTCTTGAAAGAAACTTGACCTCAAGTTTGCTTCTCCACTTGTACCTACATCATACAAAGAAAGATCACAAATAATGAAAGTATTACTCACATCATACTCACTTGGCAACTCAAGTTTGTAAGCATTGTTGTTGATGATGTAGCTTTTCCACTTGTGTTTATATCTCTTTTGCTTCCATGGAGGAAGTCTCACCACTTCCTTGAAGAAGAGATTAGCTACTTCACAAGCATCATCACTCTTGTGACAAGGAATGAAGTGTGCCATCTTTGAGAACCTATCAACAACAAAGATAGAATCATTTCCCATCTTAGGTCTTGGAAGATCAAACACAAAATCCATAGAAATATCAACCCAAGGAAAGTTAGGAATATGCAAAGGTGTATATAAACCATGAGGCGTTAATCTAGATTTAGCTTTATGATAAGTAATATATTGAGATACAAGCTTATGCATATCATGCCTCATCTTTGGCCCATAGAAAGGTTCATGTACAATATCCAAAGTTTTACCTACACCAAAGTGTCCCACCAAGTTGTTCTCATGAGCTTCCCTCATGAAGAGTTCTCTCAAAAAGCTTTTAGGAACACCTAGTTTCTTTTCTTTTTCAACATTTAAACAAAGAGAGTTAGGAAGCATATTATAATGACCTTGCAAAAATCTGGGTTCGTATGACCGGGTTGTCACATAAGGGGTTGTATTTTGGAACTCGGATAAAAGGGGGTGTAGATAGCACCTTTTCAAATCCGGGGTTGTGTGGTATGGTAGTATTATAAGAAGACCGGGTTGGTGCATGACCGGGTTATTGCCACGTCAGTGGTATATACATATACATAGCACTTTTGAGAAAAACGTTGATGTATAAAAAGGAACCCGGACAAGGAGGGAAAGAGCAATCGGGTAGAGAACTTGACTGAGCTCGTATATTCCTTCTCCTTGAAAGACCGAGTAGTGATCTCGGTAGAGCTCGGTAGAGCTCGTGTCGTCCTTCTCTTTGAGGTCCTAGTTGTGATCTCGGATAAGCTCGGGTGATCTCGGATGTATTACCGATTTGTAATCTCGGATGAGCAATCGGGTAGTTATCTTGGTTGAGCTCGGGTGAGCTCAGACAAGCTCGTGTGTGATTGACTTGTAAGAGCTATCGGGTAGAGAGACCGGAAGATCTCGTAACCCCTTTTTATAGAATTACCGAGCTAATGATCCTGGGAGTGGTTGGGGAGAAACCTTGGACTTGTGAAGTACCAAGGTAGGAACTCGGATTAGGTCGGATAAGGTCGGAGGAGGAGGGACATTGGACGTACTATAGTACCAAGGACGGGTTCTTATGCAATCGATTACATAAGTATTTGTAAGCGATTAAAACAGTACTTGCTGTTTAACCCGGACTTAGCCTAGTGGTTGGAATGAGTGCATAGGAACCCGAGATATGGCAGTAAGGTTGCATTCAATAATTATATTTAAAATACAACCCGACAATGTTCGTAATATGATGGGAACCCGGCAACCTCAGTAGGGTTTAGAGAACCTGGGTAGTTACACCTAACATGCATGAGATATAACTTATTGACTTGCCAAACAGTAGACCCAACCCGGCAGTCAAATATCTCTACATATTCACTTTATACAAGTGACACGTGTTAACTACTTGCTTATGTTTTGACGTGGGAATGTTCTCATATTACTCTACGACGCGTGTCAACTTTTAGACTATATAAGGTATGCTTGAGTGAGATATTTTGTAGTAATCTTATCTCCACCGCCTCTGCTAAAAACACTTTCTCTCTCATATCTCATTTCCTCCATTGTTAAAGTGAGAAAAGCTTCCTAGATAACATTTCCTTTACCTAAAAACCTTCACATCCAACGTAAGGATTAAAGAGTAGTACCATATAAACTAGTTTCCAACCTCTGTTAATGGTGAAAACCATCAGGCGAGGAAATCAATTCTCCAAAGGAAGTTAAAGTTTCAACCTTTAAGAGATAGAAGGTATGTTAAGGATATCTAAGCTTGGAAAAGCTGTCATCTAATCTTCCTTGTTTTTTTTAAGGTAAGATATGTTAATTTCACCGCATCTTTTGAGTTTGGGGTTTTAGAGGAAACATGACCCATATGAGTTAAGGTTGGTTTTGGGTGGTATTTCTTTGGAAAGTATGCTTAGAAGGTTGTTGTGATGAAGGTTCAACCTTAAAAGCTAGCTTTTCTGGGTTTTGGGTATTTTGTTATGCTCAGATAGATCTTTGTGGGGTTACAAGTCACTTGTTGGTGGTATATGTTCGAGATTTGGGAAAAGAACTGGGTTCTTTTCATGAGACGGTTGAGAACCGTTCTTGATATCTTTCTTGCCTAGTGTAGGGCTAGATAAAGAAGATATCAGTGGTGGTGAACATGCGGTGGAGAGGATCGATGCTGGAACAAGAGAAGGTAAGCTCTCTGTTCTTGGGAGTTTGTTCCCTTGATTGTGTTCCACCATACGCCTAGGGAGTGATGGTTATTGGATATCATGGTGTGTGTATTTACATTGCGTGTTATTGCTTTTTGATTGAAAACATATATGTAGGGAGATGTGCACTAGTTGGCTAAGTTGTATATCTGGTTATACATTTGTGCATGTCTTTGGTGGAATTCACGTGGAGTCCAGGGTCGGGACCTTAGGCGGAGATACGTGATGTGTACGCGGATTACACTAGAAGATATACAAGAGTGCACTCTATGTGTACTGGCTGTCTAACTTGTATATCTTATATGCAATTGTGTATGATATCTGCACTGGCTGGCTAAATTGCATATTGGAATTGGAATGGTATGTGGTGTGGTTACTTACATGTATTATTTTATTAAAGGTCGGGTTGGCTATGTTATTTATAATGCCACTATAAATGCTATGTATTGTGGAAGTGAACTAGGGGGAGGTGAGTCTCTGAGAACTCTGAGTTTATTGAGATTGTATCTCACCCCGGTTAGGGATTATTTTATATTACAGGTAATAGCCTAAGAGCGGAGGACGAGGTCTGAGGTAAGAGACCCGAGTAGGGATTGCTCAGTAGATCTCAATTTTCAGGCCGGTAGGTCGAGGCCGAGTTGGCCACTATTGAGGATCCCGGACAAGAGGACGAGGTCGGGTTCGTGGATACACATTTTTGGAAGGCTGTCTTTTATGAGTCGGGTGACTCGATTTTATTGTACTTTTGTAACCCGGTATGGGTTTGTTTATTATGTACCTTTTGGAACAGAACCCGGATGCCGGGATATATATATTAAATTCTATACATAATGTTAGTTTGTATTATATGACATAAGATGTCGTCTTTTTATTCATATGCTTCCGTGTTTACTTAAGTTTATTAAGTAACTGCTGCGCTTAAGACCATAATATAATGTTAATGAACCCGATGCATATGGGGTCGTTATACATATAATGAAGAGGTTTTCTTGCTAATAACACTCTCTTGACATCTTTTCCTCTCAAGAACAAACTCTCTTTAATCTCATGAATTTTTTTTGCTCTCATCTTCTTCCACTTTTCTTTTCCTCTCACTAGTTTTTCTCTTTGGTAGCTCACTTTCTTTGCCTTGTTTTTTGCAGAATTTTTTGTCAAGTGCAGTATTTTTTTTAACTCCTCAATTCTTTTATCTTTCATCCTCACTTGATCCTTACACACTTGTCTAGGAGTCAAAGGCCTCAAAATAATTTTCTTGCCTAAATGCTCAAACTCAAAAGTGTTCTCCATGCCATTGTGTATCACTTTTCTATCATATTGCCATGGCCTACCAAGAAGGATATGACCAGCCTCCATAGGTACAATGTCACAAAGAACATTATCATTATAAGCATTAATAGAAAAAGGAATGAGCAATTGAGAATTTACTACCACTTCTCCACTTTCACTAAGCCATTGTAGCTTGTATGGCCTTGGATGCTTTGTGGTTGACAAGTGTAATTTCTCAACAAGCCTTATGCTAGCCACATTGGTGCAGCTGCCCCCATCAATGATAAGTGAGCAAAATTTCTTTTCAACTAAGCACCTTGTGTGAAAAATATTTTCTCTTTGACTTTCCTCTTTTTCTAGGCAAAAATTGCTCAACATTCTCCTTGCCATCAAGAGATCACCTTCTTCGGCCTCCACAAGTGTAACTTCTTCTTCTTCTTCACTTGAAGAACTATTTGAGTCACTTGAAGACTCACTCTTTATGCCTCCATCTTCAAGCAAAATCATAGTTCTCTTGTTGGGACATTAAGAAGCAATGTGTCCCTTACCAAGGCACTTATAACATTTGATATTGCTTGGTCTTGTTGGAGTTGGTTCCACAAATTTTTTGCTTGAGCTCTCCACATTTTCTTCTTTATTTTTCACATGAGAAACCCCCCTTTTAGGCTTGTCCTTCCAATTGGAAGTTGCAGCCCCATTGGTCTTGGAAAAGGAAGCTTTTCTCCTTTTTAGTTGTTGCTCCACCCTTTGAGCTTTGTGGACTAGCTCCTCAATTGTAGCATAAGATCGTAGCTCCATCACATCTTGAATTTCTCTATTCAAGCCATAAAGGAACCTAGCCATTGTTGCTTCTTGGACCTCCACAATTTCAGCCCTTATCATCATCAATTCCATTTCCTTCAAAAACAAGTAAATAGATCCGAAACATCTTATAGTAGTCATCAACACTTTTATAGCCTTGGAAATGTCTTTGAAGCTTGTTGTGGACTTCTCTTGCATAATAAGTGGGAACAAATCTTCCTCTCAAGCATGCCTTCAAGTTATTCCAACAATTTACTCTTTGTCTCCTCATCCTCACTATGTCCATTTGAATTTGGTTCCACCACACCAAAGCATAGCCACCAAATTCTAGAGTTGCTAGAATCACTTTCTTTTCTTCCTCAATTTGTTGGCATGAGAAAATTTGTTCTACTTTCATCTCCCACTCAAAGTACTCTTCGGGATCATTATTGCCAAGGAACTTTGGAATTTTTATTTTCACTCCATTCAATCCTCCATCCCTCCTTTCTCTCTTTTCTCTCCTCACCCTCCAATCTTCCTCATCTCTGTTTTGCCTCCTAGGATTGCGTCTCCTATTTTCTCTTCTATTATTTTCTCTCCAATCCTCTCTCTCATTCCTCTCATCTTAATAATTTCTTCCATGAGAGGAATCATAATCACTCATCCTCCTATCACCATGAGCATCTCCATCCATACTTCCAATGGGATTACTCCTTCTTTGGGTCTCCCTTTATAGCTCCTCAAATCTTGCATCCATTTTGGTTTGCAAGTCTTTCATTTGTTTTGTCATGGTTTTCATTAACCTAGAGGTCCTAGGTGACAAAGCCTCATCTCCACTTGAGTTCATCCTTCAAAACAAATGGTTAGCAAAACACAAGTATATAAGGAAATTCTCACTACTCTCTAAGTGTTTGCCACTCACACTCGTGTTTCCACTCTTTATCTAGGCTTTTTCTTTAATGTTCTCTCTTACCTGTTTCCACTCTAGCTTCTCTATAGTTCTTAAGAAACACTCTCAATCCCATCAAGCTTCTTTACTATTGTGAAATAGGAACAATTCTAAGCTAGACTTAAGAGTCTAAAGAACAAGAAAACTCTAAGACAAAACCTTGGAATTTTTAAGAGACGAGCAACAAAAGCAAAATTTGGAAAAGCACAACTCAAATTGGAATTTAATGAGACAACTCAAGGATATATATTAGCTGTACCAAACTGCACAAGGAGGATATGCCAAGTAAATTCAATTGTTAGAAGCCAAATTTCATCAAATTTGCATGTCATATAAGTTCACTTAATTTTGTGGTTCCACAGAAATTTTGGAACTTGTAATTTTGTAACTTTCTTTGCTTCTAAATCCTGTGTTTCTTTGAATTTTTTCCAGCCACCAACTCAATACTTTCTTGGCTGCACTTTGATTGTTTTTCCAGCCACAAATCACAAACTTTTTGGGCTGCACTTTGATTATTTTTCCAGCCAAAATTTTACAAACACCTGGGCTGCACTTTGCTTGTTTTTTTTTGAACAAGTTCAATAATCCTCTAAGAAATTGATGAATCATGAAAATATGATGTATAACAGTTGTAAAATTTGCTTCTAACAACTCAATTCAGTTTAGGCATGAGAGTAGAATCAAAACAAGTGGTCGTACAACACAAAAAACACTACAAACAAAAATTGACAAGAATCAAGACTAGAAAATTAGAAAAATTTCAAAAACAAATGAAGAACATGAAGACATGAAGATCATGAAATCACAAGAAAACTTGAAGGAAAGCACAAGGTTATGTGGCTGAATCACTACACAAGCCACACCTCCAAGAATCAAACAAAACAAACAAGAAAACTTGGAATTGAAGAAGATTTTCAAAAGTTGCAGATTTTTTACCTTTAAAGAAGTTCTAGAACTGAACTTGAAGAAGAATTCCACACGGATTAGACTCTAGATACCACATGATGTATGGCTGTACCATTAGCCATTAGTTTTCCCAAATCTACCTTGCAATGAAACCCAAACTTCAAGCAAACTTCAAGAACCCAAAACTGCCCAGCATTTCATGTGAAACCTTGGCTGGTTGGGAGCTTTTAATTTCAGCAATGGAAGATGGAAGAGAGGTCAGGGATGCAGGTGGAAGACTCCATGGAGAAGCTCTCCAATAAGTCTAGGAAGAATCACCACAATAGCTTGAAGCCATTGATAAGAAACAAGAGGTTCTTGCACAAGAACAAGAGAGAAACTCTCACACATATTTTCAGATTTGTATTAATGAACCAAAGTTAGTTTACATTCAGTTTTGGGCACTTTATAAAGGCCACGAAATTACAAGCTAATGCACATGAAATGAAAATTCAAATGAAGCTTGTAGTGCACACTAAAGGAGCCTAAAGCAAGCTTAATGAAGCTTGTGGTGTACACTTCTCCTAAGTGACCCTTGGATGTCCCAAACTCCCTTGGCTGTCACAATTTTGTGAAATGTGCAGTATTTTTAGCTTCTAAGTGCAGTCAACTAATTTACTAAGTTGCTACACCAATTACACACAAGTGCACCTACACCTCTTTACACAATTGCACTAAAAAGCCTTTTTATTGTTTCTATTTTTGCTTCTAACAAGTGCTGAATTTAATTGGAATTAAATTGAACTTGAGACATTAAAATCCAACCCTTGTCATCCTTGAGTTGGTGTGCTTTCTCTTGCTTGTTCAAGTTAGCCTTGATGTGGTCTTGAAGTGCTTGGGTTCTAGTTCTTGTCATAGGTCCTTTAAAGCTCACCAAAGGAAGTGCTTCAAGCTATCCTTCTAGACCTTTGGCTTGGAATGGACCTCTATCACATGACATCACTATCATCACCCACAACCTTCACCAACGGCCTTTAAGAAAAATTCCCCACGATACCTGCAAAAGCACATGATCACGAGTGTCAAGCCAGGTAAAAATATACACATACAACAAACAAAGAAGACAAAGGAGGAATAAGGCAGAACAGGGTACCCTCCAATACAGCAGAATGGTCATCTGTCGAGGGCGGTGAAAAGATGGCACACGCCTCCAAGGAGGCTGGCAATAGCTCCAGCATTACTTTGTCTGATCTCTTCACCAGGGTCACCAAGTCCTCGTCAAATGACTTAAACCTTGTGGGCTCAGCTTGCCAGTAGAATGGAAAGCGAGGCTCCCCGTCTCAGTTTACCATCAAGGGCAAGCCATCTGCCACTACACCGCTCTCATGGAACTTGAAAAAATGGTCCTTGAAGCGAGGAAAGACATTGGTGTAAACCTCGAACAGCTTCTTGGAAACACTGTGCAAGGAGACCCAAGCAGCCTTCCCAGGCGGTTATGTTTGAAAGAAAAATAAATGACCGATACACTTGCCCAAATGTTCAAAAACGAACAAAGAATCTCAAACGCCCTCACCGCTTCCCAACTATTGAGGTAAAGTTGGGAGGGTGCCACATTCAGAAAGTTTAGTAAGGCACACTGGAAAGAGGAGAAAGGAAGAAGAAGACCCAACACCTTGAAGAGGCATCAATACATGAAGAAAAATGGTAGTGCGCCTTGTACCACCCTTAGATAGGGGAAGTCAACACTCTCGCAAGGCTCGACAATGATCTTGCGGGAGTCCCCAGGAGTTGTCAACTGCAGTTAGGGGTGGAAATAGGCCAGATAGCCTGTCAGGGGCCTACGGCCTGGTCTGGTTAAGGCCTGGCTTGGCCTGGCCTGTTTATTAAAAAGGTCAAATTTGAGCTTTTTAAAAAGCTTGTTTAATTAAAAAGGCTAGGTTGTAGGCTTTAAGAAAAGCCCACTAAGCCTGAATAGTGGGTCTGTCTAAATTATAACTTATAAGATTATATTTGATAATTTATAATTCATATGAGAAACATATCTATTACGTTATTTTTTTATTTTTAATTATTTATTTTTATTTAATCAAGCTTTCTATACAGGCTTTCAGGCCAGGCCAAGCCTTTATGTAGGCCAGGCTCAAGCCTTAATAAATTATTTTAACAAGTAACAAGTCAGGCTTAGGCTTTGTGATAGTGATGCAGGCCAGGCTCAGACCTGCCAAAGCCTAGCCTGGCCTGGCCTATTTCCACCCCTAACTATAGTTGACAGCATATGGCAGTCACATGCACCGGAGAGGTCAGAGACGACCAGCACTTGAAAACATCCTCCTTAACCTATTCGTAACTAGACATAACGAGGGTGGAGGATGGCGACCCAGTGCTATGACTATGACGCACGCGAGGAGAGGTCCTCACACTTCCAACACCATTTTGTCTTGTCTTTTCAGATGCAGACGAAGGGGGAAAGATGGTATGTGGCTGAGGCTCACCCGCCCTAGGGGCGAAGGAAGACCTTACCTATTGACAAGGTGAGAAGTGCCCTCACCAGTCCGATGAGAATTTGCCTTCCTCCCTAAAGAGTAAGACTCATCAGAAACTCCACCGTGGGTGTTCTCCTTCGAGGAGTCACCCACTGAAATCACTTCACGTATGAAGGGCTGCTTGATCGAACCCCCAGAGTAACTACCTCCCAGACCAAGAGCGAATTCAGAAATGGAGGATTTAGACATTTTTCAGAATGAGAAATATTACCTTGAACAAAAGCAAAAAGGAGCAAAGAAACAAGGAAGTTGGAAGAAAGATCGATAATGTAAGGAGGACAAGTATGGCGGTAAGAGAAATGTCAGATATCCCCTCTATTTAAATGGAGGCGTGACTCGACGATTAATGGTGGGATTTGAAACAATCCCTGGAAACTCGCGCCACGATTTGACACCACTCACCTATTATCTCATGTCTCCAGTATGTGTCCACTCCTTGAGTGACATGTATGCACGAGTACGGCACGTGGATGGCACATGCCTGCAACATTTAACAAAATGTAACGCCCACTTTCAATGCTCACTCCAATGGTTAGATATTGGCAGGAGTACTCAACCTTGACACTTCATTCGCCTGACATGTCCGACTATAGCACAAATACGTCCACCCTGGATAGTTCAACAATAACAACTCGGACATCACATGTCTAGGTTAGGGGGCTTAATAAGGCTCCACAATTATATTTCACCAAGTTATCAACATCAACATTGGACATCACTTGTCCACCCTCGATGGCTTCTTAAGCTCACCATTCTCTTACTTGTAAAAAACACCAACCTTGACATTGGACATTCTTCTTCAATGCTTATCCTCTTTCTCCCGCAAGCTGGCTCAGAGACTAAGGGGCTTATGTATTGCACAAAATTGGAAAAATACATGTGACCATTATTGTGGGGTCACTGTACATGTGTCCACCCTCCATGTCAGCCCTGCTACAATAACTATACATGTGTCCGCCCTCCATGTTAGCCTTGCTATAGGAACTGCACATGTGTCCACCCTCTATGTCAGCCATGCTACAGGAGTGCTGTAACGACCCAGATTACAAGTTGCTTAGTGAATGCTTGATGTGTGTTTTATGTTAATTTAATTATATGTTTTGGTGTGTGTTTTATTGTATTATTATTGTCCTAAGTGCTTTTGTCTTGGTATACGTGCTTGATGGGTATTGGACGTAAGTCAACTCTGCTGTCTGTGGTTGCTGGCCGTACACGTTAGTGAGCATGCATTGTCAGCGGCGTTTATAAGCAGCAGAGGGTACTTTTCCCTTTCTTCTTCCTTGCACTTTCCTCTCTTTTCTCTGTTCTCTCTCTAAAACTCACCCAGAAACCTCTTGTTCTCGACCCTTTCTTTGTTACCTTCAACCTACGAGAACCACCGTAGCTGCTGCGGAATCCCGACGCTAAGAAGAACATCGTGGTAGGAGCAAAAGTTAGGAACAAACTGTCGTGAAGCTCGTGGATGAACTCCTGGTTAGGTAATGGGAGTTTATCGTGTTTTGTAACAGCTTTAGATACCATGGTTTGGGGGCCAGGGAGTCCAACCGTGATGATAATTACATGTCCCTGGTGTGTGTGTGTGTGTGTGTGATGTTTTCCGGAAAAACTATGTCTTTTATGAATGAGATGTGTTATGCCTTAATCTGTTGAATGTCATTTTGTGTTGATGTTTGATGTTCTGGGATGAAAAGTCGATGATGTTCTTGTGGGGAGTAGAGGTTTTAAGAAATCCTCGTGCATGTGTGTGAAGTTGGCATTTTTGATGCTGAAAAGCTTCTAAGACACATGCGGAAGTGTTCGGGAAGATGACAAGTACCGGGATGGGTTGGTCGTGTTACACATAGACATCAACCCTTGTGTTTTGACGTCGGCTACCGGGATGGGTAGGCCGAGTTAAGCGGGTTATGTAGCATGCATGCATGCAGACGCAACTTCATCTTCGTTGGCGGACATTTGTATACCGGGTTACTTACCCAGGGTTGTTCTCTTAAGAGTTGTTAGGACTTGCTTCTTTTTATTTAAGACGGGTTGGGTTCCTTACCCGGAGTGTTATGTTAAGAGCTGTAAAGCTCAAGTTACTTCACAAGAGAGAGGGTGAGAGTTACTGAGTTGCTAACTCGGATGACCTCGGAGTTTCTCAGGAAAAGAGCCATCGGGTTCTCTTACCCGAATGAGCTCGTGTCTTCTCGGAAAAAGAGCCATCGGGTTTTCTAACTCGGAGGAGCTCCTGTCTTCTCGAGAAGAGAGCCACCGGGATCTTACAAGCATTATCGGTTATAGTCTATTACAGTGCTTAAGCAATCAAATACGTAGTGGGGAAATCTTCCTTGGGACTTATAAGGAAACCTAAGGGCCCCCTTGACCGCCTTTGGCGAATCCTTACCAAACCCAACCGACCTCGACCGACCTCCCCCGACCTCATCCGTTCTTGCTACTCTTTGAAAATACAATGAATATCTAATCTAATAAACCAAGAGGGGAGGGGTGAATTGGTTTATAAAACTTTTTGCCTTTCTTGCAAAATTCAAACTCAGCGGAAGATAAACAATGGATCGTATCTTTAACCCAAACACTTTTAATAAGCAATATTCTCTTTTCCAATCACTTAACTCTTATGCTGAAACAAAATCAGAATTGATTCACAATCTAATACCACAAGCAATTGAATGTAATGTAAATCAAAACACAATTACACACAAATTTATACTGGTTCACCTCTAACCACTTGAGGCTACATCCAGTTGTCTTCTAATCCAAACCAGATTAGAGTTCCACTAACAAGATTCAGTTCTTTACAAGCAATCAACCAAGTCTCTTTCACCCACCCTAGGCAAAATTCTAAATCTAACACTAAGATTTATCTAAAGACTTTAGAACCTGAGCACACCACTCAGTTCTACCCACTAGAAACCCTATCTAGTTTTGCTTTAAAGAATTCTAACTTGTTACATGGATAGTTTCAACACAAACTAAACAAAACAAATAAAATCTCCAAAATAATAGAACTAAAGATTCAAGAAGGACATCACCTTAATCCTTTTGCAGCAGAAAAGGGATTATACGAAATTTAAAACCTGTGATGTTGAATGAACATGCAGTCTTGAATGATCTTGCAACAGATTAATGCATGAATGTTCACTAAGAAACTCCTTCTTTTACTCTAGCTTCATGATTCTCTATTTGAAGAACAACCCAAATGAAAAAGACTCTTTCTTCACATTAAAGCACTCAGAGAATGTTAATACACTTTTGTAATGAAAGCTCTCGAAAAAATTAATCTCTGAGATTGTGAGTCAATGCATGCTATTTATAAAAAAACAGATTTAACAGACTGTAATCGATTATTTCGTCAATGTAATCGATTAATTTAACTAATGTAATCGATTAATTCGACCATTTAATCGATTAAAGTGTTCGTAGCAGTTCTGGAAAATAAGCATGATCAAAGTAATCGATTATTTCATCATTTAATCGATTATTCCAGTGAGCTTCCCTTTTTGCCTCTAGCCTATTTAATCGATTACAATTAATTGGTAATCGATTAAATCACCTTCTATACTACACAGGATTATGCAGAATGCTTATGTAATCGATTATTTACCTATGTAATCGATTATTACAGTCTTAAAACATTTTATGCATTTTTAAAACTCATCAATGTATTTCTAACTCAATGCATATGTTTATTACTATATACCTAAGCATGAATGCATGTTGATTTAATTTTATTAGTAGCTGCAAAGGGATATTTAGGTTATTCCTTTTAATGAACCAAGCTAAACAATCAAAATAAAAATTACAAAGCATGAATCAAATATCAAAACTCTTCTTCTTCAAATTCTTCAATTCACTTGAATCTAACACTCTTTTCTTCCCTTGTCCAAACTATACCCCTTATGACCGACCCTTACTGACCTTGTTCGGATTCTTACCTGGAGATAGTATGTCTAAGTGCCAACCCAGACACCTCGTACTTCACACCGGTTCACTTGTTTGTATGTGTTTGTGAGTGATGTATGTGATTACATTGGTAGCATTTGAACTCAGCCTATGTGATGGCTTGAGATGATGAATGTGTTCGGATATACATAAAATACCCACGGGGGTGTATGACGGGTTACCCTTGCGAGGAAGGATTGTGTTCCTAGCCAGGTCATACATTGATGGTGCATCAATGGGCCCTTGTGTGGATAGTATGTTACATAGGGGGTGTATGACAGGTTACCCTTGCGAGAAAGGATTGTGTTCCTAGCTGGGTCATACATTGATGGTGCCTATGTAACATACGACATTTGTATGGCGGAAATGGGGTTGATGATTGGCTGTAGGGTACGGAGGTACTAGGGGGCCACGTCTGTTAGGAACTCCTTCTGACACCCATTGGCTGATCACCGTGGGGGGTGATTCCTGTGCACGACAGAGTGACCCTGACAAGCTACTGCATCATCTGACCATAGGGATGGCCCATTTTCGGGATGGTACCATATTGCATGATGAGAATTGAGTCAGGAGCATGCATCACGTAGATATTATAAGTTGATTGATGAAATGGTTGTGGATGCATAGTATGCTTGAGTAGATATGTTGATGACCGTGTTGTTTACCTGACCAGGTTGTGTCCCTCTTCTGTTGTATTTATTGTTGTTATTTAATATGATGAACTCACATTTGTTGTGTTATACCTTGTGGTTGGTACCTGTGATAATCGCAAACCGAGTTCGTGTGAGCAGATGGATAGCAGTAGGTGCTTATGGGAGAAGACCGGGTAGATTGGAGCCGTCGTGTTTTGCCAGGATGTCAATAGACATGATCCCAGGCAGGAGTTTCATTTTTTGCTAGATGCACCCCTCATTTTTAATGGATGCACTCCTTGTTTTGCTAATTACACCCCTGACTTTTACTTCTCCTTTCATTTATAAAACACTTGATGTACATATGCTTTGGGACGTAATCTTTTGTACTTGTATTTAAACTATGCCTTGTACGTGCATACATATACTTGAAACATCTAATGCGTACCTTTATTTACGTGTATTTCCTATGATGATGGTCGTTTTATGGTCGCAAAAAAATTTATCACCGTTTTCACAAGTGACCAAAGGGGTGTTCTTCTTATTAAAATGAATTTATATCATGGTTATGAGTTAGTAATACAGTAGCGACGTGGCGGATCGTTACAAGCATGGACGTTAACCTTCAGCAACCGGGTCTTCCTGGCCAACAACTTATATGTTACACTTATTTATTCAAATAAGTGCAACCACTTTATCTCTTAACATATCTCAGATTATCTGTTAGGGATTATCTAGAAGGCATTATCTACAAGCTGTTACCTATCTACAAGGTACACATTATCTTCTATTTGAATTACATAATTGCCTGTTTATATTGTCCCAAGGTCCATACTCCATGCTATAAATACATCTTCTCTCTAAACCTTTACTAAGCCAATACTAATGCTCATACACACTACACATTCACCACGGTGAACATACTCTAAGACCACCTCAGAGACATTTATATCAGCTATATTTCCATAATTGATGTACTTACTTGAGCGTTGGAGTCATTTCCTTTGTTTTGCAAGTCCCCCTCCTTAACAAGGTTGACTATCCAACGTACAAAGTCTGGAACCCACCTGGACCACTCCTAGCTCAGTACGTGGTATTTCTAGATTTTGGTATGAACACTAACTTTATTCAAAACGTTTCACATTTTTCTATGACAAGTGACAAAGTTGATTGCTTAATACTAGCGGCTGTAGCTGAAAATCCTCAAATTGGGAGAAGTTGAACTCAATATGATACAATATTACTTTTAGTTTCCTTTTGTGTACATAGTTTGAAAGATTAATGTTGTATGCTAAAAAAATATCTTTCTAAACATATGGCTTTAGCTTGAAGAAGTTGAGGAAGACAAGAGTTACTACCTAGTGGTACACAGGTGAATTGGAGTAGCTTGTTTATATAACACTAAAATGAAGTTTTGCCAAAGTAATTGAAACAAAAAATTCAATCTATATGGACTACTAGCTCAGAAAGATTTAAGTGATGCTTTCTTTAGTTTACTCCAGACAAAAGGGTGATACTTCAAAATCTTTAGTGTTCTGTTCACAAAAATTCCAAATGGAAGCAACTTTGTAAGATATGATGATAATGCTTCTTTTAAATTCATTTGATTATGTGAGATATTTGGGAGCCATTCACCACTGTTCTCCTAATTACAATGCAACATGTTGTATTGAAATGCCAAAACATTCCTATGATTTGTTTTTTTTCACTTATTGTTCTTGTCAAAGCTGTATGATGAGGTTGTTATTATTACTTTGTCAGTAATAGTATGATTTTATCCTCATAAACTTAACTGAAATAAAAAATGAATTCCAAGAGAAAAAAAATAAAAGCACTCTTATTAAACCCATTTTTTACCAAGTTCAATATTAAGATGTAACAACATTAGGAAATTAAAAAGACCAAATTAGTATAAAGTTACTATATAGAATATATATAATAAAATATACAAAGAAATTCGCTTGCCTCCTACATATTTGATAGCCTCTCCCATAAAAAAAACTTGTACTCTTTCTAAGATGATTTCTACAAAGAACCGTTTTAGAAATTGGATCTTTTAAGATGGTTTATTGGAAAAACCCTCTTAGAAACATCCAATGTTGATCTTTTTTAAACAACTTCTAAAACGATTTCAAGGAAAAATTGTCTTAGAAATTAGTTCTTCTAAGACGGTTTCTTAAAAAAACCGTCATAGAAGCTCCAATTTCTAAGACAATTCCAATAAAAAATTGTCTTAGAAGTTTCACTTTCAAAGACGATGTTTTGTACAAACAGTCTTAGAAGCACCCATTTTTTTAAAAAAGAAAGATTTCTATGATTTATGGATAAAAACATCTTAGAAATTGTACCCTTTAAAGACAATTTTTCATAGGAACCGTCGTAAAAATTATTTTTTCAGTAATGCTGTTAAAGAAAATTAAAATATTAAATTATTCAAGTGATTATTGGTTGAAGCAACATATGATATGATAAGCCTCCATCACCACTTAACAATTTCTCAAGACTTTCAAGAAACATTTATTTTACATAATGTTTTAAAAATATTATTCTTAGATATTTTTAAAAATTATGTTTGGTGTTACACTTTAATATTTCTGGAAATAGTTTTTGAAATTTTAAATAATTTATATTAAATATAAATAAAAGAGGAATTTATGTGTGTATATTAGACAATGAATTCTCACATTCCCTTGAAAATATCACTTTCACATCCTTTATCATGGGAATAGAAAGGTAGGAAAACATGTAAATAAAAATTATATTGTTCCCAAGAATTAATATTACCGAATAATATTTCAAAACCTTATAACAAACATAAAAATATTACATTCTTATGTATACATTTCTAGGAATCCAAGAACCTAAAAACGCCTCCTAGCAAATTATAAGTAGATGTGACAAACTTAATTATCTATTTATCCATGACTCATCTAGTCCATCTATAATGATTTGTCTTGAGAAACGTAAAAAAGGGAGAAAAAGATAAAATATTTTAAAAATAAGAATTATTTTATTTTAAAATATATTATATTCGTTTTAAAAAATATATCTATCCATATTTAAATGTGAGATTATTTATACCATTTTACTTTTTCAACTCATTATTTTAAGCTTAAAATTTTAATTTCATGTTTCCTGCGAATAAAAGAGTAAATGGAGGTGTATTCTATATTTATATTTATGATTTAATGGTGAAATATAATTATTATAATACTATATTTTAATTTTGTATTAAAACAAAATTTTTAAATAATGTTCACGCGTATATTTCCGTTGCCAATTATAAAGTTTATATTTTAAGAAAAATTGTCAAATAAATTTTTAACGTTTTAAAAAAAAATTATTTACAGAATTTATTTTATATAAAATATAATATAAAGACTTTTCACACAAATAATTGCACTTGCACGTGATTGAAGCCAAATTGTTAGATCTTTTTATGATTTAATTGTTAGATAATAATGTAGCTACAATAAATTAATCTCATCCCATTTTAATCTTAGAATTTTCTCTAGAAAACTAATTACACTGTTATTTCCATTTTTTCTTTTTTTATATCAAATGAAAATCAAATTTTTTTTGTAAAATTTAGTAACTTTTTTTAAAAAAGTAATTACTTTTTTTGAAATTACATATTTAAATAATTACAAAGGAAGAAAAAATGACAACAACTTTTAAAGCATTTGTTTTCCATTTCATTTGATTGAATTAGAATGTTACACTACTAGAAAATAGACCATTAACATTGGTTCTATTTAACATCGATTTTAAACCCGTGTTGAAATGATCATTGTTAAAAGCAAGTGATTTTTTACATCAATTATAAAATTGAGGTTTAAAATTATAATCAACATAAGTTTTCCTAAAATAGATGTAGATATGTGATCAAAATTGTGTTATGCAACATCGATTTTGTCAAAATTTATATTGTAATGTGCTATATAACATCGGTTTTGACAAAATCGATGTTGGTTTTGCTACTATACCACATCAATTTTCATCAAAATTCATGTTGTATAACACAATACAACATCAATTTTAATAAAATTGATGTTGTTTTTGCAATTTTTTATATTTTGTTTGTTTGTTAAATAAAACCAAACCTACAAATTAAAATTAGAACCAGTTTAGACAATATTATATATATATATATATATATATATTCAAATTATTATCTAATAAATACTATTAAATAAATAAAAAACACTTAAAGTTCAAACATAAAATATACTAAACATAATAAGTTTAAAAAGTACATGAAACAAGTATACCAAACTACATCAAACAATGATCTCAATAAATAAATGTTATATATAAGTTATGCTAAACATAAGTCTAACAATTCTAAAATACTGTAAACACTCAATACTTCATTTCTAACTCTTAGTAAATATTTGCCCACTCAATGCAAATTCTCTTTATTCTCTTTGGTTCCAATGCTCTTGGATCAGCAAAATTTTGCATCATATAATAAAACATAACTTAATTAATCTAAATAATAACAACTATAATAAATGAAATTTGTTATGAAGTAAACAATTATCATTTTTCAATTATCCTTAAAACATCCTAGGACTATGGTTGGCATCCAATGCATGACATAATAGCCACACTGAGTGCTTCCTCTTTGCTTATTACACTAAATTCAAGAAGAAATTCAAATTTATCCCAAAATTAGCGTACAAAGTTAATAAAATGTCATTTTGAAGAAATCAGACATTGTTTAAATTATATACTTTAATTGAAATCTATTTAGCATTTTCCTTGAATTTACTTTTATGTTTATCATTGAATCTCTTCAAAGCACTAGTTAAGAGAAACATACATGTATATTATACGATTAAAATATTAATGTATAATACTAAGGATAAAGTAAATGTGTTACAAATTAAAACTGATCTGTTAACTATTCCTTGGAAATAGTTGTTGGGCTTATTGTGCAAGGAACAAAACCACATGATAACATTGTCCTTAGGACATATAACCACCAATTGCCAACGTCCACTATATTGGAGAACAACTAAGTTATTATAATGCATGCATTATTTAAATGTATTTGTTAAGTTTTGCATACTCATTCGAATGCTCATAGGTAGATATCTCTATGTGAGTTCTGCATCCATTTTTTAATATAATCCTCACATTCAAATTGCAATTCCCCTGATTTCTGTATAGATTGTAGCTCAAGGAATCCATACACAAAACCATTTCCCTATCGCATACTTAACTCATTCATATTTCTATGTTTGTTTAAATAGTGTAAATTATTAATCAGCTTAACACAATCAATTAGGTAAATAGACTATAATTAAAATGTACTTACATAATCCACAATTGTATAACAGCGATGTTCAGACAAAAAAAAACTGAATTTAAAACTAATTTGATTCAAAATGAGACCTAAAGTTTACTAAAATGTCAAATAAATGTCACAAAATGCATATGAAAATTTTGATAAATTTGACGTTTATCAACTTCTTTTTAAGATTTTGTTTCATTGGATCCAGCTCGTTTGGGATTATCGATATGGATGTGTGGGAGCTTTGTGATGGTGGTCCATAGTATTGTCTGATGGTGACATCGACTCCAACAGCACAGACAAGGCCAGGGTGCTCTGGTCGCCTAATGGCAGCAGTCGATACATCATGACGTCCGTGAGCAACAAAGCTACCTTGTGTAAACAGCTTTCTAAGGAATCTTGTAACCAATAAAAGAGATTATGTATACGTACTATTGTTGTTATTAAATATAGTTACATTTAAAAATCAAAATTAATTTACATCCTATCAGCAATTTGACATGTTGCCTCAGATGTCATCTGGCCCAATTTTTTTGTGCAAGCCAGCTTCCACTTCACATGTCGTCTAATGGGAGATTGATGATCAACAATTGCTTCATTACTCCCAGGTTGGGCTGCTTGCTCCAATCATTTCTTTCACTTTTCCTCAATTAACTTCTCTTCAAGAAAGTCATAACCCCTACGAGACAATACATGAGGGGCAATGTTGTGTTTTTGGATGGTTTGTGCCTTCTTTATAATATCCTGTGAGAATTAGACACTGTCAAAAAAATTCTTAAATAAATTATAAATGTCAATTTCAAAAACAACAACCACAACTAACCTCCCATGAAGTGTCTCTATGACTTTGACAAAATTAGTGCCACTTGTCTTTGTTAATATTGTGCTTGTCACACACAATCTCATCATTATCATCGTTGCCTTCTTCAATAGCCCATTTGAAGGTCAAATCTAACTTAAATTGCCTTCATCGCTCTCCTACACACTAGAGGATTTTCTTCTTTGTCTTTTTGTTGGATGCTTCTGGAATATCAAATTTATGTTTCATTACAAAATAACATGTAAAGAGTTAGTGATTAACAATAATTTATCAATTTAATACATTCAATTACCATAACATACAAGGTTTAATTAAAATACCTAAATGTCCTCCTAAATCAAATCCTTCTGAGATGCAGGAACTTGTTTCCAGTTAATATACATAACATCAACTTTGTCTCGGGAGATGACCCCTAAATCGGTCCTTAATTTCTTTATGTATTGACTAGTAGGTTTCCTAGTGTTAGGATCCACATGAACCAGTTGACTCTCCAAACCCATGGGTCTGGCAGACAATGATCTGAGCCTTGTGGCTTTTCTAGTCCTCTTAGACATAGACAATAAAGGTGCTGACTCGAGAGGATGGAAGCTCAGTGGTGTAGTCATGTGCCTGTTAAAAAAAGATTTCATTAAAGTCAACTCAAAAGTATAATAAGTTATCTAATTGTAAATATGGAAACAAATATATTGGAAAAATGATTACATTATATGATGTTAATTATTTCTCCTTCATTATGATCATTACAATTTTCATGTACGTCGTCAACTTCATCTTCTCCATTGATGGTAGGCATGTGTGTGGAGAAATGAGTGTGACAAGTATCAAGGGTTAAATCATCATCTTCAAGATTAACACTAATGATTTTTCTGTGTAGAACCACTAACCACTTTTCATCACAAGGATGTTGGACAAAAAACACATGTTTAGCTTGTTCTGCCATGATGAATGGCTTATTCTTATAAGCTAGCTTCTTAAGATCTACCAAAGTAAATCCAAAATCATTGGTTTGTACACCGATATTGCTATCAACCCACTTACTCTTAAAAATACGCACACACACACACACACTCAATTTAACATAATTAAGCTCCCAAATTTCTCCAACGACTCTAAAGTAAGGCATGCATGCTAGACAGGGGTTGTCATCATTTACAATAGCAAAGTGTTGGGGTTTAGCCATAAGACTAACTCCACTATTTTGCAATGTACTCTTGTCACCTTGTGAGTTGGTGTAGAACGAATACTTGTTGATATCGTATCACTGCCAAGTTCTAACATTTCATTTAGGCCCATATGGTAACTTCCTTAATGTTTCAGAAGCATTGTCATAACCAAAGATTGTATCTTTAAACCAATTTAGGAAAGTCCTATTATGCTCTTTTAACACCCTATTCTTGGTCATTTTTGAGTTACTTTCCTTTACTAAGGCTTCGTGACGAATTATGTATGACACAACTTCATTAGTATTATTCAATATATACAAATTCGCTTGATTCAATTTCTCTAGACCCAGAGTTATAACATTCAGCCCTAGTGACCCCTTACCTCCTACTCTCTAGTCATGACGAGATGAGACTTGGGAAGCCCAACAGGTTTCACCTTTTCAATGTACTTGAATAAAACTCAATAGCTTATTCTGCAATGTGCCTTTCAACAATGGGTGCTTCAAGACGGTGTAGATTCTTTGTATACCTTTTTAAGATCTTTATGTATCGCTCAATCGAATACATCCACAGTAAATAAACGGGGCCATACAATTTAATTTTCTGCACTAGATGAACAATTAAGTGAACCCAATGTCAAAAAATGAAGAGGGAAAATACATCTCCAATTGACACAAGATAATAGCGACCTCATTTTCCAAGTCATTTAACTTTAGAAGGTCAATGACTTTGCTACATATAGCATTACAAAATAAGCACGAGTGAGTTATGGCATGCCTAACTTTGTTAACCAAGATGTCCTGTATCACCACGACCAAGAGTTATTGTATCAAGACGTGACAATCATAAGACTTTAAGCCAACTAATTTCAAATCTTTCACCTGCACAAGGTTCTTAATATTTGAAGAGTATCCCTGTGGCACTTTCTCGCACCACAGACACTAACAAAAACTTGTCTTCTCATTTCTTGACAAAGTATGACATGCTGGAGGAAAATATATTTTCTTACCATCAAACCTTGGATGTAACTTGTCACGTATACCATCTCAGCTAGATCTTGATGAGTATTCAAACGGTTCTTTGTATACTGATCTCTGACAAAGTGTGTCGATTTCATTGTTGCACACAATTTTTCTCCATATGTATAACATCAACACAATGTCTAACATCTAGATCAGACCAGTATGGAAGATAAAAAAATATCGACCTCTTCTTCCATATGCTTTTCTCACTTGTTAGCTTCTTTTGGGTCTTTCCAAATATAGTATTGATGTCTTCAACTCGCTCAAAAACTTGCTTACAAGTTAAGGATATCAACTCAATTTTATTTTCCTGACTTCCATTAAAAGCTTTTTTCAATCTTCGTTAAGGGTGATAAAATTTAAGAAAATGTTGATGTTAAGTGTACACTATTTTTCTTCCATGTTTCAGTTGTACGTAGCTTATGCCTTCTTCATAAATAAGGCATGCATGATGCGTCTTAACACCATATCAACTCAAATTTCCATATACTGGAAAATCATTAATGGTACAAAATACCATTGCACTTAACTTGAAGGTCTCATTTTGATTCCCATCAAACACATGAACCCCTTCCTCCCATAACTTTCTCAAGTCTTCCATCAAGGGACTTAGATAAACATCAATGTCATTTCTTGGCTATCTTGGTCCAGAAATCATCATAGACAACATCATGTATTTTAACTTCATGTACAACCAATAAGGTAGTTTGTAAATTACTCGCAAAATAGGCCATGAACTGTGGTTAGAGCTTAAATTTCCAAATGGATTCCTTCCATCAGTGACAAGTCCAAGCCTAAGATTTCTTGCCTATTTCCAGAAATTTGGATACAAATGATTAATTTTCTTCCATTTGGAAGAATTAGCTGGATGGCGGAGCATTCCATCACAGTTTCTCCCATCTGCATGCCATGTAAGGTCTTTCGCATCATCTCCATTAGCAAATAGCTGCTTAAACCTAGGAATCATAGGAAGATACCATAACTCTTTTGTTGGGCCCCTCTCTTTGTGCTTTCATCACTACTACACTCATCATCCTTCACTTTGTACTGTGATAACACTTGGGGCATTTATGCATTTCTTCAAACTCATCTTTGTATAGTATGCAATCATTAAGATATGCATGAACTCTTGGATACTTATACCTATAAGACAAAATATATTCTTTGACTAAAGCAAAGTGTTTTCTTTTAGAAGCATACCCTACATTACCTTAAGCAATAATGTGAATATTTTGTCACTTCACCCATATTTGGCCTTCACATTAACCAAACTTAACACCATTGGCAATAGCATCTATGATTTCTTGCATCCATGATACAAAAGTTTCTTCAAACCACTTTCCAATGTATCATACAAAGGGGCAAGTGCTTGCTGAAAATAATTTTTTCCAAGATCACGAATCATGTCCTCTAATTGATCTCCTATTTCTACATCAATTTGATCAGTTTGGGACCCCTTTTGCATGTCTAACAATTCACCATGTCATATCCTTGTTGTATAATTCTTTTTAATCCCATCACAGAGAAGATGTTCCTGTATGTCGTCTACCACTTGTCGTCTCCCATTCAAACAGTTAATATAAGGATACAAATATTTCTCATCCTCATTCGATCGAGTTCTTTCCAAGGCAAATTCCAAGAATTTTTCAGCCCTATTCTCATAGGGCTCATGCAGCTTGCATTCTCCAACTTTGATCCATCTTTCCTCTTCTGTGATACTCACAAAGTTATTCCATGCATAAAGATCTCACTTTTTTCATTAAAGGTGTGAAACTATCCCATTTAGAAAGACATTTTTTTATACTTGATTCATACGCATAGGTTAAGTATCTTTTCTTAGATTTGACGAAATTTCAGTAGTATTTCACATTGATCTCCAAGTACACAACATGAAAGCGTTGACATCAATTCCACCATAATCAAGCATGCACTTAGAGAACAAAGTGAAATGCACTTTACTGAAATTTCATCAAATTTAAGAAAAGAGACTTAACCTATATGTATGAATCTAGTATAAAAAATGACTCTTCCCAAACTATCCAAATGGACAATTCTAGATTCAACACAATAATTAATCCAAATTTTCCATATTAATCATTGTATTGAAACTCAAAATAGAAACTAAGGTTCACTCATAATGAACATAACTTGTATATAAAACAATAATCATTAATAGAATGAAGGGATAAATTAAAATAATCATACCATACATAACTTTTATCAAGTAATTTCAAACTTGTAACAAGCACAAAAGTGTCAAGAAGAGATACTTACAATGGGAGAACCTTGCTGATAATAACAAAGAGTGTGGCAACTAGTAAAGGAAAAATAATCTACAAATTATCACAAAACTATGATTGAAGTCATTGAAAAAATAGTGCAATAGTGGACATAATAAAGTTTTGCTTTTCTTTCCTATTTTTGTTAGAAAACTTGTTCTACTTTTATATTTAGGGGACAAGGTCTTTGTCACAACTCACAAAAATCATCTTAAAAACATTTTATAAAAATCGTGAGCTACACTTGGGTAATGTGAAAGAGAACACGTAGAGCCAACATGGCATTCACTACTTCAACTACTCAAATTGGTATTTCGTACTAGGAGAAATGAATAAATATAGCCTTAGTTACCAAAATGAAAAAGGCTTATTAGAAAGGATAACATTGTAATTTGTGACTATATTCTAAATTGAAAAAGGCAGAGGGCTTCACCTACATCATAAGAAGATACACGCAAACACATGTCATATTATTATGTACTTTTAGTTTCTTTTTATAATATTACAACCTATCATGATTTTGTATGCCTCCTTTATTTTCTATTCTATTTTAAATCAAGGTTTTAAATTACTACATTTTAGAACTAGTTCAGCTAAAATCTTAACTATATTCTGTATTGCTTATAAAATGCAGCTTGAAGGGAGCATTATATAGTGGAGGGGGAAATATTACATTAAAGGATCTCTTGAAAAGGATACTTACTTTAAGAGTAGAATCTTTCAAGGAGAGTTCACTTTAAGTGAGCTGCCTATCCACTTTTTTATTCTGCAAGCTATCACCTGATCACCTCCATTAAAATTGCTGAAAAAATTGCATATAAACCTATCCTCAAGTTTGTAGTATGATAGGTAATTTAGGCATAACAATAGAACATGTGCAAGAGTATCTTGGATAGCACATGCAAATTTTTTCTATGTTTCTGAGCTCAAAGTTCCTGCTAGCACTTCTAATCTCAAATTTATTATACAAGTCTGCAGTTTTGATGGGACAAATCAGAATTTAGAAGACTATCCATATTATCAATTGGAGATAAAAGGACTCTAAATTGTCATTTAGAATTTATCAGACCTCCTATTAAGGAAGTATGTATCTTATATATCTTATATTTCAATTTGGCATTACCTGCCACACTTATGCTACAACAAAGAATAAAACTTAGCATCATTTGTTGCTTTCCAAATAAATAAATAAAGTCATCATTATCATGCTTGTTGGACATTTCTAGCTAGGAATTGGTATAGTAGTAGTAATCTTATCGGCATCATGATCCAGAATTCGTGGCTCTACATAAGTACATAATATCAAAGGCAAAGAGCAACTCATTCTCTAGTTGAAGACATTAAGCTCTTTACTAGCATTGAATCACATGTTTCCAATAGAAGAAAAAAAATTAAAACAACAAAATTTGTTCAACCCTATTGCTAACATTTCACATTAAAAAAAAAAGTGAATTGAGAAACTTGTTAGATACAGGGGGAACATGAAGAAAAATCAAGATATATGCTGAAGATGGATGAGTATTTTAGCTTTTAACATGTCATTCAATTGAAGGCATTTGTAATTGTTTGATGTAGGAGAGAATCATCCTATGATCCATTGCATTGCATAAACATCACTCATTGATTTGCGTTCATGATTTTAAAAAACACATGGTTTGTGAAAAAGGTCTAAGATTTCATGATTGCATCAAAGACAAGTGGTCATAGTTTCAATTTTTTGGAAAAACTATTTTGGACTGTGTTAATCGATTACCACATATTGGTAATCTATCACTTGGGTCTTGTAGAACATTTTAATCGATTACAAGCATTAAGTAATCGATTACTTAGTATAAACACAGAACATGAGCTGACTGTGATAATCGATTACCACTTATCCATAATCGATTACTTAGTTTATTTATAAAAAGAAGAATCCCTGTAGTAATCGATTACAGGTTGAAATAATCGATTACTTTGTTCATATATCCTTTCCAGAAAATCGAAGAACATTTTAATCGATTAAATTTGTTTTCAATCAATTATATTGGTAGTTTTAATCGATTACTTTGACAATTGAATCGACCACATTCAGTTACAACTATTTTTTATGAATAGCTGATGGGTTTTCTGAAACTAACGACACATTACTCTATGAAATTTTCAAAGTTTTCAAAAGTCTTCTTAAAGTGAGAAGGGATATTCTGAGTTCTAAAGTTCTTGTCCCACATATCCAAATCTTCATGGTGTATTGAAAGATTTCTTGGGCAAGATTTCAAAGAAGTATTTGGAGAGGAAGTTCTGAAACTTGTTTTTCATTTCAACTCTGATTGGTAAATCATATTCATTCATATTCATTGGATCATCAGGTTGTCTCTCTCCATTAACTTTGCTTGTAAATTCGTTTTAGAATTTTTGGTTGTTTATAACTATTACAAATGGTTCTTGAAGCTTTTCCTAGAGTGGGTTTCTCTAGAGGGAAGAGTAGAGAAGAGTTCTCTATGTCTTGATCACTAGGAGTCTAATAGGGTTTTAGATTTATGTTCTTTATCTAGGTTTGATAAAGGGTGATTGTTGTAAAGCTTGTAAGAACTGAATTTTGTGAATAGTGGAACTCTAATTAAGTTTTGATTAGAAGAACTGGATGTAGCTTCTCTTGTTGAGAGGTGAACCAGTATAAGTCCTTGTGTTGATTACTTTCTTTAATCTCTTCTTGCTATCTTAATATGTGATTCTTGGTGAATTCTTTATTACTCAACAAGTGAAGTGTTTGTAATTGCTTTCTTGGGCTGAGTGGTTTGATTGTTTGAAGCATTCTTAGTTTAATTGTGATAAAGATCCTATAACTTTGATTTTTTAAAAGTTTTTAAAAGGTCAAGTATTAACCAATTCACCCCCTCTTGGTTATTGTGTGTGTTCATATTGTTTTCAAAACTTGCCAAGAATCGGAGCACCAAACTAGTGTGAAGCTGAGTTGGAGCAAACAAGCAAGTCAAGGTTCAATAGAAAACAAGCCCAAAATATAAATAGAAGGAGAAAGGAAAGAAAGAAAACCTGTAAATAATTTCAAGCCATGCATAGCCTACTTCATCAGTGATAAAACCATTAATTATATATACTAGCTTTATAATTTAAAACTAGTAACTCGGTTTTTGCCTTCATTTTGCATTATTAGTCTCAAATTTCCTAGCGACAGATGCATTTCACTGAAAACTTTTAATGGGTAGATGCAAAAAAATATTTCCTAAAATTCTAGGAAAATTGGAAGCAACAAATACAATAATGCAGTTTAAAAAGCATCAATAATCATAAAATCCTACAAAGGTATAGTGGCATCTACTGCCTTTGACCTAGATATCGTGACCCAACCATAAGAAATTATGATAAGTTATTAAATCATGTTAAGGCCAAATATCACCCATCACACCAGCCCAGAAATTGATAAGAAAAATCATAAATTTCCATTTGGCATGTAAACAATGAACTTTAAACATGTATTGCATAGAATCCCCATATAGGAAATCGATGCTATCAAATAATTTGCTTCGATTTCAACTCTTAAAGATGACATATTATTTGTATGTTAATAATATAATGAATTAATTTATGTTAGGAGAATGGTGGTAAATTAGAGTGAGCAAGTGATAGAGAACTATCCAAGGATCATGAAGTTCTAGAAGCACTCCATGAGTTGAAGGGTCCGATGACAAGGTCCAAAACCAAGCTTCTTCAAGAAGAGATGATCAAGAGAATCATGGTTGGACTAATTAACAAGGGCAAGAATGAAGGAAGACACAAGGAGCTGAATTGGAGCACCTTGAAGATTATTAAAGAGCTCGCTTAGCGCGCCACCTTCTCTCGCTCAACCCAATTCCTTGGCAGAGAGGTTTATGGGCTTAGCATGCAAATGGCTCGCTCAGCACGACTCCTAGCTCGCTCAATGTGACTCCTAACTCGCTCAGCCCAATTCCTTGGCAGAGAGGTTTTTGGGCTTAGCGAGCCACCTCTGCGAGGATTTTTGCAATTGTGTTTATTTTTGTAATGGGCTTTAATATTACCAAAAATAGGCCTAAACTTACTTTTTAGGAGTTTATTAGAGGCTTAGCTCTATAAGTACTCAGTTGCTTGCTATTTTTGGACAACTTTGATTAATGAAATTAAGCATTTTCTTGAATTGAGAACTTAGCCTCTTGTTGGTTTTTGACTGAAACCAAATCGATTCTTATCAAGGAAGCTTTCCTTTGTGGCGAATCCTCTTCCTACTTATCGCTTCGTTACGGATTGTGGTATCATTCATCATTATTTCTTAATCTTCTCCATTTTTCTGTTTAAGTTTCAAACAACCATTTATGGAGCCTTGAAGTTTGCAATCCAAAAATGATCCAATCCAAACATTCATGTCTTGATGGTCATCAGCAAGTCTTTACTTGGAGCTGAAAGCTCCAGTATCTCTTTACTTCCAGCAATTAACCCCACCTTAAACCAATATTATTAGCCATTTCTCAGAAGATATGAGTTGAAGATCATCAACAAACTAACATACCTTTTTGGCATTTGGTAAAATTATTTTGTTCTGTTTACAATTACTTCATTTTTTACAAGCAAATGTAATGCAATGTCTATACTATCAAATAAGTATTCTGTTTGTTTTTCTTTTTCTTGTGTGTGTAAGTGTGTGTTCAAAGAAGCCAAATCATGATGTCTAAACAATCAAATATCTTCTTTCTCACTTCTTAAATACTGCATGCACCATAAATTTATCTTGAGAACAAGAAATAAATTTGTGAATTTCCTAAATCAACTAAGCTAAGCAAAGAGAGAAGAGACGGATTGCGGATGTGCTTGCTGGCAATGGCAACAGGGGCAATGCCAGAGAGGGTGTGACTTAGGAGGAAACCAATAAAATGACTTGCTCACCTTCACACCAAATTCACTTCTGTTAATCTATTTCTCTTATAAAAATAAAATAAAGCAATGCTTTTAGAATGGAAACGTGATATGCTACCAGTGCAACCAAGGTAGTTAACATTTAACGGAGTATGCCACAAGAAAGCAGCATATATATGTTTTAACTTCACAAAGAAAGGAGGACTACCATATTGACAACACAATGTCCATCACTCACATTGCATCTGCCAATAGTACAATGAGAAACACTGCATAATTAAATAGCATGATAGCATATCTATCCACATGATATGATATCATACACAGATCTTGGAGAGCTAGAGGCTTTTCCATCTCAATAACCACCACACTAAGATAGGGTGAAACAATCTTGGCATGAATTGCTCCATATGATAAAACCCCAACAACCACCAAGAGCTTCTCCTTTGATTTCACAGGAAAGAGTACAATGTTGGAGTCTTGTTAGTGTAGTCTCATTAAATAAGGAGTTTATCCAAACAAAACCTAATTGTAGAGTTCTAACACACTCCTTCTCCATAACTTTTTATATTAAAGAAGAAAATAAGAAGGTAAAATGAATTATGTTTCTTCCATAAGTTAAAATTAGCTTTTATTAAGTTAATTTATAGAAGTTATTTCATTTAACTTCAGAAGCTAATATTAACATGTGTATAAACTAATTTTAACTAAGCTTAATTTCTTTTACCTTGTTATTCTCTTCCCATATAGATGCTTATTCAGAAATCTATCCAAATTGGGATTTAAAACCCACAAAAATTTGTGACATTCATGTGTTTGAAAATTTTTGCTAATCCAATTTAATTCTCTTCATGCACTGGTTTTTACTATGCCCTGAGTTCATGAAACACAAAGTAGAATAAATATAGGACAAAATATTTACAATTCAAAGACCTTGACTTTATTCATGATTCCAAGGCAATCTGGATCCAGCTATGAAGATTGAAGAGTAGTGGTGGCGTAAGTGACAACTAATTAAGCTAGCAGGTGTGTCACTACGTGAAACAATGTCTCTCAAATGTTTGGGCAACACAAGTTCATCTTAGAGACAATATCCAACAGTAATACAAGAGTTGTGCCATCAATTTTCTCTTGCCAATCGTACGAAATCCACAACCAATTTTCACGAAAACAAAATAATTTAATGTTAGATTTGCTAAATTTAGTGAACTTTATCCTCTTAAATTCAATAAAAGATCTGTCATGGGTGAGCAACTATCATTTTTCTACTTAAAATGGCAACACTTGTTGTTTTTAATTTTTATATACTATCATAAAAAAAATTCAACTAGTAGGAAAAACATTATCTTATGCCCAACACAACAACTAGCAATGTTAATTAAAAAGAAAAAAAAATCAATGATTTGCTTCGTTTGTTCTTATAAGGACGATTCTTTGGGCATCTGTGGTTTGGAATGTATGGAAAACCAGTCACAATTGTGTATTCACTACTACAAAAGCTGCGTATAACGACGCCCATGCAACGACGGTTGTGTATGACCCGTCTTCGTATCCAGTGCACTGGTATTTTTGTAAATACCTAGAACATTTCAAAGACGATTATTGTATAACCGTCTTTGTAAGCTATATACGACGACGTCTTTGGCTAACCGTCTTTGAATGTGAATTAAAAATTTAAAACAACGATGTTTTCATGTAGTGAAGCCCGTCGTCATTTTGCTTGTCCACAAATTACTCAAATCCTTCTAAGACTCATGTTGGTTTGTTATATGCCCTAGCCTGACCTTCGTGTAACCCACTCTTCGAGCCACTCTCCGTTGCGGCCTCCGCCCACTCCCAGAGCCGGTGTCTGTGGTCTTTCGTCATGGGATCCCGTGTGTTAACGCCATCGTCTATGATACAGGTACCCATATAATTAGGCTTAAGTCATTTTTTCCGTGTTATTGGGACATATTTTTTTTTTCCTTTTTTAACTTGTTGGGATAGGGGGAGACAAGGATAGCTCAGTGGGAGTGGGGTTGTTGGTGCTCAACACAGGGGGAGGGAGGGTTTACATATTTTTTATATTATTATTATTATTGGAGGGTTTGTATGTTTTGGGTTCCTTTCTACGATTTGGGTATGCCTCATTTGTGGGGATTCACGTGTCAATTTACTGATTAATTGTGCTCTGAATGTCGTTGGTAGTGTTGTGGGTTTAAAATGTTGTGCTATTTTTATATCAGTGTTGTGGGTTCCTTTTTGTGTTTTGTCCTTTTCCATTCTGTTATGATCACAGCAGGCATGCTATATATATGCTCTGAAGCCTATCTTCATTATTGACTGAGTGAAGGCACTAAAAAGTGAATGTCAGCTGCAAAAGATTACAAAAGTTGTTACCTTCCTGTCTGAACAACAAGGTCTCCTGTTATTGTGTCTAGTTCAACTTGAAGAGGATTTGTAGCTCCTATAAGCTTACGTGTTGATTCCACTACTCCAACACCCTCCCAAGCCTTGCAAACATAGCATCATATCAAAACCAGAAAACATATTCAGCAGGTACATTGCAAAAATGGATATGAGAGGATCCTGTCAATGCCTAAACTTTTCTCCATCTCTTCTGCCACTCCAACAAAGCCAGAAACTATGTTGGACTGAATTTCCATTAGTTTTTGTCCTATTGCAACTATGTATCTTTGTAACTGAAATGTTTCTTCTAGGAAGTGCTCTAGTATTGATGTTTTCTCCTTTGCTCTTGTAGCATTCACATCTCCATGATTTGCATAGAGGTCATTGTCGTGCTAAAATGATGTGCAACAAAATGATTGACTGATGCTCAACTTTGCTTCAGAGGAACTGCCTTTCCCCTTTGCCCCTCCAATGTCACCAACACTAGAAACACCAGGTTCATTTTCATCCTCCTCATCTATTATTATTATAATTATTATTATTATTATTATTATTATTGTTGTTGTTGTTGTTGTTGTTGTTGTTGTTGTGGTATGAATTAACTGAATGAATAGTTAATTAACTTGGCATATGAACAATTTGTTCAATATATCTAGTCATAAACATGCCTTTAAAATAAGAATCTGAACTGATTCAGGTAAACAACAAACCATACATTTTTAGGTTTTATGTTAACATAATAGTTCACCCAGCAATCTTCTATATTTTATTATAATAGAGATCAGTTGGTCCCCAGAGTAGTGTAACTGTGTAAGAGTTTTCATTTAGTTGTTTTTTTCAATTTTTAGGCTAATAATTAATGAGTTTGGCCACATCATAGAAGAGGGTAAGAGGGAGTGAGAGTTTCTCAATAGAAGTACCAAAACCCTTAAATTTTCAAGGATATCATAGAATTTCTCTTATTGTAAAGTATTTGCAAAGATAATCTTAAGAGGTCTAGAAGGTATTTCACAGTCACAAAATAAGTGGATCTTGAGAAAAATATATCAGAAGTTGAGATTTTGAGTGGGGAGGAAAAGACTTAATTAGCCTAGATAAAAATGTATTCACACCATTTGTTATGTCTTGATTTTATGGATATGAGGCAAAAGACAAAGATGGAAATCTAATGGTGGTATGTTTGGTTTAAGAAAGTTTTTTATTTTTTGCCACCTTATTGTATAGGAAATATTAAAAGCAAGATTTACTTTGTTTTTTTTTAACATTTATCTATATAAAAAATATATAGCTCAGCCAATTACTTGTTACCTATTTCCTACGATGCCATGAAGCTGTATAACTAGTTTTTCTTCCTGAAGAGTAAAGGGACCACGCTTAATGTCTGGTCTGAGATAATTTGTCCACTTAAAGCTGCAACTCTTGCCACAACATCTCTTCCTCTCTGTATGTCTGTTTGTGTACTATATTCTTGAAGGAATTGATATTAGTTTCCTTTATCCAACAATGTATTCAGTATTGGTGTTGTTGTTGATCTTAGTGCACCAATCTTGTTAAACTTTTTTTGTCTATGTATGCAGTTCTTATGAACTTCAGATTATAGGAAGACCTTGAGAGAGGTGATAAGGGAATTGAAGATGGAATTGTTAGCTATGGAATGGATGATGCTGATGATCTCTACATGCAGTTTGGTGCTTATAGTGAGTGGAAATGAGATAGGAAGGATTTTAATTTGTTGATTATCACCGTTGTGATTTTGAGACTAACAATCCAAATAGCTAATTTTCCTTTAGGGTCCCATTCCCATAAGATTTGGCCTTGTTATATACTACATATTAGGAAATATACACAAGAATTAAGTGTGTGTGTGTGTGTGTGTGTGTGTGTGCATATTTAGTAATGGATATTGTTTGCCAATTGGTTTGCATTTCAGAAACTGTGCAGATTATTGAGAATGGAAAATGGCTTGGGAACATGGATATACATGAACACAGACATATAATGGACATGTCTTAGTTCCATGGTGAAGGGTTTGGCTTTAGTATGGACTAGTCACTCATAGCTCGCGTTAGTGGACCAAGGACCTCTTACAAGTTGGACCCTCCAAGGTACTCTATTTATGTGGGAGAGACATTTCATTAATTCCATCTATTACTTGCCTCCTGAAACGACCGCTTCTACTTCGCTTTAAATCGTATTTATTAAATATTTTGTTTTTCAAGAGAAAAAAAATGAAGGTTCAAATAAAGTCCTTGTTAATTTTAAAAAAAAATGTAAAAGAAAAACATAAAAAAGAATTTGAAAATAATTTATCAATAGAAATGTTAACGCGTTATTCAATAACGTAGTTTAATTGATTTACATATACTTGCCATACAAACCATTATTACCAGTTTATAGCTTGACGTCTAAACAGTCCAAACAGTCCATACAGTCCATAATACAGAGCATAGTAGAAAACATGTAAACAGAGAATTTTCACAACAGTCTTCACCAAAGCTTCTTGTACAACTTCCATTTCACTGTTCCTCTGCTCGCCCAAATAATTGGGATCATCACAGGTGTCAACCACAAGACACAAAATAGGGTAAGTCATGATAAACAAAATTTAAATACAACCAAAATATTAGATAGAAAAAATTTGACTTACGTTCTATTTAAATAAAATACAGAAAACATATTAAAATCGTTATTAATATATATATATTTTTTTTTCACCCATAAATTAAATAATTTATTTTCCACTCATAACACATAAAAATGCATGCTCATCTTTATTATATGATGCATGACTGAGATCTCAGCAACGTCTAAATAATTGTGGCCACTGTCAGATAACCCCACCCTCACCTTAGTGGAACGAACTTATCCATCCGGTCAGGGTAGCTCAGTGGCGCATAGGATTATCACTCCCATCCATGTGATCATCATGGTGGTGTGGTCCTCTCTGTTTCTACCCCCTAGTTATATGGACTCAGTTTAGTTATCTGACACTCCTCTTCACGAGATTTAACATCTCATCATCTCATACCCCACTGGGTATATGCGCATGACAATGCATAACTGGTTCATTTTATCTCTTTATTATTTCATTTTCGTCACTTCTTCACATCACAGAGTCATTTTCACAGGGCCTTCATCCCAGACTCATCACAAATCATCATCACAATTTCTCATCACAGATAATGATTTTTAACACACCAAATGTATAATTGTTCACAATTCTCATGTTCAAATTTTATAACATCAACATTAATATATCTTCTTAATTACGTTAAAATAGCTATAACAACAACATTAGAATGAAATAAATCAAAATAAATCAAATAATATCAAAATTATTTCTTAAGAGATAATAACAAAAGAAATAGGTAGAACGTAAGTAAGGTTCATTTCCAAATAAAGTAACTTAATGAACATGAAATATAGATTATCTATGATTTATTAAACCTTAGTCAAAAGACTATCTAATATAATTAATTTAGAAGAATAGGTGAACAACATAACACATGGTTAATCAAAGATATAAGCAACAAAGTATCTATTCATAGATTTCAAGAATTGTTACTAAATAAAATTAGTATCAACTAACCAAAATAATTTCCAAAACATAAATCTAAAATTATTAAGCATCAATTAGTAAGTTAGATTCAATTTATCTCTTCATACTCCTCTTAAATTTCTATCTCTCTTTAATTTATCCACTTAATTCTTTACTGAATTAAATAGTACTCATAAATATAGACAGGTATTTAAATTTTATTCATCAAAACCTCCCTATACCTCAAATGCTTTCCACAAATTGCACAACCTACTCCTTTGGTCCAAGCTTCACGTGGCCTTGCTTCTTTCTCCTTGGGAGAATGTTGTGAAAATGATAGCTTAAGAGAGGCAAGTGTACGGTTGTGGTGTGTGTGTGTGGAAACTTAAAGGTTTGAAAGCAACATGCAAAGGTGAAGAAAAAAAACTGCACGGTTGGTTTCTTTAGTGGCTGTCCCAAAATTTACCTTCCTTTCCTTATATAGCTTGATCCCATAATTGCATTAATTCTATTGGTTGAAAGCTTGACTTCTTGGCCCAAAAAAAATCTGCACGGTTACTAAAGATAAAGCCAAGTAGATTTTTCTACTTCCTTTGATAGAATATGCTTTTGCATTTAATGCATTGATTCCTTTGGTCTCCTTACTTTCCATATGCTTGTTTTTAATTGGTTAATCAATGTTATCATTTGCTTTGGCCCCTCCCTTCAATTCTGGTTTGCCTTTCACGTGTGATAGCATGATGCAAGGCTTTGTGATATTTTTCATTCCTTCTTGGCCTCATTAACCGTAGCTAGCTAAGTCCACAAGGTTATATGTAATGCTTTTCTTTTTCTGCTTTGTTCGTAAATTTATTTGCACAGCTAGAGACATTATTTCTAAGATCCCAACGGTCAAAAGTTAGATATGTAAGTTAGGAGTATACCATTAAAATTTCAAGACGATCCAACGGTGAACGACTTCAGAATAAGTAGTTTACTAATACGGGTTTTGGAAAAAAAACAATATTCTTATCCTTGCACATGGCTTCATTTAATTAGTTCTTATCTTTTCTTAACCAATCTTGACTCTATAATATTTTTCTTTAAATTCTTGAAATAATAAAATCCTATATTCTTATTGGTTTATTTAAATCTTTTTAGCCTAAAATTATTTCCATCCTTCTCACACAATTTCTCATAATTTAGATAGCTTGAATTAATATATATATTTAAATTCTAACAATCTTACTAAATGGTGATTTTAATTTGCTAAAAAATTAGAATAGCTTAAATGGAATTTTATTTCAAAATGTGTATTAAGTGCTAAAAATCCTTCTAGATAGGGAAGTATAATTTTCTAATCATCCTTAAATATCTCCTTAAATCCATATTCAATAAATAAAATATTGGGGTGTTACACCTCCTATCCTTTGTAATAATGCTCAAAGTTAAATAGTATTTTTTAAAAATAAAAACAAGTATTTTCTTATAGTTTATATATCTTTATTATTCATGATAGTGATCATTCAGTATATTTAGGATCTTATCACTTGGAAATGTGTGTGCCCCCATCACTGACCAACTCTTGGTTCACATATTCTTGCTACTCCATCATTATGAATGTTGTGTTGTGTACAGTTTCTGTGCTCGAAATTAACCTCCCCACCCCAAAAAATATGGAAATTGCTTGCCCTATTTTTCTTTGTAGAGAATGTTGTGTGGGGCATATATGCATTACGCCCACTGATATTCTTGTTCCTTCTCTTCACTGGTAAAGCCACATTATGTTTGTGGGCTTTTACATTGGCAGTTGATTAGGGCACGTAATGTGGATCTCATGAGCTATAAATGTCTCATGTGTAAATGGATAGCTAATTGTATGATGCTGCTAATTAACATGGTGTCATGGATGTTTGTGGAATGCTTGACAATGAAAACTCTATTAATCCTTGTGGAATGCTCTAATTTCATGTGCAGGTTGTCTTTTGGAAGTGGATTACCCCCAAGTTGTTGGGTCTTGTAACACAGACCTCTGCATACCATTGGTCAATTGAATTTACTCAATGATAAACTTCAATTATGCTTAACTGCATGGTTTTGTGTCATTTTCCAGTTTGTGCATTTTTGTTCAGTGTTGTTTTTCTAATCGGTATATTTGTCTGTGATATATGTAACTTGTAGGTGACTCTGAACCTGTATAGATGTTTGAGAGAACAACAAATTTGGCAAATAATCAAATAATTAATTATAGATGCAATCCTTCTGAGAAAATTTTTGGTCTTGATTGGTATTGCTCCAGGTTCCCCTGAGGTATATCTCTAGTGCCTGTTATAGATAGTAAATAGGTTATCATGTTTCTTGTTCCAGTTATTTAGGTTTACAATTGTTAAGATATTAAAACTGAAAACCTTAAGAAGTAAGCTATGCCCTTGGCATGGTATTAGAGGCTCGTTGATCAAGTTAATTGGAGTTTGGTCCTTGCCACCATTTTTCTTCTAAAAAAGTTGAATTTCAAGCACAAAGGAATGATGAGCTTGTGCATTGTTCACACTTCTTTGTGGATCAATAGCGGAGCCAGGCTCTTGAAGCACATGCTGCATCATTTGCTCAATCAAAGTGCATTCCTTTATGATTCTTGGTTTACTTTTCCTTGTTAATTTAATATTTACCTGAATAAAATGCTACTATATCATGTTATTATCAAACCATGCATGTGCTAGAAAAATTGAAGTGTCTTTTGGACAGGTTCCTAGGAATGAAAATCCTTCTACTTTGATTTCTTTTGCCACTAAAACACTTAATGTTGGTCAAATTATATCCAGTTGCATGTTATTGAGCTGGGTGCACTGCCAGGTCTGTATATATTTTTTCATTATCACATTTACCTCCTGTATTTATTAATCTATGGACAATATTGCTGTTATATAAATCTGTCTCAAAATAATAATTTTTAGTTGTCCCATACTGAGTTTAGAAGCTTAGTTTTTCTGTTAAATCAGAAATTTAGAGTTAAATCGGTCATAAACTGTTTTGGATAGAGGTGTGGGGAACCTTGCACTACTAGAAAGCGGGTTTTTTAAATAGAGGTGTTTGGATGTTGCAAAAAGACAAAGAAAGCACCACAATGGTTAATCTGATGATCTTTTGGTTCTTATTAGTCAATGGTCTCCTTTGAGTTCTAGTGTGATGTGTATAGTATCATGATATGATATCATTTTGTAGCAAAGTTTGCCATTTTTGGTTCTCTAGTGAACTTGGAAGTTTTCAGATCGAATAATTGCTTTTCATTCTCCTTGTACAGTTTTTGGCTTGGCTAACTGCAGTATACATTCATAGCGATGAAGCATTTGCATTGTCTTTTGTTATTATTATTTTTTGAATGTAGAATTTGTTTTTTTTTGCAGTGTTGGCACTTAAAACTTTCAAGGAAGTTGTGTATGAAGATCCATATATGATTTTGTCCAATTGGAATACTTTGGATTCAGATCTTTATGAATGGAATACCTTCAAGAGCTTCAGCTGGATAGGAATAAGCTTCAAGGATCTCTTCCTGGTGGTGGTAGTTCAATTTTTTCTTCAAATATGCATGGGATGTGAATGAATCTTTTAGAAATTGAATTAGTCTAGTTTGTTTAATGATTCATCATCATCATCATCATTCATGAAGTCTTTTCTCATCTGATTGATAAAACTCTTCTTTCTCTATGAATACAGTACATGCTATATAGAGTGTAGGCCTCTAGGACTTATATCTATGGTAGGATTCAAATTATTGTTTTCTTCAAATGTCATTTACCAGTTTCATTTGTGCCTATTAAAGAAAACAAGATATAGTTTCTTCTATCTTTTATGTTAATTCATGTTTTTTATTTATGTTTTTCATTTCTTAAATATTTAAATATTTTATGATAAACAAGGACTATAGTCATGGAGATAGTGAAAGGAATCAATAGTGTCATAGTGCTTTTGTTATCTATTGAACTTTGATAGCCATTTCCTTGGAGACAAGTTTCAATTACTGCATCCTAGACAAAAAAACATTCATGATAAACAAGGATAAGTAGAATTCATGTGTCCTCCATATGCTCTTTGCCTCATTAAATGAGAAATATTAAAAAAAAAACTGCTTCATGGGTAACAAGTCCATGGAACACTTTGCCCAACACTCTCGCCCACACCCTTTCTATCTTTTTCTTCCCTTCACCAAAATCTCCATTAAAGCCAAAGTTTTAGGCTTCCAACATCTCCTTTCCCCTTGTGTGCTACACTAACCACTGTCCATATTAAGGGCTGGAGTGAGACTTCATTCATCGTTGTTGTTTATTGTTTCATATTATTTTCGTAAACTTCAGTTGTATTTCTTCCAATATTCTTATCTTTGAATCTTTGTATATGGTGTTGTGGGAATTTTAGTTCATCTCCCTCTCCTTGCTTGTTGCTGCCACATTGGGATGATCTGTCTTAGGGGAGACCATGCTCAAATCTGCACTTAAATATTCTTCCTATTTCTTTCTAAATTGTCAGTTTTATAACTTTCTTGGTATGTTCTCTTGATATATTCTTAATCTTTACTAATTATCCTTGTAAATGTTATCGTTGTTACCAAATTGGACTATTTTGTTGGATGGTGATGTCTTCAAGGTGGGAAAAAGAACTTGTGTTAATATTTTTACTGATTTTACTTTCATTTATTAAAGGAAATTTTCTTTTAAGTAAAAGTGTGAGTGTGAGAGGGATTCCATGAGATAAGGAAATTAGAAACAAAGATATTTTATTTTGAAATCAAGTATATTCTTATCATAATTTTATATTTAATGCAGGGAATAAAAGGAATTAGGAAAGTATGTGTGCATTCGGTTAAGTGGAGAGAAAAAGGGTTTGAGACTAGAATTTACTCAGTTTTGTAAAAGCAATATGTTCACTATGTTATGTTATCCATTTTCAATACTGCACAACTGCTAAACTCACTCTTGCATTCTTTATCGATGCAAATACTTGCATAGGTGACTTCCTTTGGTCTGGGATTAGCACTTCCAGTGATAAGGAACACCACCAACAACACTGCAAGGTATTTGTTACCATTTTATTTTTCAACTCATTCCTTTGGATTTTGGAATTTCTTGCCCATGTAATCCCACAATTCCCTTGTATATTAGCTACATTTTATAACCAGGCATGCTTTACCAAATATAAGTATCCTTTCCTTGGGGGCAGTGGTCACCTCTGCTATATGGCAATCACTGCAGTGTATAGCCAATATATTTGTAGGAAAATGTTGTCCATAATGTGATGATACTTGAGTAGTCTCGTTCCGAAAGTCTATTGATATAGTACTAAAGCTCAAAATTATTTGTATTTGCTTTTATCTATGTTTTTGGCTTTTATTTTGTATGCATCACATGGTAGCTTTAATTTTAGTTGCCTTTTTCCAAATATGCAAAGATTGGGCAGCCTTGTTGCATGCTTGAGTTTTTTTTCCCTTATCCTTGTCGTATCTACTTTTCTTAGTTGTGGAGGATATCTTATTCACCCCTACCTTTTTTTGAAAGAGCTTAAATATTCTTTTGTTTTTTATTTTGTTTGAGGAGAAAGAACTTGGAAAGGCCATAGAACCATTGCTTAGGACATAGGTAAGGCCACATAACCATTAATATTTTTAAAAGTTTCAAATAAATATATGCTAAAACTTTACACACACACACACACTCAAAATAATTGGCAATGATACTGAAATTAAAAAATGAAATATTTTTTTTCATTTTTTTATAAAATATTTATCAAGTTTATTATAACCTACAATAATTAATAAGAAGTTGGGTGAGAGATGACTGGCAACGTTTTACTCTCCTAATAAATTAGTAAAATAATTAAAATTAGGTAGGAGAAAAGATATAGCAATTGAAAAAAAAAATTATCTTAAACTTTTGAAAGTAAAACATAAATAGAATTAAGTGGGAAGTAAAAATATAATAGACAAAATAACTAGTGGCTACATTTGGTCTACCAGGTGCACATAAACTATTTTTTAACATGCTTACAAGCATATTCCATTCACCAATGTCTTTCTTTGCCTCTACACTAGTTGGAAGGATCTTGAATCGTGTAAGTTTTCTTGTCTTTTCCTTGATAACAATTGCCTAGGAAATAGTCCCTACTAAGTCTATTTAGAGTCTATTTATATAGATGTTCTACATACCATAAGTTATGTACAATCAATCCATTCCATCCTATCTCTTCCTCTATTAATTTCTTTGTTACCCTCTAACTTTAGCAGGTCTGATCCAATCAATATGAAAAAGAGGTCACAGCTCAGCCTTTGCCAATTCTAGGTTACCAAACCATCTAAATTAATTACAGTATCTCCTACCAATGTGTGTGGTTAGGTTTTAGAAGATATTTTTATTTTCTAACATATCTTTCTAATGCTCTGTTGTGTGTTTAGGTGATGATTTGAACAATCTTGTTGTGGAATATTCATTGTACCCATCCAAAGAAGACGGAAGGATGCTTAGGTTGGTTACAAATGGACAAATAGTATTGCTTTTACATTAGGTTGGAGTAGAGACTTAAGTATGCTTGTTTTTATCTCAAGTTCCCCGCCCCTTGTTTTTGCACTTTTATACATTTTTTGGTTTGATTTAATTATTAGTATATCATTTCTTTTATTACTGTTTAGAGTCACTTGTAGGCATCGTAGTTGCTTCTCCTACAAAAAGCAGTGAAAGAAGTAAGCTTTGATGATTACCACTACCTAAATACTGCTAGCTAGATTGGGATTTGGGATATAAGGGAAGACCGATCACAACACATACCATAGGGAAGATCGATTCACATTTTAAGCTAACCTATGGGGTGAATTAAACATGGGCTGAAAGGTTTTTAAGCTAAGCCAGTTGAAGAAGCTCAAGTAGGATTTGACATGAACTTGCTTCATGGTTCTTCAATTAACCTTCTCCTAAATCACGTAATTTGGTCGATGTGATTGTCACTTGTGGTTCTAACCAGCTGTATCAGTGGGACCAATTTTTTATCTTAAAATTCTAATTCTAATTTTAAGCGATTAGGACATTTGGTTAATTTGAGCTGTATTAATATGTGCTCGGATGAGGAAAACCATGGAGAAAGCCAATAATGTAATAGCAGATATATTGAAGAAGCAGGCTTGCTTGGCATCTGAATGTGAAACTGAAAACCTAGAGAATATCGATAAAGGTTCATTTTCATTGTGTTATTATTATTTATGCATGAGGAATAATTGATCTCTCTAACTGATGTTTATTATCCCTTTGTTTGTTGATGGTTTGACCTATTTTTAAGACCTGATGGAACAATCGTCTCTACTTTCTAGTTTAAGTATGTTAGAAAAAGAATTATTATTACATGAAAGATCGCCTTCTTCCCTTCAACAACCTTAAGTCAAAAGCACCCCCATCTCCTTAGTAGTCAACATTTGCCAGATATAACAAGGATGATCTGGAAGTACCTATATATGTAAATTTTCATCATTTTAATTTTTAATCACTTTACTGTTTTGTTTTGGTGCTTTGTTTGAAGGTTTGTTCAATGCAGCCCAATAAAGCCAATTCCAGGAGGTGGAAGGGATACATGTGCAGAAACTGGGATGAACATTTTTTTGCCAAGGTATTGCAAAACACTGTTATGCCATATTAAAACTAGAGTTTAATTTGATAACTATCTTTACCTTTTATTTTTGTGGATTAAAAGAAACCACTTTTTGTGTGCAACTGTGTATATGTGTTGTTGAATTCTATTTATTCAATTTGATAATGAAAATACAAATTATACTATTGTGATGGAAGCTTTCAGAGGGAGGTTTCATGGCAAGTAATGTTGATATATTTGAATGCAATGAGATGTAGTTACCAAAAATATAGAGTGCAGTTTGCAATTTCTCTATTCATTTTATACTCAAAATGTTAAATGTAATAAATACTTGTTTCATGCATGGGAATAGTTTTTTAATATTTGTATATTTAAATAGTTGTATTTGGCTATATGGTCCAACACTAACATTAAACAATTTAAATTTCCTGTACTATTTAGTAGGATGTTGATGAAACCCATTATGACTATATTTCTTTCTTTTGTTCTACTTGTTGTTCATGCAGGTAAATATATTGAGGATATATTTAA
>CM023946.1:30703484-30717454 GCA_013407115.1 Glycine latifolia | reverse complement strand
GTTATAAAGCAATAATATTTCTTTTAGTGCCATTGTATTTGACATAAATTGTTAATTGGTTTCTTATTTAATTTATAGAATATAAATTCTTCAATTTGATGTTTTTTTGTTAGTGTAAATTCAGCTAGGTCCATTGAGTATAAAACCGTCTTCATAGGTATGCAAAAAAAAAAAAACAGACACGAGAAACAAAGACGGTTCTTTGGGAAAAACCATCTTTGTATGTGCACATACAAAGACGGTTCTTCCTCAAAATCGTCTTTGTATCTCATTGAATTTAAATTAAAAAAAAATTAATAATACAAACAAAGACGGTTCTTTGGGAACAACCATTTTTGTATGTGTACATTCAAAGACGGTTCTTCCTCAAAACCGTCTTCATATCTCACTTAATTAAAAATAAATAAATAAATAAAAATAATACATTCAAAGACGGTTCTTGGGGAACAACCGTCTTTCTATGTGTACATACAAAGACGGTTCTTCCTCAAAACCGTCTTTGTATATCACTAATTTAAAAAAAAAAAGAAAAAAAAATTAATACATTCAAAGACGATTTTTAGGAAACAACCATCTTTGTATGTGTACATACAAAGACAGTTCTTCCTAAAAACCGTCTTTGTATCTCATTTAAAAAAAAATACAAACAAATACGGTTTTTGGGAACCGTCGTCGAAAGCTGTACGTTTCAATGACACGTGCAACAAAGACGGTTCTACAATCGTCATCGTATGTACTTTAGAACCGTCATTGAATGCGCCGTATGTAGTAGTGATTTAACCAAAGCAATATGGAAAAATGAGAAAGAAGTGATCGCTATTAGCAATTTGATAAGATAATTCTTAATTCCAATCATTAAAATTTTGTCTTCAAAAGTAGGAACAAGAACAAAAGAAGATTGACTTTTCGAAGATTTTAAGAAGGATCACCAAACTTGCACAAATATATCATGGCATATGCTAAACATAATACACATTGATTTTCTAACAATTTCCTATGAGTTGCACGACTATACAACCACATACATATTAATTTACTCTCTAATCTAAGACAATTATCACACTATGCTAAACACTCGCCACATAGTAAATCGGTAAAGGCATTTGAACTAGTTACACACATAAGATATGACCATCTACGATATGTAATTTTATTCTAGTGCTTCTTTTCAGGCTGCAATTGTGCAACAGTTGCTATCTGCTATTTCTTTTTTATTCAGTCCACAAGTCAGCTTTGCTGTAATTGTAACTGGAATTATGCCCAAGAATGTGTATTGAAAACTTTATTTATAGGAGCTAATACTACAGTCCCAGTGGTTAGCTAGCTTAGTTCATATATATGCTAAATGCTGATTAGATCCTAAAATAAACTTAGTTTCTCAAATTTGGCAAATTTTATCAACTTGCTGGAGGATAACCTCTCACTTATAGATGTTGTAGGCTTAGCATCTAGAAAGCAAAGTACTGAATTTAAAAGCTTGTGTGTTGATATTTTTTTTTTCATCCTGGGTCTAACCTAGTTAGTAAAATAAAGTTTTCCTGATATCACTGGCCAGCCTTAGTCGTCCTTTGGCATAGATTTATGCTTTAAGTTCTTTTTATGTATTAGCATAATTAGTGCAATAAATAATAAATTTCACCTCATTTTTGCTTTTTAGGCTAATTAAACAAATGTTCATGGGTATAACACGTACACTTATTCTAGAGCATAGGCTTGTGCCTGTGGTTGCCAAGGCTGTAAATGTACTAGTCACCTCATACTGCCATTCAATTAAAACTGGTAGCTATCTTAAGGAACTAAAACAAGAGAAGACATCAATTAAAACACTTTCATTGCCATTCATACATACTATTAAACTAGAGAATCCTAGTTTCATACACTCGTCACCTATGTTTAAATAGGAAGAAACAACAAACTCGAAATAGCAGCACTACAAAACCTGCCTTCTACGACAGCCAGTTAAAGACGGTTGTTGTAAGGATTTGGGTGTCCACCCTGGCACTTTAATATAATAATTGTATGATTAAGAGGTATTTGTGTTTATAACAAATCTGGGTTCGCGCTTCCTAAGTCAGCGCTAATGAGACGTCCGGATTCGTGTGATCGGGGTGTCACTTCGATGAGGAAATAGGATCTTTATGGGACAGTTCTGACATGGAGTAGGAACCCAAACGAGGGCGGATAAGGTCAGACAAGGTCGGAGAAGGGCGAAACCTTGGACTTTGTGAAGTGCCAAGGTAGGAACCCGAACGAGGGTGGATAACGTCAGACGAGGTTGGATAAGGTCAAAGAAGGACAGAACCTTGGACTTTGTGAAGTGCCAAGGTAGGAACCCAAACGAGGACGGATAAGGTCGGATGAGGTCGGAGAAGGGCGAAACCTTGGACTTTGTGAAGTGCCAAGGTAGGAACCCGAACGAAGTCGGATGAGGTTGGACAAGGGCGGAGCCTTGTGTTTTATAAAGTGTCGAGGACGGGTTTTCAGCACTATACAATCGATTACATAAGAGTTTGTAATCGATTAAAAACAGATAACACTTGTGCTGATACCATGAACCTGCACAAGGTTGTCCGGGTTACTAGTACCGTGTTGCCCAAGGTAGGCTTCTGGTGAGTGATCTGAACCTGGCAACGAGTGCGTATGTTGACTAAGCTATGTCTTTGACATCTGACACTTTTGGCGCGTGACACACGGGCCAGGGTAGTTTAAATAGACCACTTCACTTCATTTTGACAAAAACACTATCGTCTTCTTCCTCTCTCTGTTTCCTCCATCTTTAAGTGAGAGAAAATTCATAACCACTCACCTTTCACCAAAATCCTTGTATGACACTGGAAAGTTGAAAAGAACCACCCTTTTGCTAGTTTCCAACCTCTATTTCTTTTGAGAGAGCCTTCGACGAAGATATCGTCTTCTCCAAGAACTCTCACAGAGTTTCGACTCTGAAGAAAAAAGGCATTTTTTAGGACGTTCGAACTCAAAGAAGCAATCCTATAGCCTTCTCAGACGTTGTTGAGGTAAGACACTCCCATTTTACCGATTCTTTTTTAGGCTTTGTTTAGAGCAGTAGTATGACCATCTTGAGCTAGAACTGGAAACTAGACTTGGGTTCTGGGAAAAAGGATAGTGTTTCTTTGCATGCAACGGTTGATAAACATGATGGTGTTCTTGCATGTTTTGCAGAACGTGATACAAAGGTTATAGATGGTTGTGACCATGAGACCTGGAGAACTAGGGTAACACTCGGAGCAGGTAAGCTCTCTGTTCTTGGGAGTTTTTCCCTTGACTGTGTTCCACCATACTCTAAGGGAGTGATGGTTGTTGTAGGTTATGATGTATGTGGTGTTAAAATTGTGTGTTACTGCTTTTTACTTGAGAACATGTATATGATGCACACTGTGTGGTATGCTATATGATTGATGAGATTTTCTAGCCAGTAGAATAGACTAAATATGGACTTCCCTTAGAGCCAAAGTCATGTGGAATAACTCTAAGTGGTCAATTATATATATATATATATATATCTAAAACCCTGAGAGGAATATGCCCACCTAGGGTGGAGGATCTTGTAACGACCCGGATTATAAGTTACTAATCTGGACGTTTATGTGTGTGTTGTGGTGATTAAATTACGTGTTATGTTGATTGATTAATTATTTTATTTATAACTTGTTGTTTGAGTGCTTTTGTCTTGGTATGCGTGCTTGATGGGTATTGGACGTAAGTCAACTTTACTGTACTGTGGTTGTCGGTCGTGCATGTTAAGTGGACATGCTGTGTCAACCTTGTTTATAAGCAGCAAGCCGACATGGCAACAAGTTTACTCTTCCTTCTTCTACCTTTGTGTTTCCTCTGTTTTCTCTCTAAAACTCACCCAGAAACCTCTCGTTCCCAGCCCCTTCTTTGTTATCTTCAACATACAAGAACCACCGTAGCTGCTACGGAATCCCGACACCAAGGAGAACTTCGTGGTCGGAGCAAAAGTAGGGAACAAACCGTCGTGAAGTGTGGACGAACTCCTGGTTAGGTAAGGGGAGTTTATTGTGTTTCTTAACAGCTTTAGGTACCACGGTTTGGGGGCCAGGTAGTCTAGACGTGATGATAACTGTATGTCCCTGGTGTGTGCGATGTTTTTCCCAGAAAAGATACGTCTTTTATGAATGGGATTTGGTATGCCTTAAATTTGTTGAGTGTTGTTTTGTGTTGATATTTGGTGTTCTTGTGGGGAGTAGATGTTTTAAGAACTCCTCGTGCATGTGGGTGAAGTTGGCATTTTGATGCTGAAGAGTTTCTTAGACACCTGTGGAAGTGTTCGTGAAGGTGATGAGTACCGGGATGGGTTGGTCGGGTTACACGTAGACATAAATCCCTTGTTTGATGTCGGCTACCGAGATGGGCAGGCCGAGTTAGATATACATGTCAAATCCTCGTGTTTTGATGTCGGCTACGGGGATGGGTAGGCCGAGTTGAGCGAGTTATGTGGCATGCATGCATTCAGGACGTAACTTAGTCCTTGTTGGCGGATGTCAGTAGACTGGGTTCCTTACCCGGGTGATACGTTAGAGCTGTTAAGCTCAAGTTACTTCCCTATAGAGAGAGAGCTACTGGGTTGATAACTCGGATGAGCTCGTGTTCTCTCGGGAAAAAAGCCACCGGACTCCCCTACTCGATTGAGCTTGTGTCCCTTTTTTTGAAACAACCGGGTTCCATACACGTGTCTTCTTTAGAAGTTCATCCTTCCCTTTCCTTAGAGTGGCCGGGTTTCTTACTCGGGGTGGGTTGTTTCCTTTAGAATTACCAAGTCCAAACCCCTTTTTCCTTGAGAATTGCCGAGTTCCTTACTCGGCAGAGCTTGTCTGCTCTTGGGAAATGAGCTACCGGGTTCCCTTACACCCTTGTGTAGGTTGGTGAAATACAAACCCGGGGTCTTACAAACGCTTATGCAATCGATTACAGCGCTTATGCAATCGATTACATAGTGCAGAACCCGTCCTTAGAACTTTACAAGAAACCTAAGGGCCTCTTGATCGCCTTTGGCAAATCCATAGCAAACCCAACCGACCTCGATCGAGTTCTTCCGACCTCGTCCATTTTGCTACCCTTGCCTTCTCTCACCCAAACTTTACCCCTTTGACCGACCCCTACCGACCTTGTCCGAGTTCTACCGGCCTTGACCAACCTTGTCCGCCTTCGTCCGACTTTGTTCGGATTCTTACCTTGAGGTAGTATGTCTAAGTGCCAACCCGGGACACCTCGTACTTCACACCGATTCACCTGTTTATACGTGTTTGTGATGATGTATATGATTATATTGGTGGCACTTGAACTCGGCCTATGTGATGGATATACATAAATACCCACAGAGGTGTATAGCGTATGTTAGTGTTTGATGGATGCTTGGAATGTTTGTATTGATATGTTGATGATCGCGTTGCTTCTTAACCGGGTTGTGTCCCTTTTCTATTGTATTTATTGTTGTTATTTAACATGATGAACTTACCTTTATTTTGTTGTACCTTGTGGTTTGGTACATGTGATGATCGTGAATCGGGTTCGTGTGAGCAAATGGGCAGTAGTAGGTGCATTTGGGGGAAGATCGGGTTGTGTTGGAGCCGCCGTGTTTTGCTGGGATGTCAATGGACCTGATCCCGGGAAAGAGTTGCATTTTCCTAGATACACCCCTTGTTTTAATGGATGCACTCTTTGTTTTGCTAATCACACCCCTGACTTCTATTTTTCTTTTACTTCTCTTTTCACTGTAAAACACTTGATGTATATTCTTTTTGAGACATAATCTTTGGACTTGTAATTAAATTATGTTTTGTAAGTGCATACATATATTTGAAATGTTCTATGAGTACCTTGATCTACGTGTATATTTTATGATGATGGTCGTTGTATGCTCGCGACAAATTTATCACCATTTTCATAAGTAACCAAAGGTGTGTTATTTTTTATTAAAATGAATTTATGACATGGTTATGAGTTAGTAATACAGTAGTGACGTGACGGGTCGTTACAGATCTTCTCTCGGAAGAGCCATATATGTCTACGTAAGTCCTGAGGAAATGTGCCCATCCGAGGTGGAGGATCTTTCTCAGGCAATGATATATATGTATATGCGTATGAGTAAGTCCTGAGAGAATGTGTCCTTTAGTGGATGAGCTTTCTCAGACAATGCGATATATATATATATATATATACATATATATATATATATATATATACATATATATATATATATATATATATATATATATATATATATGCGTGTGTGTGTGTGTGTGTGCGCGCGCGCGTGTGTGTATGCTATATCTGTGTGTTGTATACATGTGATGCATTTTATGATAGCTGAGATGGCTGAAATGTGTAATGCCTGTTTTAATGCTATGTATTATGGAAGTAAACTAGGGGGAGAAGAGGCTTCCAAAGACCCTAAGTTTACTGAAATAGTATCTCACCTCGGTTGGGGATTTTATATACATTTTCAGGTGATGATCAGGGAGGGGAAGGAGGATCCTAGGGTAAGAGGCCCGAGTATGGATGCAGCCCGATGAATCCCGGTACAGGAGGTCGAGCCGAGATGTGGTTCTATGTGAACCTTAGACATGTTAGTTTTATTTTTTTAGAGCAAGTTGGCTCGCTATTTTTGTAAGCCGACATACCTTTTGTAACCCGACCCTCCGGGGAACAACACACAATGTACTGTATTGTGTTAGATATTTTTTAAGTATTGACTTATATAATGCAAAGATGTTATTCCATTGGACATATGATGAAGTCACCTTATTAGTTGCTTTCAAATTAATTATCTTTGATTAATTATTGCGTTTAATAACTATAATTGAATATTAATGAACCAGATGTATACGGAGTATTACAATTGCCTAAAACCCGTTGTGGTATTGAGGGCAGTGGTAATTTTGTTAATACCTGTAACTTTTCAAGGACCGTTCTAGGGTAACTGACTTTGTATGGAAGGTACAACGATGTTTTTGTGGAAAATCGACGTCGAAAGCAAATAATCGTAGACGGTGTAGGAAAATTTTCTTTGAATCAGAAGTAAAAAATGTAAACGATGACGTTTTGGAAGTGCCTTGGACTGTTGTGGTTTGCAATGACTGTGTGAAGAAAATAGCGACCATGTTTACCTTCAAGACCTCGTCCTGCCCTAGCCTCCATTACCTCGTGCGCTCTATCACCCACTGTCGTTCGTAACCTTCGTGTCTCTCACCCACTCTCCGTCGCGGGCTCCGTCTTAGAAGACTATTTTACTATTTAATGTCTCCCTCTACTCTTTCATTCCCCCTCTCACTACTATTTGACTCCCCCGCTAGGGTTCAAGTGACTTCCCCTCTTCGAAGACCACACTCCTCCCTCCCCACCCAAACGACACCCGAGCCTGCCGTTCCAAAGTAGGAGAAGGAGAGTGAGAGAGAGAGAGAGAAGAGAAGAGAAGATGACGACACGCTTCAAGAAGAACAGGAAGAAGAGGGGCCACATCAGCGCCAGTCACGGCCGAATCGGAAAGCACAGGAAGCACCCTGGAGGACGCGATAACGCCTGAGGCATGCACCACCACAGGATCCTCTTCGACAAGTACCACCCTGCGTTCTTCAGCAAGGTCAGAATGCACTATTTTCATAAGCTTCGCAAAAAATTCTACTCTCTGATCCTCAACATCGACAAGTTGTGGTCCCTGGTCCCTCAAGAAGTGAAGGACAAGGCCTCCAAGGAGAACAAAGCGCCCCTCATCAATATCACACAGTTCGGGTACTTTAAGGTTCTCGGAAAAGGCGTTTTGCAGCAAAACCAGCCCGTTGTTGTCAAGGCCATGCTTATTTCCAAGATCGCTGAGAAGAAGATCAAGGAGGCTGGCGGCGCCGTTGTTATCACTGCTTGAATTTGACGGTATCGCTTTTTTGAACGATTAAGGTTTTTTTTTTGGTTTTGTTCCGATACGTTTCATTTTGGATGACATTGTTGTTGTTTAGTCTCTGCTATATTTCAGGATTTAATTTAAGGCTTTATTATTTTCATTTGCGTGTTTTAGAACACATGGGACATAGAACACAGAGTGGCTTTTTGTGGTGCGACTGCAACTTTCTACACCCAAAAAAACTCAAGCCACACCATCTTTCCTTATGGATTCATTACAGAAAGGGTAATCTGAAATGTGTAGCTTGGGGTGGTGTTGCTTGAGTTTTTAGTGTGCAGGAATAAATTAAGAGGCACGTGAAAAACTTCAGCCCACGTTTGCATAAAATTTTCTAGTCTTCAACATAAGCCCACGTCTTCAACATAAAAAGTAATAACGCTGATTAATTCGAACTGACTAATAAGCTCCAATACTGATTATGAAATTATTTGCATCCTAATGTTTAAGGTGAACTCGAGTGCCAGACACAAATTTAGGAGGGGTTTAAAGTTATGATTTTGGAAGGTAGGACCCGACCCGGTGGGAGGGTTAACACGAAGATGAGTGGTGATGGGGTTGATGAGGTGAAGTCGGTCTTTGATCTGGAACTTACTTTTTTCTTTTATGCTTAAAAACCAGTAGGAAACATATTCATAGGATTACCTTGCTTTTTCCATTGCTTTGCAAGGCATGTTTTAAAGCTAGTTACAATTTCTATTTGGGTTTATATAGCTTATAACATGCTTAGGGGCCTTTGATCAAATGCCTTTTCTGTCCTTTCATGGTGCTGCTTTTGATGAAATTGTCACATTCTTCAGTCTTTTCTTGTACATGGTGTTGCATTTGATCAAATGATTTAATTGTTAAATCGTTTTTTGTGATGCTATTTAACCAGTATATATGGATTCTTTAATCCTTTCCTTTTGGAAAGTTATATAAAACAGAGCAAACAAAAATTTGTGATGCATCAACCATATTTACAGGTTGAATGAAGTTCAACTTTCACAATCATAATCATTTAAACTAATATAGTTAATTTATTGAAACCTCAGTTAAGACTTAAGAATACTACCATGTGTTGTCAATGATAATTTTTCTACATAAGAGAAAATGTGCCTCCTCAGCTCTGCTAATATAGTTCTTATATCCATTGTTTTTATCCCATTCATTTTGTTTGCTTATCTTATCACTTCTTTTTCGTTCATAAGGTTGTTTGAACTCTGGTTAGGTTTCTTTATGACAATCTTCTTGCCGAATTTTGATGATGTCTTGGTTCCTGAAGACCATGTAAGTAGAAGCTATAATGATACTTACTACATAGACCCTCAGACTGTTTTAAGGTGCCACACAAGTGCTCATCAGGCATAATATTGAGAAGTGAATACTCCAATTTCCTTGTTACAGGAGCTGTTACTCATTATCCTGTCTTCCATCAAGAATGTCCCCATATACACCAATTTCAGCTTTATAAATCTGATTATGTTCTCTTGATTTAGGTGAAAAGTCTGGGAGCTAAAGCTGGAGTTGTCTTAAACCCTGCTACCCCTTAAGTGCAATAGAATATATTTCCTTGATGGTGAGCCACTTTTACTCCCTTTTTTTGTCTGCTTTTCTTTTCATTATACTATAAGAACACTAGCGATTTAGTTATTTTTATCAAAGTGTTTGGATATTTACAATTAAATAAACTGAACTGCAGTACTTGGCATCAAATTTCGTACCTGTTAAATAATGGCAGTTTAAATTGTACTATAAATAAATAAATCATTTATTGTTTTAAAAGTTGCTGAAATACTGAAGTACATGCTCCTTTCATTTTGTTACTTAAAAGTTAATTTTATGAATTCTCTCAAAAAAGTTTTATGAATGTGATCCTGTATTAAAGATATCATTCTTGTTTATATAAATAAATTTTAAGATTATTGTAAGTTGTAACTGCTAACTATATTGTCCAATAAGTGCTGGTGGATAGATAAAACAAGCATTAGGTGGACGGGTTCGTCTCCTATTATCAAGAGCTGCTCCTTTGCCTAGTAATGTGGAGGAGTTTTTGAGGGTCACTTTTGAAGCTACTATGTCACAAGGATATGTTATGGTATTTGAATCTTTGGGTAAAAAGTGCTGGTGGATTGTCTTATGTCATTTTATTGACAGCTCTTCAATAGTAAATTTTAATTCTGTTAATCTGTTGTAGCATGACTCTGGCATTCCATGATTGGATTTTACATTTTTTGTTCTTAAATGCATTTTATAGTAGACTTAGTCACATGTTAATCATATTTCTAAAATCATATTCTTAATGGTTATTAAATTTGGAATCCCAGTGAAGAGGGCACATAGGAGATAAAGTTAGAGAGTTTTGTCATGAACTTCTGACTTTCTCCATTTCGGTTTTTGTTTGCATGCATAGTGCATATAGATCACTGAAGTTGCTAATTTGCCCCTAAATACAGTGTGTTTTGGAATACTTTGAAAATCATTATAGGTGACATTGGAGAATGGCAGCCAAATGGAGCCATGAAAATTTGCATGTGACATACTGCACCTCTACTTCATGAAGTTGTTATTCTGTTTTTTGTTTTGTTTCTTCCCCTCACTTTTCTTTTATCTGAAAATAGATACTTCACGGCAACATTGGAAATCCTCATTCTCTTGGCCAGCAGCCAATAAGTTTTTCCCGAGAGGTTTGCCTTTTATAATTCTGTTCAGTGAATGCAGCAAATTTTTCAAATTAAGCAATGCTTATTACGACTATCTCATCTCTGCTAGGCTCTTGCATTATGTGACCATCCAGCTATATTGGACAAAAGTGTATCTTAGCCAAAGTCAGATATTAATTGGGTTATTTCCATAAAGTAGAGGTGCAGTAGTATTCACAGGCTGGAGAAGTTAATTGAATTTTAAAATCAAATTTTTCTTAATTAAATTAGTTCTTAAGTTGACACTGATGCTTTTTTTTTTTATATAAAAACTTGTTTTTCACACTATTTTTTTTTTATAGTTTAATCGCAACAAGGTCTTAAATATTTATATATATATATATATATATATATATATATATATATATATATATATAGTATTTAAGATTATTTAATAATTGGTTACGTGATCATGTATTGAGAAATTTATATGTTTGATGTTAGATTAATTTTGGTACTTTATCAAATTGCACCAACACTCTTTTTTATTCAATAAAAGAGTTTTTTTTATCAAATTACACGTAATATTACTTTTTTTCCCTTCACTAACTTCCCTTTAAGTTTAAAAATATTATACTAATATTCACTTATATGTTTGATAACAGTATATTGACACACTCTCAAATCTTATGCTAATACTGATGGTCAATATAATGGTTAAAAAATAGGAGATGTTTGTGTAATTATATAAATTTTTGGAAAATATTATTGCAATTTGGTCTTTATTTTAATATCTTTAGACTCTTTTGGAAAATAAAAAAAAATTGTATAATACTGAAATTGAGTAGATTGAATTGAATTTTAAAATCAAATTGATTGAATGCTCAAAGAACAAAATTAAAAAGATTGAATTGGATTGTTATTAATTATACTATTGTCATTTTTGTTATTAATCTCATTCTTATTATGCATGTTTCCCTGAAATCACTAATTTTAACTAAGTTCTTGCTTATGCAGGAACATTTACATCAAACATACAGTGAAGGAAGCAGCTTTGAGGTAATTGGGTGAAGTGTTTTCTTTTGGATTCATTGTTTTACACTTCTTTAGATGATAAATGGTTGAATCTTAATAGCTGATTAAAATCATATGCTTGTTGTACTATATGAATTGGTTGTCTCTACTCTCTAGGGCTTGTCTCATTTTTTTTCTTCTAACCAAAGTTATTTGGTTAAAGAAAGTATTGGCAATAACCTTATTATCTTAAAGAAAGTATGATTATTATTGATTAATTAGATTGTCAGTTTGGAGGTTATATATATATATACCCATCCTGTTTGTAAAAAAAAATTAAATAAATTTAAACTAAGACAGTTATTTGAAAAAACTGTCTTAGTTTAAATTTATTTAAAGAAAAACACATTTAACTAAGACAGTTCTAAGGAAAATTGTTTTAGAATGTCCACATTCTAAGACTGTTTTTCATAAAATTGTTTTAGAAATACATGTTTTTTTTTTTTTTTTAAAAAAAAACATCTTCTAAGACGGTTCCTCAAAGGAACCGTCTTAGAAAGTGAGTGCTACAACGACGGTTGTATAACCATCTTAGAAAGTGATTACTTTCAACGATGTTTGATACAAAGACGGTTGTAGAACCGTTTTAGAAAGGGCTAAACAACTGATGTAGAATGTGCTTTTTGTAGTAGTGTAGCTAAAGAAAAGAATCTTAAAACTTGAAACCAATAGCAAATCCAACAGGAGGCAAGAGCTTGAGAGAGTTTGTCATCGAAGAGAGGCACTGAGAGGTTTAGGGCATCGAAACTGGCACGACGACGAGGAGATGAAGACGAGAGGTGATATCCAAAGATGTTTAGACACAAAAAGAAGTAGTGTCACAAGTTTGGGCGCGAGAGTTGGAATGAACGACAGTCAATATGATTAAGATTTAGGGTGAAGGACAACATCAATTTTATGAAAAATCGATGTTGACGTGCCAAGATCAACATCGGTTCTAAACAAAATTAATGTTGACGGATGAAGCTCAACATCGATTTTAAATAAAACAGATGTTGAGTTCAATGCTTAACATCGATTCTCTCATAATTGATGTCAACCTCATTCACTTATTTACAAACATATCATCGTGCATTTGTTAACATCAATTTTTATATAAACTGATGTTAACGGGGCAATGTAATATGTATATTTTCTAGTAATGTTAATTGTTAGTTTTTTTTTTTTTTTTGTTAATAGGAGGGATCAAATCCACTATTTTTCCTTCTTTCTTAAGGACTCAACCAAACATATATCTTCTTAAATATATACAGATGATCATTGCTTTAAATTTATCTATCTTTAATTTTTTGTCGAGATGTTTATTCTTTAACATTAGTTTTGTGTGGTTTATATATTTTGTGTTCATCGTGTTGGCATTTGAATGTATCTTGGTGCGATTCTGAAAATATAATTACTTATATATTAATGTATTAATTACAATTATCTAACTGTCTTTAAGTATTATCTAGAATATGTGGCTAATTGTGTATTTAAATATTATGCAGAAAGAGAAGCAAAATTAGCGCTACATTGGTCTTGGATGGTAAATATAATGTTTGTCAAGGATAAAAAAAAATAGTTATTGAAGATGTTCTCAATCCACATTATCTTTATGTTGCGATCAAAAGTAGGATATTTGGTATTTTTAAACAATTTTTAAGTTTAAATATTTTCTTGGAGATGTTCTCCATCCGCATGTTCCCCATTTTAAGAGTCATTCGTGCATTTTGTTGTGTAATTAAAAAGGTTATGGGAAAATTGCCTATTTATCAAATTAATTGGTTTATAATTATTATAATATAACATAAATTGGTTTATAATAAGAAATTTATTAAATCAAATGATTCATCTTTGATTTTGTGGTTTCCAATATTAAATTAAAAGCTAATTTTGGTACCAAATTTATTTATTAGTGTTCTTAATTCTACAATCAAAATTATCTAAATGAAAATAATGAATGAACATTGTCTTTTTTAATGTTAATATATTAATTTTAATGTTAGTTTGAAGATTTGTATCTTTTATGGCTGTCTCTTAATATATTTTTCATGAAAATAATGAATGAACATTGTCTTTAATATATTTTACAAACATAAAAAGTATAAAAAAATATAAAAAATGGATATCAATATTTTTCATGAAAATATCAAGAAAATTTTAAAACTTAACTAACCATAATAGATATATAAAATGCAACACACACATGAAGAACATTTTTTATAACAACAAAGTAAGAAATAGACATGATTTGTTATTGGCCAGGTATTGTTTTACATTTTATTATTTGTTATTTATTTTAATTATTATAAATTGAGAAAAAAATTATTATAAGTATGATTTAGAACATAATTTCTGAA
>CM023946.1:30661883-30703384 GCA_013407115.1 Glycine latifolia | reverse complement strand
GGGGGCGTCTCATTCGAGCTTCCAGCTAGTCATGGTCAACCTTCAGCTTTCAAAGTTTCTTCTTTTGGCATCGTTCCATCTCTGCAATGCGTGTCTGGAGTTGTTGGACAGTGTCTGTGTCTGTCATGTTTGTCAAGGGAGGAATGAAGCCTTCAAGAGGAGTATCGGGTCTAAGGCTCAACCGCATACTAACCATCAGTGGAAAAGCAAGGCCATAGGGTAAGTTTTACCGTGGTCCTACGGTGGGCTCCAAATGTACTTACCAAAATCTGGAGCTGACCCACGCCAAGATGGACGTGGTCAAGAGGGGCTCCTACATCTCGGACGCCGGCCACTGAGTACCTTTTGTTTAGAGGACAAGAGGGGGACCTGCAAAACAAAGGACTTTGAGACTCAAGTAAGTACGTGAGTTAGTGGAGAAGGAGATATATAAAGAGTGAGATAGAACCTGGTATTTATAGAGTGAGATGGGAGCCTTGAGTCCTTGTTTATCGAGACTGTTATGGTGAGTAACAACCCTTGCAGATAATAGCTAGTTGATAAGTTGTGGCTTATAGATAATTGCTTATAGATAATCTATAACTTGTAGATAATACGGTGGATTATAGAAAATCTAGTGCTTATAGATAATTAAGTATATATCACTTGATAAAGGAGGTTGTAAAATGATCAATAATATTCAAATATCGGGTGTCCATGCTCTTGTGTCAGGGCAGACATGGAGGGTTGATGTGCGTGTTGAGACGCCACGTCACTTGCTACGTATATTTTGTAGACCTTGAACATTACAATTTCTCGGCTATATGAAAAAATAAAAATAAAACAAATTAAAAGTAATACTCCAGCTGGAGTGTTATCAAATATGTATTTTGTAACAATTAATACTTGTGATATAGACATAATCTTAAAATTAAAATATATTGTGGAGGAGTTATTGCCTCGTACGTGGGTCCACCCCAGTTGATCCAAAACTACTCTACCATGGAAATTGTTGTGGTGACACTACTACATAATACGCCTTTTACGACCCTTGTTCGAAATCGATTGCCCGAAGACTATCGTCGTTGAGGGTGTGGTGGCAGTTTCATAAATAAAAGTAACATATCAAAGACGGTTACACTCAAATCGTATTTGAAACGTCAATACGACATCGGTTTTGCACATACCTGTCGTCTTTTATGTGTAATCAAAGATGGTTTCACCAAGACCATCTTTGAAGTGTATGTTTTATTTACCAAAATGACAACATTTTCATGTTTAAAACCGTCCTCGTCTCCATGGTGAGCTCGTGTTGTTTTGTGTCTTTTACCACGTTGTGACCTTCATTTCTCATAGATAGTGACCCTTAATCGTGCCCTAGTGACCTTTGTCTTCGTTTTTGCTTTCTCTTGACTCGCTCACGTCTCCATCGTGCGTTCAGAGGTGACTCTCATCGTGGTCCAAGTTAACTACGTCATAGGTCGCCGAAGCTCTGCATCCTATGTCTAGCATCGCCGTCGTGTGTCGGCATCCTCATACACCTACAGTGTTTTGTGTAAGTTTCTTTTAAACCGTCCATCAACCAACTTATATTATTCAGTTAAGCATCTTCGAAAACCTAATTTCACCCTTTACAGTTTCTGAATCCTTTGTGTATTATTGATATATTTTGGTGGTTGATTTTATATATATTAGCATTACTCATGTATTCTTGCTCAGCATTACTCATGCCCCACACATTTGGTGAAACCATTATCACGTGAGGTATAAATTTGTATTACCTTCCATACAAGTTATTCCTGTGTTACAACATATTTTGTTAACAATACAATTTTTTTTTAATTAACACATAGGATGCACACATTATTGAAACAAAAAAAGAAGCAGATGTTAGGGCAAATAATTTAGGAGGTGTTGATCCGTTGGATTAGTTGATTAAGAACCTGTATGAACTTTACCACAGGCCTGTACAATTGTCATGGGATGGGTTAAAGTTTGGGATTGCAAATGTAGAAACGTCATTCTTCATTACATATTCGGATGTTAATGAAATTATATCAAGTGACAAATCTTTGAACATATTGATACTATAGCTGTGGATTATGTAAGTACACATCATGTTTAATGTCTCATTTCATAAAGTCTTTATTTATATTTCCTTACAACATATGTCATTTACTTTTGGTTATTTCATGCAAATATCATATGATAGGTTTCTTGATTAGTGGAGTTCAGAGTTGGGCCATGATGCGGTGTATGGTTTCTTTGAGCCTCAAATGATACACAATGCAAAGGATAGGCGTGCTGAAGCTCAACAATACATTTAAACATGGATCAAGGAATCACAAAGACAACTGTATCTAGGAGCTTATTTGCATCAGTAAGTAAGATACATTTGGTATAACGACATCAAATAAATGTCATCAATTGTTAGCTGATTTAATTTAAATACAGGGCCCATTGGCAGCTGTTTGTTCTATGTCCTGCGAGTAACACAGTGATATGGTTTTGTTCATTGCGTAAGAAACCAGACATTCACATAAAATTTGTACTAAACAAGTTAGTGCTATTAAAGAATATGTTTTTGTGTCTATTACCAATTAATGACTTACGGAGAATAAGGTAATGTATTAACCCACATGTGTCTTGTTGTTTCAATGAACTAGTGCACTCAAGACATTGAGTTCCGGTGTTGATGGTAAATGTAATGCAGTGTCACCAACGTGTATTAAGATGAAGGTTAAGATTTTACTAGACCCTTCATCTACATTGTTTGGATTGCTTGTTTTTGTAAATATGACATTTATGTATATGTATTCCTTAAATTAGAGTCATGTGCAAAAAGAAGGCTTTGAATGTGGGTATTATGTGATGCATTGGATGTGGAACATAGTAAGCGGGGGTTTGCAAAATGACTGGAACAAGGTACATTAAGTTGAACAAATTTGCGGTATTAGTTTATTTTTTCAAAATATCTTTTTTTTAATGTAGTTGATTCAATGGTTGTATAAATTTTTATTGTTGCAGTTCTTTAGTGATGGCACACCATTAGACATGGAGGACATAACTATTATTAGGAAAAAATGGGCAGCATTTTTGTTGGAATATAAAAACAAATCCTTGTAGATAGGTTAACATGACTAGTAACAGACCTAAACCATGGAGGTTTATTTGTTATTGGTTTGGGATTAGACATTATTACAAACTTTGTTACATTTCTAACTGTGTTTGGAGGATATGATTAGTTACTGTAAATTATTTTATGGTTAATACAATACCTCTGCAACACAACCCCCCAACACCCCTACTCCCCCCAATATATATGCATTGTATTGTGTGAGGAAAATGTGGCCACTTTGCAGGTAATTGATGTACGGAAAAATCCCTTTTATCCATAGACAGGAAAATGGATGAAGTAAAGACAGGAATTGTATCCAATGGATGAAGCAAATACCGGAATTGAATCCAATAGCATCTCCGATGTATCAATAAGGCAAGTAACATTCATTGGCTTGTAATGGTTGTTTACGCTGTATTTACCTAGCCATGCACTACATATGGATTTACGTAAACAGTCATTAGTTTTGAAATGTCGTGTGTGATGGACACAATTCTTGTGAAGTCGTTACTGCATTTTATTTTTTCATGTAAAAGTGAAATAATTGCTATCATGTGTTGTTTCATATGCATGAATAGGGTACAAAGTGTGATTCATACTTAAAGTAGCATAGTGTGTATGTCTCATTCATATGCAGTTTCTAGTCTATACATGGGGTGGGAATACTGGAATTTGTTGTGATGAAATGTAACTTTATGTTCATTTTCTGTTAAGATAATAACACACAATTTAATTTACAGTGACGACAACTAAGATATGCAATTTGAAAGAAGTTTTCCTTGTAGGATTTGGTACCACCATCATATCTAGATGAGCTTTCACTTCTACAAGATCGAATAAGTTCATTTTCCTCTGAAATTGCTTTCAGTATGATAGAACAAGAACTTAGTTTATCTTTGATAGAACTTTTCTCTGAGATTTCACTTGAGCCTGTAGCCACTGCATCCCTTGGGCAGGTTCAAATATTTGGCTATTTTTGTGTGTTTTTGCTAATGATTACAGAGTTTCTGAGAGCTCATGTATGTCTTTTTTAATTTTAGATTTTAATAACTTCAAATTGGAACTTCTGTCTCTGAAGCATAGGTTTATCAAGCTAAGCTTCATAAAACAGGGCAGGTTGTTGCTGTTAAAGTGCAAAGAGCAGGAGTTCAAGTAGCAATTTCCCTTGACATATTAATCTTGCATTTTATGGTAGGATTGATTAAGAGAGCTGGTAAACTTAATACAGATCTTCAGGTGAAGTTGTAGTGTTCGACTAAGTTGAATTTATGCAACATATGGATTTAGTGTATATTAACACCAAAATAACCATCATTGCTACCAATGCCACTTAACTTCAAGACAGGTTATTTATTTTTCTATGAACTCACAATATTTAGGGGGCATAGTACATATTGCCTATATCATATCCTTCAATCTTGTATTTATTTGCATGTGTGTGCATGTTTATGTTATATTTTGAAGTTCTATATTGCATCAATTTGTTGAACATAGATTTCTATATATTTGAGTATATTGATGAGTGGGCATCAAGTCTTTTTCGGGTATGTGTTGGTTTTCTTGTACTTTCGCTCCTAGAGTAGGTGTTTGCATGGTACAATAATATGAATTTTTTTTCACTATTTCTTATATGAACTTTTAAAAACATAAAGCATTTTCTCAAACCAAATGGACCTTAATTTGTCTGAATCTCTTACCTCTAAATCTTATTATCTGTAATTGAATTTGTAATCCAAGTCTACATCGTTTCAAAGTCAAATATTATTACATCATTTTTTCTTCCCTTTTGTTTGATTCAAACTGTTTAATGTTTTGTACGATAATAAGATGTCAGCATATTAATTCATATATAATGTTTCAAAAATAAATTTCTTAGAAATTCAAATTGAATACAGGTAAATCACCTTGAATGCAGGAGATGGACTACAATAATGAAGCAAGCAATGGTATCAAGTTCAGGTAAGTGCATGTTATTGAAATTTTTAAAACACAATTCACACTTATGGTCTAAGTTGTATTATTAGAGATATTAGTTGAATTTACTTTTCAGTTTAATTCCATTCTTTTAAAGTTAGTTACAGGTTAGTTACTACACTGACTAGGCAATGAGTCAGACTAACAACTATTATAGCTGGTTCTCTTGTATCCTATCTCTTAGTGAAAGATCTAATAATTTTCTCTTCACTCTGTTTCTCTTTGTCGCTGTCTCTCTTTCTTGAATTCTACATGCTAAAGCAGGTGAGGTCTGGTTCTTGTCATAATTATAGAAGTTAAAACATATTTGACACAAGTTTGGTGTCAAAGTACTTTTTCTTTTCTTCTAGTTTACTCTTAAAAATTCGGGTTTAGGAGATGAAATGAACAAAAGAATTGTGGAGCTATTCCTTATTTGCTGGAGTTCTGTCCAGGGATATATGGCTTGTCATCAGCCATAAAACAATTAGAAGAAATACATGAGAAGCTCTCTTAGAATGTGGATTTGAGTCTAACTCAACACTAAAAGCTAGCTCATAGAATAAAGGTTGTCCCTACTTATATACATTATCTTGTCACTATTTCTAATCAATGTAGGACTTGGGTTTTGGCCAATAGAAGCCTTTCCTAGCGATGCAAGTTTGATGTATCTCTTGTGCTTTTATTTAGCTATAACCACTGGTTAATGATTGCTTTGTTATTTGTTATGTATGAACAGGGACTTATATGGTTCTATACCAGATGTGGTGATTGTAACGACCTAATTTATTTCGAGATGATTTTAATACTATTTCATTTTTAAAGTACGTATCTTAGTAAAAATTCTAAAACAAAGTTTTTCAACTAATATATATTTTATACGTAGCCACAGTCCTTGTTACATCCCTTCTTGTTATACAAGCACAAAATCCACCATACTTACTTATATTCTAAAACATAAGAGTACTAGTAAAAATCTCGTGTTAGCTTCATCTCTGTTCCACCTTCAGTCCAGATCCATCAAGAAAGATTATCACCAAGACCATTTATATATATAAAAAAAATGAAACAAATCTAGTGAGAAATAAAATTTCTCAGTAGGCAAAATCTAAACTACCAAACACGTTAGTACATTAGTAACTTATCAATATAAATGAATCCATACAATAAATAATTATGCAACTACATGTATGCATGAAATGAATTTTTCCAGGGTGCACATGACCTCTACATATCGTACTGTATGTAGATACACCTCGTACTGGATGTAGATCTAATTTGAATAAGAAATGAGAGAGAAATAAATTTCTCAATTCGGGTGGCAGAAATGGACAGTTTTTGGGCAGCTTGTGAGCAAATAAATTCTATCATATTCTTCTTCTATCCAATTATTATCACACTTTCATAATTCAATCATAAATATAAACTCAAGAGATAATTTTAAGGATGTGACAGTGATTCCCTTAATGTATACCTAATACAATACTCGGATGGTCCTTGTTATGGAATGGATTGAGGTATTTTACCATTTGTTGTTTGCTCACCATATTTTAGCTAGAATGGTTCGGTGTTTGTAAAGATTAGATACAAGAAATAAATTTATAATATATCTCTGAATAAGATGAGCAACTCTGGAATTAGGAAATATCCTTAATATCATTTGTGATGGTTTGGTCATGAATACTTGATACTTACCTAGAGAAAAGGTTAAATTAAATATCATCAAGATATTCTTCCTAAATGAAGTCATGTTCACTTACTAAGTTTCGAGATTTAGGTATTGGATATATGCCTGAAGTGTTTCTCCCTTGAAAACAAGTTAAGGCATGTAGGGAAATTTTGTCTTTACACATTCTCTTTCGTTGCCTGCTGAACAAAGTTGAGAATTCTGCTAATGTACTTTGGTATGGCTATTGTAGGGGGAAAAGTTGTCTGAAGTGAAGGATCTCTACCTGATTGAGGTCATTTATGAAACTACTTTCAAGCAAGTTATTCTAATTTTTTAATCTGTACAATTCTTGGATTTTGCATCATGATGCTAAACATGTTTTGTATTCCTGATGCTGATTAGGTAGGAGTTTACTGCTCATTTAATCAACTTCTCGAGTGTGGGTTCTATCATGCAAATCCACACCCTGGGAATCTTCTTCGGACATATGATGGCAAATTAGCTTATTTGGGTAATTGAAGATGACATATTTAATATTCCAAATCCTTTGGCTTCTTGCTTGATGTTTACACAAATTTTTCTTGTTTTTGAGGATTTAATGGTAGAAATAAGCTAAACTCTTGGAATGACTTGATAATTTCTTGGATTTAATGTCATGTGAGTATGACATTTTGTATCGTATTTTCAAATTTCAACATACATTTTATGAATAAAATGTACTTTCGTTCTCCTTTTATAGATGTTGTTTCATATTTTGGCCTTTAAATGTCATCTATCATTTATTTATTAAATTAATGATACGATTGATCGATCACACTGATCATAATTTTATTGCCATTAGTAATTTTATTATAATTTAATATTATTATTTTTAAAATAAGGCAGCTAACAACAACGGTTTTAAATATGGTAAAACTGTCTTTGAATATACGTGTAAACAAAAAAAAAATAGACATTCGAAGACGGTTTTTTGGCCAAAATCATCTTAGAATGGTCACTTTCTAAGACGGTTGTGGAAAAAACCCATCTTTGAATATGCCAAAAAAAAATCAGACATTCAAAGTGTAACATCCTAAAAATTTTATTAAACACTTGTGGAAATGTGATGATGTTTGGATACAAGTATATTTGAAGAGAAATGACTAAATCACTCTTTCCATGAAGTAGAAATTACTAGAATACCCTTAGGATGAAAATTACAAAAATACCCTTGTATATTTTTGAAAAATGACCAAAATGCCCCTAGGAAGCATGACAAAATTACTAATATGCCCCTAGGACAAAAATGCTCAAATAACTTTAAAAATTTTGTAGAAACCTAATGGAATTATAGCATACACTTAGCTAACTAAGTATCAAAATATTTTGAGACACAAAACTTTAGAATAAAATTTCTAGGAATTTTTCAAGATAACAACTTTGAGACTTTATTTAAGAAAATTCAAGCATAAGAAAAACATGGAAAGATGATACATATAATCTAAGGAATTTTCTCTTAATTATAGAATATATAAACCAATTTAATAAAATGGTTTAGTAATTTTTGATAATCAGCAGAAGTATAGGCCAATCAAAAACAAGATAAGAAGAAAAATCTTCTCTTGTCTCCTTTGGTAGATCACGTGGAAAGCTCTAAAGATTATTTCATCAATCCCAACGGTCAAAAGTTACATATGTGGGATATTAGTGTACCTTTAAAATTTTAAGGAGGTCCAACGGTTAACGAATCCAGAATAAGGCTTTTACTAAAACAGGTTTTGTGATAAAAAGTGGAAGGACATTTGTATGGCATAAAAGGAAGAAAAATTTATGTTCCCACCCCTAGGTATGAAGAGCACGTGAAGAAGGGTATAGAAGAGGCAAGAAAATTCATGATAAGCCACTTAGAAAGCAAGCCACATGATAGAAACAAGTGGTATGACACTTGTATGGCATGGATGCAAGATAACATAAAAATCAAGCCAAGATTTCTCCACCTCCATCTAGCCTTCACATGAACTTTGATGAAGCAAGGAGAAGCTTCATGAAATTGGACACATGTAGGGACACTTGTAAAGGCATGCCAACTAGGTGGACACTTGGAAAGGCATTCATTATGACCAAGACAAGTGTTAGGACACTTGTATGGCACAAAATCAACTTGGAAGATTTTTAAGAAAAAGTTATATTTTCTAAACACTATATAAAGGGAGGGGGGGGGAACCTTTGGTGCAAACCATTCTCAAGGCACTTCCTCTACCTCAATTTCGTGCTCCCTCTCCCCTCATATCACCTTCATTTCATTTCATCTTTCTCTTTTAAAACTTGAATCAAGAAAGAAAAGCAAACCCATCACTTTGAGAAAATTTTTGTGAGAAACCTAGCAACCTTAGGAAGAGTTCTTGTCAAGTTTAGTAGAAGGATATCAAGGCTTCATCTCTAAGAGGATTTCCCAAGAAAGGAAGGAAGGAAGGAAGCCATTTATCCATTCAAATTCAAGACTCAAACTCACTTGAGGTAGGCAAAGCTTAAATCTCTAGTTAAGCCATGGTTTGGATTAATTTACATGCTTTAGTAGGCTGAATTATGGTTATTATTTAGGCTTGAATTTCGTGATGTTTGAAGGTTATTCTTTAATGAGAATATGTTAATTTAAGCCATAAGATAGGTGATGATTTATATCCATCAATATTAGTGATGTATGGAAGCCCATTTGATGAACTTTTGAAGGTGATTTTATTGATATTTTGGACTGTCTGTTGATATTTTTATGAAACTATTTTGATTTAAATTTAGAAGTAGAGGTTGAATAGGTATATAGTTTAATGGTTTAACTATTGAATGATTCACTTTTGAGGATTAATTAGTGAGGAAGTAAGTGAAAGAAGAATCAAGATTTCATACTAGGTTTGAATCTTTTCTTGTGAAGGTTTCAAGGGAATTAGATATTATTTATATTGAGGATCATTAGTTAGATTACTAACATAATTTTTCTATAGTTAAAACTATTCTCTGGTTATGCATAAAAGATGGTAATAATCTTACTTAATTAAAATATGATGGTGTAACCATATTTATAATCCATATGATGATATGATGAAAATATTTTTCCATAAGGTATATGTGTTTCACTTATGGATTTGATTATATTATGGATGAATATTGATATAATAAGATAGGTGGATTACTGTTTCCAAGTCCAGTACGAGGCTTTGGAGAAACAGAATCTGATGCTACATACAGTACGATATGTAGTACCCAGTAGCAAGATACATGGCAATATTTCATGCATGTTTGCGTAAGACTATAGCAGCGTCCACATCCAGTACGAGGTGTGGCCACATACAGTACGATATGTGGAGGCCATTTGCCCTGGGATAGTTCATTTCATGCATTCATATAGCTTGCATATTTCTTATGTATGGGTTTGAATATATTGATGTTTTACCAACCTACTAGTAAATTTGGGATTTAACTTTGTCTACTGAGAAATTTTATTTCTCACAAGAATTGTTTCATGTTTTTCTTAGATAACAATCATGGTCAGGTTCACTGAAGAGCTGGAGTAATGAAGGAAGTTATGTATTAGACTGAAGCATAGAAAATACTATATTTGTATGGACTTTTGTAACAAGAACTATGACTATGTACAATATTAAGTTTATAATTGTACGTTTTATGTTTTAGTAATTTCACTAATAGTTTTCTTGGAAATTTTCCATTAAGCAAATAATAACAAAGTTAATAAAAATAAGTAGAAATTTAGGTCGTTACACAAAGACAGTTTTTTGGCCGAAACCGTCTTAGAATGGTCACTTTCTAAGACGGTTACGGAAAAAAACTGTCTTTGAATATGTAATAAAAAATTAGACATTCAAAGACCGTTTTTTGGCCAAAATCATCTTAGAATTGTCACTTTCTAAGACGATTGTGCCTAATAACCGTCTTTGAAATGAAATTTTTTTTACAGCTATATATGATGATGGTTTTTTTCTAACAACTGACTTCGAATGATGATTACAAAGACGATTCTATAACCATCGTTGAATAGCTTCACTTTCTACTACATCACATACAAAGACGGTTATAGAACCATCGTTGTATGCCTCAAACAACAGTTGTAAAAGACCCTCGTTGTACAAATGTGATTCGAATATTAACTATTTAGCATCATAAATGATAAAGGTGCACAACCAAATATGTGTTGCTTCTTTCAAACTCAAGTCTTGGTCGGGCATCGATCTCATCCTTTGTGACTGAGCTTGACAAACATCTTGGAAATAAACAAGTGACAAGAGTAGAAAGTGTCTAAATCTACTATACGAATATAATATTAAAAAGAGAATTAAATATTATTAAATCAACTCAATAATAATAGTTAGAGCATCTTTAGTGCTAGATCTTGAGCTCAAGATCTGATCTTCACTAAATTTTCCAATAAAGGAGGTGAAAAGATTTTCAACATGAAAAATGAGTTCTTGTAGAAAAACCTTCAAGTTTGTACATTGTTTGAAAAAGAATAATTTTTTTGTCATCTTTCTCTCTCCCTAAGATCTCAAAATGATATCTACCATTCAAGAAAAAAATTAGGGAGATCTTAAGATATCTTTAATCTTATATAGTACTATGGGACCTACCAAAAAGTGATCTATGATCCCAATTTGATAACTACCACTAAAGATGAATATGCTCTTACATACTAAACCCAATTAACTATATATACATATATATCCCAAAATTAATTATATGCTTTGATCATTTGAATTAAGGTTTCCAAATTGCTTAAAATCTTCAAGTTAAGCTCAAAATATCTTTATCAACAAGCCTTATGTTTCCAAATTGATTACTATCTTCAAGTCAAGCTCAAAATATCTTCATCAACATGCCGTATGGAAGTGATCCTTTAATTAGTGGAAAGTGTAATTCAAGTTGGCTATTTTTCCCTCAATCATGACGCTATTTTATCCAAACATCTTTCATCACTGTGTTTCTTGTTTTTTTATGATAGGAACACCTTTCTTAATTTGCCCTTTATAAGAGTCCTAGTTAATTAACCTATTCAACACAACCCACGCAACAGAGCTTATACAACTGCTTGTTCTATAATTTTGCTTCATGGAACAGCACAAATCCACACATGTGATTCTTCTCTCAAGCCCTGGTCTGGGCCATCTCATCCCAACGATTGAGCTTGGAAAGCGCTTCGTCCTTCACCACAACTTCGAAGTCACTATTCTCGCCGTTACTTCCCAAACCTCAAAAACCGAAACTGAGATACTAAACTCATCCTTCTGCCACGTCATCGACATCCCTTCACCGGATCTCACTGGTCTCGTTGACGAAAACGACGGCGTCATGACTCGCCTGTGCGTCATGATGAGCGAAGCCGTACCCGTCATTAAATCCATTCTTTCCAAAATTACCCCTCACCCCTCAGCACTCATCGTTGATGTTTTCGGCACGGAGGCCATACCCATAGCAAGAGAACTCAACATTCTCAGCTACATCTACATTGCTTCAAACGCTTGGACGCTGGCGTTGGTCGTGTATTGCCCGGTGCTGGATGAGAAAATAGAAGGAGAATACGTTGACCAAAAGGAAGCGTTGAAAATTCCGGGTTGCAACCCGGTTCGACCGGAGGACGTAGCTGACCCCATGCTAGACCGGAATGACAGGCAGTATAAAGAGTTACTTAAAATAGGAAACAGAATCCCGCAAAGCGATGGCGTCTTGGTTAACACGTGGGAAGAGGTTGAACGTCAAGTCCTTGAAGCGTTGAGGGAAGGAGGTTTGTTAAGTGAGGCGCTGAATATGAAGATTCCGGTATATGCTGTGGGACCCATAGTGAGGGAATCGGAATTAGAAACAAGTTCGTCAACTGAGTCGCTAGTGAAGTGGCTTGACGAACAACCGAGTGAGTCCGTTGTTTACGTATCGTTTGGGAGTGGAGGAACGATATCGTATGAGCAAATGAGGGAGCTGGCTTTAGGGTTGGAGATGAGTGAACAGAGATTTGTTTGGGTGGTGCGCGCACCTATAGAAGAATCTGCGGACGCGGCATTTTTCACCACTGGGAGTAGTGAAAGCGAGGAGGATGAGGTGTCTAAGTATTTGCCAGAAGGGTTCATATCGAGGACCGGCAAAGTGGGCCTGTTGGTTCCGAAATGGGCCCCACAGGTAATAATACTGAAGCATCGTTCTATTGGAGGGTTTCTTTCCCACTGTGGATGGGGTTCGACGCTTGAGAGCGTGACGAACGGTGTTCCGTTGATCGCGTGGCCGTTGTACGCAGAGCAGAGGATGAACGCGACGTTGCTGGTGGAGGAGTGGGGCTTTGCGGTGAGGACCGCGGTGTTGCCGACGAAGAAGGTTGTGCGTAGGGAAGAGATAGCGCGGATGGTGAAGGAGGTTCTTCAGGGTGATGAAAATGTGAAGAACAATGGCATAAGGGAGAGAGTAAAAGAGACTCAACGAAGTGCAGTGAAAGCTTTGTCCGAAGGTGGTTCGTCCTATGTTGCACTCTCTCAAGTGGCAAAAATAATAGAAGGCTGAAAGAGATGTTTTGTAGGTCATATATATGCATGGCCCTTTAATTGCTACATTCCTATTCTCTTCGTCGAAGTAGTATTTAATGGATGGAATTAATATTATGTAATTAACTAGTTTGTAGTATACTTTTTATGGGAGAAATGTAATTTATGTGAAGAAAATTAGAAAAGTATGTCATAATGAGGAATATATAAAATGAAAATATGATAATTAGTGGGCTATGTTTATGCCTTATCTCCAGTGAGTAGAGAGGGAGTGGTGTTAATATTTTGACTAAATATACATTATAATAATGATCTATTTAATTATAAATTGGAGGAGTAGGTTATTTTCTCCCTTGGACTCCATGCAATAATGCATGGCTCCATTGGAATCTCATTGCAAAGAACTTCAGCGATTGTTATAGTGGGAAAGGAATATTTTTTTTATTCCTCTGTTTGGAACTTTATAAGAAAGAGAGAAACTGTCTGGTGTTCTCTAATACTCTAACCAAAGTGTGATCTTAGGAACAATAGACAAGTGCCCCACATTTTTTTATACGTACGCCTATGAATCATAGGAACACGCCTTGGCTTCATTGCATTGCTTGCTGTTGAAGTATCTAATGCCCTTGGTCAGGGCACGTGTCCATCCTGGTTAATTGTGGTGGTTTCATAAACATTTATTTTACATTTTGTCCACTTAGATTATAACTTTAGACTCAAAAAACTTCTAGTGGATCAAATCACATACAGAACATTCGAGAAAAGTAAATTATTACACAGTGCCTTGAAAAAGAGATAAACAAAGTGTGGTTAGGTGCATGTATGAAGTGTAGACTAATCTTCATGGTCCCAAATATCTTCCACACTTTTGAATGGCCCAGCGCTCTTGTTCAGAAACAGGTCTTCATCATCCAGCTGAACTCTCCTCTGCAATGTATTAGAAGCCAAAGAAAAATGCAATAATGAGTTCAGGGTCCAAATGAAAGGATAAATAGAGTAATTAATATGTGAAGGGAAAAATATAAAGTGGATATCACATTATACATTTACTCACTTTCAAGATTTTAATCTTTGCTTGAAAAAATGACATTTTTTACTTGCAAATTCAAATTCATGTATCACTAATATGTTATATGACCCTAAAAGTAATGAACTATATGCATTACAATTTTGAATAATGTCAAGTGCTAGGGATCCCTCATAAATTCCTGTAGTTTTTGGTTGTAGCCAATCTCAGAATATGCCGTCAAAATTAAGATTGAATGTATTATTTGATTTTTTGTCATAGTTTATTTGTCTCCTAGCCAGACTCCAAATTAGTGACAGTCTATTTTCCCAGGTGAACGTGCCAGACTCCAAATTAGTGACAGTCTCTTTTCCCTGGTGAACGTACTAGAGGATTAAGAAAAAAAATCAAGCTATTAAAGAGTGATCATTGACAACAGTCAGACAAGAGCCAGGAGCGCAATTTGAACTTTGGAGACACATGCATATGGGCCTTATGATGAGGCCCTCAGGCTTTGCAAATTTGTGAAGCAAATTGATATTTACTTTCCCTTATTATCGAATAGACCCCACTTCATCTTTTTTTTTCCATTAAATTTCTCTAAACACCATTCCTATTTTATTTCTACTTTTTATTTTATTAAATTAAAATGAAAACAAAACATATGAGGGAAATCAAAGTGTTATTATACAACTTATGAAGATGAATTAAGTTACTCCAAAAATAACTCTTTTAATCTTAAGAAAATGAATAGTGAAAATGAAAAATAATTCTAAAAGAGTTACTTATTAAGTAACTTGATCCCTCCTTACTTATTTATAGCTTTCGGGTGTGCATGCACATCATTTAGTAAAAATAAGCATCTTTAATTTCTTGGAATATGAACACAATACGACTTGTATGAGAGTTTGTTGATTGGTTTAGATCAGTTATAAACAAAAAAAGTCATCCAATCTAAAGATTAAATTAATATGACGTTCAATTCAATTTGAATTATTTTCTTAAAAAAGTTGATTTCATCCAATCCAATAAAATGTGGTTTAGATATATAGTATTGGATGATTCAATTTTTGCTGATAAATTATTATATAGTTATATTACTATATCCATTTAAAACCACAACTATTTAAGAAAAATAGAATATACAAATAAAATGTCATAATACGACTTGTATGAGAGTTTGCTAAATGGTTTAGATCAGTTATAAACAAAAAAAATCATCAAATCTAAAGATTAAATTAATATAAGGTTCAATTCAATTTGATACGTAAAATGCAAAATAGTGTGTGTGTGTGTGTGAAGCGTCCTGTTGCCATGGGTTTTTAGGGAGATCTTTATCCATGGCCTCAAATGAGGTAGTTTTCCCATGGGTGATAAGTGTCATCTCTTAGTAAAATTAGGGTTACATTTAAGGCACTTATCTTGTGTTTTTACTAAGAATATCTATCAAAATTTGCCCTAATCTAGTTAGTTTGTATTTAGCACTTAGCATTAATGTTGTGTTTATAATTCTTGAAGATTCATCCAATCTTCTTTTGTTTTTTGCTAGATTTCGTGAATTCTGAAGCTTCCGTACACTTAGAGCAAGCAAAAAAAAATGGATCATAAAAGCAAACCTAGGAGGTGCAACAAGTAAAACAGACCCAATATCCATCAAGGCCCAAAAACATGTTCCGGAATCATCCTTTAACTCGCCCAGGCGAGTGAAACAAGTGCAATCTAGTCGCCTGGGCGAGTAGAGTTATCAAGTGGGCCTTTAAGTGGCCAAGTGGACGTCCCTTTAACTCGCCCAAGCGAGTGGAAAATGAACCAGGCCAGCCCCTATAAATACCCAAGCACCCCTAAGGCCATAGACACTTCTTGTAACCTCTATTATTCATTCTCCTTGCTCCCAAGCTTGTTCCTAAGCTTCATGCTTCTTTAAATCTTGTTAGTAGATAGCTTAGGATAGTGAAAGAGGTGAGGATTAGTGTAGAAACTCTGCCGAAACGAAGCGATGATGAGTCCTTTCATCTATTCTTCTAAGGAGGTTCTCTCCATGCTTGGCTAGCTTTTCTCAAAAGGATTGGATGTAATCTTCTTACCCTTAAGTATCTCTTTTAATATTTATTTATGCATAAGTCTTTTCTATTTATTATTGGTAAATTTATTCCATACTTAATGCTTGATTTTACTTGATCAATAGTTTCATGAAATAAGGTTCTAAGTTTAACTGGAAAGTACTCTTAAAACTTGAACTGAATAATTTACTCTTCACGTTACGTTGCTAGGAATAGAACATAATGTTTAGATTGCAAATAGCACGCGAATATGATCGTAATGCTGGGGTATTTATTTCATATGCGAGGGATCGATATTTGATAAATATTTTTAGGATTCTCAAATACGAAGAATCGATTTGGGGTGATTTTATGTGTGCATCATTAATAATAGAAAATAAACTTATGAATGGTAATATTAATTGAATACTAAGGGTATGAACGATGAAATCCAATCCTGCGTTCTTAAATTAATTAAACTCGTCTTATTATTTTCCGTAACTCTCCATAATTTTTCGTAATCATTCGTAATCTTCCGCAGTAAATTTATTATTTCCGTTTCTTCTAAATTTTCATAATTTTTGTTAGTCCACAACTACATCAAACTCGGTTCACACTCATTGTGCATAAACTATTAAACTGTTAAGCTTTATTTGAATTAACTGAGTAAATCAAGTCCCTGTAGAGACGAACTTTTATAAATTTTGTAACTTACAACGACAAATTGGTACGCTTGCCAAAAGTCCCCGTTTCTTATCTATTGAAATTCATTGGCCCCTAGTCCATTATGCCTTTGGGGAAGGGTTTTTATGAGTTTTTGTTATCTTCAGCAATAGACCTCAAAAGTGTGAGATCAAGGGGCACTTGGAACTTGAATATGAGAGTGTTGTGCATTTCGGCTTGGTCAACGGATTTTAATTCGAACAAACTTAAGAAAACCAATGTGCAGCGTTGGGTGAGGCTTCATAGATTAGTCCATGAATATTGGAGGCCTCCAGCGTTGTTCGAAATTAGGGTGTTATTGATGCTCCAATTACTTTGAATGAAGCAACCAAGAAGAGAACATTTAGGCACTTTGCTCGTATTTTAGTAGACCTTGATCTTATCAAGGAACTTCATGAAAAAATCCTTGTTGAAAGAAAAGGATATGCATTCTTTGTTGATGTGGAGTATGAGAAATTGTTGTTCTTCTTCCAAGACTGTCAAGCCATAGGTCATTTGTTGGCTAATTGTAAGAAGAAGCCAATTGTCCATGAACCAGACAAACCCTCTAATGCTGTTATTGCAGCCCACAAGGCTAATGGACCCATTCCCACATAAAAATAGAGGACTAGGGAGGTGGTGGATGACTTTATCATTGCTGAAGTTCATAAACAACTTGCAGTGATAGAGGAATTTGTGGCTCTAAGCTCTTGTGGGACCAACAATGTGCCATTTTCTGACCAAGCAAAGGACGTCAATCCTTTGATGGGATTTGTTGCAGATACGATCTTGATCCAGACCCCAATTACTCCTTTAGAAGAAGCCCCTCTGTCATGTGGCATCCTAGATGTTAAGAGGCATTCTGTTTCTCATCTCCCTAACACCATTACGAAAGTGAGTGAGGTGGGAGTGGATAAGGAAGGTGTATATTCAGCCCAACATCAACTCTCTGGTGATCATGATCCAACCACTCCTCCTTCCTCTCCTTTTTACATCCCTCAAGCGGTAGAGGATATTTGGATTTTGGGAAAGTTCTGAGGAGATTTGCTTTATGACCAGGAAGACTCTGAACCAACTTATGTGGAAGAAGAAGCTTCTACAACTAATGATGTTTTGTTTAAGCCTGTTTTATCCAAATCTGAGAAAGAAAAAACTCAAACAGAAGAACAAGCAAGTAAACCAATATTTCCTACAACACCCGTAATAGGGCAGGATCTCAGTCAATATCCATGTAATGAAGATTATCTTTTGGAAGTTAAGGGGGTTACGTAACCCTTAAACTAAAATATTCTCAAATTTTTTTGTTTTACTCATAAACCTGATTTATTGTTTGTTTTAGAGCCTTGGATTGACATCGCCCAGGTCCATCCTTCCTTTTGGAAAAACATCAAGCTCAGGCCTCTAGCAATTAATACCGGAGATGATCTATCCCCTAATATGTGGTTTCTTGGTGTTGATTCCATCTAATAGGTTCTCCAATCATCTTTAGATCATACATCACCCTCAAGTTCAGTGGGATAACAAAACACTATGTGGCTAGTAATTATGCTTCTACTAACCATCTCATCAGAAGATCGCTTTGGAAGGACCTAGCTAATCTTGTGAGAAGCTACCCTGGCCCTTGGTTATTGGTTGGTGACTATAATGCTATTTTGGGCAGTCTTGTGGGATTGGTCGTCCAACTCCAAGCTTGTTCACCTCAAGACCATCGGTGCGACCTTCACATGGTGCAATGGTAGGAAAGAGTTGGCTAGAATGGAGAGACCATTGGATCCTTAAGAGAATACATTATTTGATTGTCATTTAGGGCCACTCTGATGTTCTCTCACACCAAGAAAAATAGGCTTAATGTATCATGGACAAAAACACTGTTAAAAATGATGTTTTCCTCATTGTTCGGTATTTTTTATAGACCAGTTGGATCCTTCTCAATTTGAATTCCAACTTTATCACCCTCATTCCCAAGTATCCAGGTGCTGATAGAATTGAGGATTTCAGGCCTATTGCGGTAGCCAACTTTCAATTCAAGATCATTACTAAAGTGTTTATTAAAAGACTAGCTATCATAACTCCTAATATTGCTTCTGAACAACAAATGGGCTTTATCAATGGGAGAAAGATATTTGATTTATTGGCATCACTTCGGAAGTAGCTAACATGGTTGATTATAAAGCCTTTGGGGTCAACCTGGCTCTTAAGTTTAACATTAAGAAGGCCTTTAATACCCTTGGCGGTCCTTTTTGCTAAAGTTTTTAAGGCAAATTGGGTTTCATTCTACCTTTTACAACTGGGTCAGTGTCATTCTTAAGTCAGCCAAACTCTCTGTCTTAGTAAATGGGCAACCTCATGGCTATTTTTCTTGCAAAAAAAAGGGTTACGCAAGGGGGCCCTCTTTCCATTTTGCTTATAACCGAGGACATGCTCAGAAGAGGAATCTCTCTTCTTACTTCTTCTAGTCTCCTTTCACCCATGGCTAGACCCTCTCATCATCCTCCTCCCACCCATTGCCTCTATGCCAGCAATATCATGGTTTTCTACAAGGGTATCAAAAATAATATATTTGTCCTTTTGGATATTTTTAAGAGTATGGTAAAGCTTCTGGCCAACATTTGAATGTTGACAAATGTAGATTATTTTTCGATTCTATGTCTCCCTCTAGAAGCTTGAATATTAGCGCGTGGCTTGGTTTCAAAGGAGGTACTTTGCCATTTTCCTATCTGGGGGTGCTTATTTTCTTGGGCAAGCCTAGGAAATCTCACCTTCAACCTATAACTGATAGGATTATTTCCAAGCTTACCTTGTGGAAAGGATTTTTGCTCTCTCAAATGGGAAGGGTCCAACTTGTTGCCTCAATTATTCAAGGTATGCCTACCTATAGCTTTCTTATCTACATGTGGCCCAAATCTCTCATCAAGCACCTTGACAAGTGTATCAAGAATTTTATTTGGTTTGCGGACCCTGCTCAGAGGAAGTTGGTGACAGTCTCTTGGAATACCATATGTTCTCCTTTTGCTGCTGGTAGGTTGAACATTAGGTCTGTAAGTGTTTTTAATGAGGTCTCCTTGTTTAAAATAGGTTGGGAGGTGTTGGCTTCTAACTCTTCCTAGGCCAAATTTCTCAAAGCTAGATTTTTCAGAAATAATGTTCCTATTGATTATTATGCTAAATCTTCCATTTGGCCAGGTGTTCATCCCTTTTTCTCCTCTATGATGGAAAGCAGTTGGTGTTCTTTAGGTGATGGTAAGTCAATTAATTTTTGGACTAACAGATGGTTGTCTGGACCTTTAACTGAGTTTTTGCACATCCTGGTTCACTTGCAGCCCCTCCTTAAGGCTTTTGTTTCTGACTTCATTCATGCAGGAGAATGGTACCTCCCCTCTTCCTTGGTTGGCATGTATCCGCTAATTCTATTGAAATCTAAAACTCAATCATCCCTCTTGAGCCCATTAAAGTAAAATGATGCTTTTAATGGTATATTGTATTCCAAACTGGCTTTTCAACACCTTAATCTAATTTCTCCTAAGCTCAATTAGGGTAAGAAAATTTGGAGTGTTGTTGTTCCCCCTTTCAAATCCTTCCGTCTCTGGAGACTTCTACACAACAAGATCCCCATTGATGATAATTTGCAGAAAAGAGGTTGTACTATTGTCTCGATTTGTAGCTTATGTGGTTCTGCTTTGGAGACTTCCAGCCATCCTTTTTGGGGTTGCACTTTTTCCATGAAGTTGTGGTCTTGGTTTGCTACTTTGATCCAGGTTAACCTGTCTAACTTCTCCTTGCCGAACATTCTTTCTTTTTGCTTTGCAAACTAGAGTGGTTAGTTGTAGGATATCTTGTTGTCCACTATTACTTATATTGTTTGGGGTCTTTGGTTTGCGAGAAACTAAGGCAGGTTTAGGGACAAAACTGTGGCCGCCAGCATTGTGCTCTCTTTGATCTTGTTTTTGTCGGGGGAGGGGGGTCTTCGTCGGGAAATCTGTCTAAAGGTATTATGTTTTCCTCCATCTTTGAATTTATCATTATAAAGTCCTACTTCTCAATTATGGTGCATCCTCCGAAAGCCCATTTCATCATCCAAGTCAACTGGACTCCTCCCCCCTTGGGGTAGGTCAAACGCAACTCTGATGGTGCCTCCAAGGGTAATCGATGACCTTTTGCGGTTGGAGGTCTTTTTCTGTAACTCTGATGGGAAATTTCTTGGGAGGTTTGTCTCTCCTCTTGGGAAATTAGTGGCTGCCATTTCTTCCATTGAACTAGCTTACTCTAAAGGTTGGAACTTCTTTTGGTTGGAGCGTGATTCCTCTTCTATTATCGAAGCTTTTAAATGTATAGTATTGGTCCCTTGGAACCTTGTCAACAGGTGGAAAATTGTCCATCCCTTACTTCTAACATGCATTTTCATATCTCCTACATCTATAGAAAAGGTAATTCTTGTGCAGATAAACTTGCTAACTTCAGAGTCAGTTGTTCCTCTTTTTGTTGGTAGGACTCTCCTTTTGATTTCATTTTGAATGATATGTATAGAAATAGAGAGAATCTGCCTTTTTCAAGTTCAAAGTTAGGTGTTGTCTTCTTGTTACATGGGTTTTGTTTTGCCCCCTCCATGATTTGTAGTTTCTCTATTTTGCTATTAATCTGATGGGTGTGCCTTAGCTATTTTAAAGGGGTGGTGCCAACCTAGTTGGGATTTCCCACCTTTCACATGCTTGGAATTCCTTTTTTGTATTAAAAATTGATTTGGGAAACATCATATGAAAATCAATTCAATCAAATCGATTATTTAAAAATATTAAAGTGATCCAAAAAAAATATTGATATCGGTTTTTATTTTTATGTTATTGGTTTGCATATTTTTATTGGATCGAATTGAACTTCAACACCCCTAACGACTTGCACATATTAGAACATGTAAATAAGGGTAAATATTAAAATATTTAATCCAAATCCAAAGCATGTGTATTTATATGGTTTCAATTTAAATTCTATATCTATTATATAAAGAAAAGTGGTTTGGATTTTTTTGGCTAAATTGTAATTTTGGTCTCCCTAGTTTTCCTAATCTACAATTTTGGTTTCCTAGATTTTTAATTGTAAAATTTGGTCCCCCTAGTTTTATAAATTGGGGATTTTAGTCCCTTTGATAAATTATTAACTAATAATTATGATTATTAGAGATATTAAATTAATTATAAATTAAATAAAACTATTAATAATTAAAAAATTAATAAAAGATTATTAGCTCTCATGTGATATTGTTGCCAGTAGAGTTGCATGCGATAATGGAGGTGACACTAGAGGTGAAAGAGATGTTTACATAGAAGAGTATGAACACAATGTTTTGGAAAATTAGAATTATTCATAATTTCTTATTAATTTTTTAATAATTAATAACTTTAATTAATTTATAATTAACTTAGTAATTTAATTAATCAAAATTATTTGTTAATAATCAATCAGGAGAACCAAAATTACCAATTTAAAAATTAGAAGGACCAAATGCTATAATTAAAATACAAAAAGACCAAAATCATGAATTTGAAAAATTAGGGGAGCCAACTCTATAAGTTAACATTTTTTTATAGCGGTTTTAAAACTGATTTATGAATCAAATTTTGTTTTAAACCTGTTTGGTTTTAATAAATCAATTTTAAAACTTGTTTATTATTTAAAACTATTTTTGGGTCTCTAAAACCAGTTTTAGAATTAGTTTTGTACTTATCAACCTATAAAACTTGTTTATAATTTAAAACTATTTTTGGGTCTCTAAAACTATTTTACAACAATTTTTCACATAAAGCAATGTACTATCAAACGGGTTTAATTAATTGCACTTTTTGCCATTCATCTTTCACGTTTTTACAAAATTTTCCATCAAACTATGAAATTTATACGTTTAATAACCTTAAACTTTCACAAGATAACATCGTAGGTTTCAAGTATTTTTAGGGCAAATGTACGATCTTAATTTGCAATTTTAACTTTCTATAATTTAGATGTCTAATTCTTTAAAATTAGAAGTTACTTCTAGTCAACATCATCAACCTTTTCATTCTTAGAGAAGTGCTAAATTTTCCCATACTAGTGTGTTTTGATTTTTCTTAGTCATTACACGTTTTATAGACTTTTAGTTGGCATACTTATCAATAGAGTGGACATGCAGTTTTGGTTTTTCCCATTTTTTTCCCCAATATATAGATTAAGACTATGATATTTCCAAGTACATCAAAGGATTTTACGAGTTTAATTTAACAGGTGGCTCACATGCATGGTTATGATAACGCTTGCAACAAATGTCTCATTATTAATTCATGCATCATGTAATGTGTATATATATAACACTGCAACCATCCAAAAAAAGTGCATGAAACTTTAAATATAAGGTGATCCAAAAAAAATTACAAATGGAAAAGTATTATTTATTTATTTATCTATCTATATCTATATATACAAATAATATTTTATTTTTACAACATTTTGTACATATATGTTTAGATAAACTTATCCGAAAGAATTTTTAGGAAAAGAAATTAAGAAGAAAAAAAAAATAAATGTTTTTTCATAAGTTAAAATTAACTTCTATATTAATTAATTTATAGATGCTCTTTTATTTTTTAGAGAAAATATATGAAGAAACTTGAATAATGTGAAGAAAAAGTAAATTATTTTAAATTATATTATTTAAATTTTAAAATATATTTTACTTTATTTATCTATATCTAATTTTAAATAATGTAGTTATGAATCTATTTGAGAAATTATTGATAAGAATGAGAGAACAAACTTTATAGGCCGTTGCATACAATTGCATATTACCTTAATCATCAATTACATTTTGAAGATGATTTTAAAAAAGATAACAAAGAAGTGAAAAAAATGATTGTTTATTTGTATGATGAGATTGGTAAAAGATGTTGGGGGTAAGGAACAAAATTAACGGGCAAGTTATTGAATTTCATTTTGCTAAGGGGTTCTTTTCTATGGAGAATCAATAAATTCTAGGAAGACTATGCCACCTGGAGAATGGTGGAAATGTTTGGGGATAGATGTTCAGAATTAAAGTAGTTTGCTATTCGTGTTTTGAGCTTAACTTGTAGCTCTTCTAGATGGGAGCGTAATTAGAGCTAATTTGAAATGGTAATTGAACTTTGTGACTTTTTTGTGTTTTTTAATATTTGTTTTTGTTTAGTTTAGACTTTTATCTTTTAGTTAAGTTATGAACTTCGATTTTTTATGTTATTTATAGGTTCATACAAAGAAGAGAAATAGCTTGCATCAAAAGAAGATGAATGACTTAATTTATATGATGTACAACTTGAAACTCAAAAGTAGACAAATAAGAAAAATTGTTGTTCATCCATTTGAGGATATGGAATCCGATGATGAGTGAATAACAAAAGAGGGAGATGATATTTGATGAAGACAATGTCAATGTCCAAGTTGAGCAACTTCTAGGTAAAAGTGGTAGTGAAAACAATATGGACTTGGTTAGAAGAAGTTTAAGTGATCCAGTTTTTGATGAATTTAATATTGACAATTTGGTTTTGAATGACAATATTGAAAATCACTTCTTAACCGAGAAAAAGCTTGAAAATAATGGAAATGACGATGGTGGTGGTGGTGATATTGGAGATGATTTTATTAAAGGATTAATAGACATTTGAACTATTTTTATACTTTTTAAGTGCTTTTATTTTAAAAAACTAATTTTATATTATATGAGTTTATATTTGATTGAGTGTGGATGTAGATTATGTTAGTTTATTAAATTATTATTAAATTGTTGGATTGATATAATATTTATAGATAATTTACAATTATTTTTATTTAAAATAATTTCTTAAATGAGTTGAGTTTACATAACTCTCACGAGTCTCCTTCACAATCTTGACCACCTGGATTGTAACAACTAACAAGCACCAAATTTTCCACACTTAATCTCTCATCAAACATACAATCAATTCTTCCGCGTCTGATATTTGATCGCAAATTGACAAGGCATAGCATCCAATCTATTATTAAAGCGACATTTACCTAGCTAATTGGATCGCTAAATCGGATACTCTATCCTAATCCCAACGGGAAGAATTGTACTGTTAGAATATGTCTGAAAAAAGATATGGAAATAATAATAAAGATTTGATATTTTTAAAGACTCACACTTTTTATAATTTATTTTAATTTTAAAAAGTATTTTTTATTTTATTCTTTAAACCAAACACAACATTACAACATGTCAATCTTGTTGGATTCTCATCACTCATCAGCTAGCCCGTGAGAGACGCAAAAGCTGGAACCAAAAAAAAAATCTTACCATGATATCTATCAATATTTGTACTAGCATGATTTCTCTTTCAAAGGGGTGACTTGACTTTTTAACCTTGAATTGTTTTTGCCACTTGAGAGAGTGCAACATAGGACGTACCACCTTTGGACCAAGCATTCACTGCACTTCGTTGCACCTCTTTGACTCTCTCCCTTATGCCATTGCTCTTCACATTTTCATCACCCGGAAGAACCTCCCTCACCATCCGTGCTATCTCTTCCCTACGGACAACCTTCTTTGTCGGCAACACCGCGGTCCTCACCGCAAGGCCCAACTCCTCCGCAAGCAACATCGCGTTCATCCTCTGCTCTGCGTACAGCGGCCACGCGATCAAGGGAATACCTTTCGTTACGCTCTCAAGCGTCGAACCCCATCCACAGTGCGAAAGAAAACCCCCAGTAGAACGATGCTTCAGTATTGTTACCTGTTGGGCCCACTCCGGAATCAACAGGCCCACTTTGCGGGTTCTCGATACAAACCCTTCTGGCAAATACTTCGCCACCTCATCAACCCCGTCGCTCCCAGTAGTGAAAAACGCCGCGTCCGCAGTTCCTTCCATGGGCACGCGCACCACCCAAACAAATCTCCTTTCACTCAACTCCAACCCCCAAGCCAATTCCGTCATCTGTTCATACGACATCGTTCCTCCGCTCCCAAACGACACGTAAACCACCGATTCGCTCGGTTGTTCATCGAGCCACGTCACCAGCGACTTAGTCACAGAACTTGTTTCTATCTCGGGTTCCCTCACTAAAGGTCCCACAGCATATATTGGAAGAATCTTCATATTCAGTGCCTCACTTAACAAACCTCCCTCCCTCAACGCTTCAAGGTCTTTAGGTTGAAGCTCCTCCCACGTGTTCACCAAAACGCCGTCGCTTTGCAGGATCCCCTTCCCTAATCCAAGATACTCTTTGTACTCTCTGTCGTTCCGGTCTAGCATCTGGTCCACCACGTCCTCCGATCGAACCGGGTTGCAACCCGGGATTTTCAACGCTTCCTTTTGGTCAACGTATTCCCCTTCTATTTTCTCATCGAGAATAGGAGAATACAAGAGCAACGATAGGAACCAAGCCTGTGATGCCACGTAGACGTAGTTTGGAATGTTGAGTTCCCTCCCTATTGGAATAGCCTCGGTGCCAAATATGTCAACTATGAGTGCTGAGGGGCGAGGGGTAGTTTCGGAAAGAATGGATTTAATGGCGGGTACGGCTTGGCGCATCATGACGCAGAGGCGCGTGACCATGCGGTCGTTTTGGTGGATGAGGCCGGTGAGGTCTGGAGAAGGGATGTTGATGACGTGGCAGAGGGAGGGTGTGAGGGCTGAGTTCAAAACCTGAGTTTCGGCGCGTGAGGTTTGCGAAGTAACCGCGAGAACAGTGACTTTGAAGTTGTGGTTAAGAACGAAGCGCTTCCCAAGCTCAATCGTTGGGATAAGATGACCCAGACCAGGGCTTGAGAGAAGAACCACGTGCGTGGGTTCGTGCAGTTCCATGGAGGAAAATTTGAGAACAAGTAGTTTAAGCTCTGTGCTTGGGTTGTGTTGTGTGTGGTATCCTTTAAGGAAAGAGAATAATGTAAAATATTTGGTGCACGATCGTATATTAGAGTGTGAGCAAATAAATATTAATTCATATATTTAATGTTATTAATGCCGTATTGATATGACTTTAGTTTTGTTTCCATTATGTTTATTTCTTCAATCTCATATTTTTAATTAGTTGTTGTCACTATCAGGGTGAAATTAAGCCTAATCTCATTTTTAATTAGTTGTTGTCATTATTAGGGTGAAATTAAGCCTAATTTTAAACAGTGTTATTAAAATCGGTTTGGATTGGCCAGTCAGACCAGTTGGATTGGGAACTGCTGGTAACTCCGAGTTGGGTTGGGTGTGAAATCGGCCATGCAAGTGGCCCGGTTAGGCCCGGCAAGAACTAGTCGATTTTTTAAGAACTCGGTGACCCGGACGAGTTTAGGAACCTGGACCGGATTATGACTGAAGCTAACTCCTCCTTTAGGAAGAGCGCCAGCGTGAACACCCTCGCATAGTACGACGCAAAATCCAACGTTGTTGACACCGGCTATGCCTCCGACGACGTCGTTCACGCCTTAGGCCGCCCGCGCAAGCACAAGCAAGGTAAGTAGCTTAGGAACCCGGCGACACTGAAGTGAAGAGGCATAGGCGCAACACTGAAGTATGAAGAATAAGGAGAAAATGAGGCTACTTATATTAGGATATATATGGGGAATTTTAGGGTTTTTTTTATTTGGGTCTTGATTTGCTTAATGCAATTCCATTATTACTAACTATACTCCTTCTGCCTCATTTTTTTATTATTAAAAATTGGACTTATGTTTTAATTTAAGTAGTTACTATTTACACTTGTTTTCTTATTAATACACTTTACTTATGTTATCAACTTTAATACTTTAATTGTTATTTTAAATTTTTTATTATACTTTTCTTAATCAAATAATATTAGTTATATATTTGTATTTAATATAATTTTAAAATTTTTAATATAGATCGGGTCAAACTGGGCCAATTATTGACCCACTGATTGGACTACTGACCCATTAACTCACTACCTCAACCAGGTCAATGATCAGACCAATTTTGATAACATTGATTTTAATAATTCTTCTACAATAATTAAGAATATTAAATGATAAAAGTTAATTGCCAATCATATATTAGACTGGGAGCAAATGAATATTAATTCATATATTTAATGTTATTAATGCCGTATTGATATGACATTAGTTTTGATTTCATTATATTTATTTCTTCAATCTCATATTTTTAATTAGTTGTTATCAGTGTGAACTTAAGCCTAATTTTAATAATTCTTCTACAGTAATTAAGAATATTAAATAAAAAAAATTATATCTCATTATAAAAAAAATTATATCTCATTATAAAAAAATTATTGTTCACGTTGTTTCCAATTTTTTCTTCTTCTTCATATCTCTCTCCATAAGAGTAGTTTTTAGTAATGTTATAAAAACCAATTTGATTATTGTCGAGATAGTGGATTAGTGGTTCAACCAATGAACCAGTAATTGGTCTGATTTAATTCGGCCCATATTAAAAAAATTAAATTATATATATTTATTATATATAAGTATATAAATAAATAATATTATTTAATTAAAAAAATTCATTCATACTCTAAAATCCAATATAACAATTGAAATATTAAAATTGATAACACATGTTCACAAATATTAATTCAATAATATAATTACTCAAGTTCATTAATAAGTTTTGAAATGAAAACACAAATAGCATCAACATGATAACATCCATAACTTATATCAAATTCAACAAATATAATCCAAAACCAAATATGTTGGCATAAAAAAAATTCATGAGGCTATTTCACTGGAAAACTCAACTTGAGAACATGACAATTGTATCCCTCTCTGTGGCTTGTTATGTTATATTTTGTACTCTATTAGGCAACAATTTAAAATTGCAGTTTCAAGTGAGAGTAGAAAAGGTTCAGCGTAGCGGTGCATAATATGAATTCACTCATTGTTAGACTTTTGGCAAGCGTACCAATTGTCATTATAAGTTACAGAATTTATAAAAGATCGTCTCCATAGGGACTTGAGTTACTCAGTTAATCCAAATAAAATTTAACAGTTCAATAGTTATGTACAACGAGTATGGTCGAAGTTTTGATGGTTTTACGGAAATAATGGAAATAATGTAAACTTAAATCAATGAAATTAATTGAAGAGAACGTAGGATTGAGTTTCATCATTCATACCTTCAGTATCCAATTAACATTACCATGTATAAATCATTTTCTATCATTACTGATGCACACATTAATTCACCCCGAATCGATCCCTCGCAATCGAGAATTCTAAGGATATTTACTGAATATCTATCCCTCGCATATGAAGTAAATAACTCAGCATTACAATCATAATCGCATGCTATTTGCAATCTAAACTTTATGTTCTATTCCTAGCAACGTAACGTAAAGAGTAAAATCATTTAGTTCAAATCCTAAGATTACTTTCCAGTTAAACTTAAAACCTTATTTCATGAAACTAGTGATCAAATAGAATCAAACATTAAGAACAGAATGAAATCACAAGAATGAGTAGAAAAGATTCATACATATATCAAATATTAAAAGAAATACATAAAGGTAAGAAGATTACATCCAATCCTTAGGAGAAACTAACCGATCATGGTGCAGAGCAAGAGATCAATAGAAGACATGACTAAGGTAGCGATCCCCAGCCCGTTCCTGCAGAGTTTCCACTCTTTTTCTCTCTTCTCTCACCTCTCTCTAAGCCACCTAAGGTGTTTCTCACATTCTTTCCCCCCAAAACCATGTTTTTAACTTCACTTTGCATGCCTATTTATAGGAGGGGGAAGCTGTTGGAGTCCACTCGCCTAGGCAAGTGTTTTAGCCTTTTTAACTCCCCTGGGCGAATTTAATGCCTCTAGCTGATGTCTCCACTTGCCCAGGTGACCAGAATACACATAAATCACTCGCCCAGGCGAGTTAAAGCTTCAATAAGTTGGCCTGGGCGAGTTCTAGGCCATTTTTCCTTCAGGAAATGTCCTTTTTGCCCCCTTTTGCCTTTTTGTGCTTGTTTTGGTTACTTGGATGCTCAAGATACTATTGAACTTTATTAAATCTCCAGATTTGAGTGGATGAATCTTCCAAAATGTGAATAACACCCTATATAATTACAAAATATAGAACAACTAGGTTTAGGGCAATTTAATCAAAGAAATTTACTAAAATCAAAATATAAGTGTCTATCATTATAACCCTGTTTTTACTAAAATATGGCACTTATCACTCATGTAGTCCAATTTGTACAAATGATGTATTCAAGTAGTTGTTCATGCAATAAAGTTTCATTTAGTCATTTTATCAAGCAGTTTGCACTCGGTATAGAAAAGGCAGCCAATTGTCCAATAAATATCATAAACCAATAAATTGTCTCACATCTTTACAGTAATGTCCAAAAATTATGTTCTTAATTTAATTAAATTTTGTATGTTCTTACACATATAGTGATATCTTGTATATTTTTAGAATAATTGGTCATGGTTTGTGATAATATATTGTATCTGTGGATCATAGCAGGTTGTTTTCCATGGAGACAATTGGGCTTGGAGTGAGGATGGTGCTGAAAACCGTCATGGCCACGGTGTGGTTCGTTGTGTTTCTAATATTTTATCTGAAGGTGTGGGAGTAGAGAAACTGTGATGGGAAGTAGCTGTTCATGCAAAAAAGTTTCATTCATTCATTTTATCAAGCAGTTTGTATTCTGTAATCCTATCTTTGATTCCTGAAAATAGTTCTAAGGGAAGAACAAAAGCGTAAGGCCATGAAGTGAAAGTGTGAAGTTAAATTAGGGATAAACCAAAATGACGCTGTTTTGGAGTGAGATTTTTTTTACGCGAAACCCAGATTGGGTTTTAAAAATTGGCTAGATTGACGAAAAACTGGTTGGGTCTGACCGAGTCATCTCGATCCAATAACCAAAACGCCTTGTTATGCCATCGGGTACCGGTTCGATTGGTTCGACTGAGCGGTTCAGATTGGTTTTCACAATACTGATTTTTAGTTTTTATTTTATATAACAGAAAAAAGAAAAACAACAAACAAAAGAGATTAGGCTAAGGTCTAAAGTGAACATGGCCCATCATGTAAGCTAATACAAGAGTGGCTAGCTGGAAGACAAGTTGCTTCATGCATGGTGTTTGTTTTTAGTTTAATAACTGCCACGATATCCCTGACTAGGCTATTTTTGTGTTTTATAGGCATGTAAATAGTATAATATATATACAATTAATTAAGGTTAATTTTATTAAGGAAATCAATTTTTATTGGGAGTATTTATGGGTCTGGGTCAACCGATGACCCAACCCAATTCAATTATATTGGATTAAGTTTGTTAAGTATTCGAGTCGAATTCAACTTAATTCACTTAAGATCTAATCTAATCCAACCTAACACATATCATATAGTTAAATGTACTGTTATATATAAATTAATCATTAAATACAAAACACATTAGTTTTAACTCACATATCTTATTAAATTAAATCATCTATGATTTTTTTCCTTTTTAAGTTTTTTTTTATTCTTATCTTGCTTTTGTTTATATTTTCTCATACTAACACAATATTTTATTTCTACCTAAAATAAAAATATTATATTAGCATTTAAATAATTAATTCTATTAAACAAATATTGTCATAATTTGATTTCTTTTGAATGTATTTAACCATTATATAGTTACAAAATTTTAGACAAAATAAATAGATTTTTAATTTATTTATAGAATATTCAGACTCGATTAACTCAACCCGATCCAACTTGTTTATGATTGAGTTGGGTTGGGTATGTAAAAAAGTTGCACAAACCCGACCCATAAAAATTTAATCGGGTTGGGTAACGAGCTTAGTCAACTCGGACTCAACTCAATCTGTGAACATTCCTAATGTTTATGTGGTGAATATATTATTTATAAAAGTCTAAACTATATTTTTTGGTTGTCAATTATAACATAATACGATGAAAACCTTTAATATGATAAATTTAGTATATTACAAGCAACATCTAAAAGATAAATATGATAAATTATTTTGTATATAACAATATAATGTTACATGATAAATTAATCTAACAAAGACATGTGAATGGATTAAATTATTATTTTTAAATATGGAGAACAATTAAAACAAAAACACAAAATAAAAAAGACTAAAATATATTTTAATCTTATCCTTATTTAAAATTAAAAAATGTATAAGGAATGATTGATAATAGACATGATAACAGAGCAAGGTGAAGACGGATATGATTGTACGTGTATGTCATTCCCCATTCCCGCCCCTTCAATAAATTGAAATAAAATTAAAAGACTTAAAAGTATTTTAATCTTATTTAAATATGTATTATTTAACACAAAAAATGATGATTGTGAATAGACATAACAATAGAGCAAGCGAGGATGAATACGGTGTTCCCCATCCTTGTCTTTAATCTCTTTCGAGGATAAAATTTTGGTACGCACTCCTCTTCTCATTTCAGGTCGGGTATATATATTTTAAAAATTACTGCTACTTCAAAACAATTATATATCAATAGATATTTTTTGTCTAATTTTAAATTTAAAACTAATTTTAGATGTCATTCAATTGAATAAGCAATAAGAATACAACGACTCATAATATAAACTCAACCCATTACAATAAAAAAGTTAAGTTTAAAATTTTAAAAAAATGTAGAAAGAGTAGGAATACTCAAAAATAGAAAATATTCAATAAAACCCATTTTAAAATTTAGCAGTTTGAACATTAAAAAGCAAATGTTTTTTTTTTTCTCATTAAATTAATGAAACAGCTGGTTAAACCAGTTTGATCTTGCAAGTCTGAAAAGTTGTTGTACATAAATTAAAAGCTCCCTACCTACTCGAGTATGGGAAAGTAAGTTGGAGAAGTTTAATAGCATTTATTCCTGTATACATTTATATTCAACATAATTAGTTATACAAAGTAACTTGCTATATTAAATCATTACAAACAAACTTTAACGTTGTACTGAATAAAATAGGGAAAATACATGTGGCCACTTACGTGGGACCTTCTGTACACGTATCCACCCTCCACATCAGTCCTACTATAGAAGCACGAACATACACATGCAAGGGTGGACGTGGTCCAAGTGGGTTCCACCCTCAGCACTTACGTGGGACATATTATTATTCAAATAATACAACTAATTATCTTCAAAGGATTATCTATAAGCATCAGATTATCTATAAGTCATTATCTACAAATCTGTTACTTATCTACTAGGTAACAGATTATCAACAAGGTACACATTATCTATAATTTGAATTATATACAACCTGCAATTATCTGTAACCTTATCCATAGATTAATTATCTACAAAGGCCCAAGGCCCACACTCACCCTATAAATACAGGTTCCATCTAACCTTTCCACACACATTCCACACAAGTTACATACGCCTTTTTTTAGCCATTCACGACACACACTCATATTGCAAGATTCCTCACACTTGGATGTCCACTCTCACATTCTCTTTATATGCATCACTGTCATATAATTGATGTACTTACTTGAGCATCAGAGTCTCTTCCTTTGTATTGTAGGTTCCCCTCCTCAACAAGGTTGACTTATCGTCTAACGTGTAGAGTCTGGAACCCACCTGGACCATGTCCACCCTTGCGCGTGGCAATTCCAGATTTTGGTAAGAACATTTGATGTCCACCGTGGGGCCGTGGTAAAACTTACAGATGGTCAGTACACGCTCCAACCTTAGGTGTCATACTCCTGTTGACACTTCCAACCGTCCTCAGACAACCATGACCAACACGGACACCATCCAGCAACTCCAAAATCCCGTAGTAGAGTGGAGCAAAGACATGAAGAAAAACTTCGAACGCTGAAAGCTAACCATGATTAGTTGGAGGCCAAAGCGAGACATCCCCAAGGAGATGAACATTCGCGTATCATAGGGAATGAGCACACTCAATGGGAGTCACACCCCCGATAGACTGTCAACCCTCAAGGCAATCTCAGCTCAGCACAGGTATACTGTCTAGAAGGGCGGACAACGCGATGACATCCATTTGTCAATCACATTATAGAAGTAGATCTACCCTCAGGTTGGATATCTCTTCACCTAGAGAGGTATGATGGCAACACCAATCCTGACGAGCATTTGGATGCCTTCCTCACTCAAGCCAACCTCTACATCAACAACGATGTTGTACTATGTCAAGTATTTCCCACTTCTCTCAAGGGAGCAGCATTGACATGGTACGGTGGATTGCCTTCGAGGTTCATCAACAGTTTTGACACTCTAGTAGAGCGATTCAATGCACAATATGCGACTAGCTGGTCTCATAGGCTAACTTGGACTGCACTAGCCAGTCTATGACAAGCAGATGATGAACCACTTCAGAGATTTATGGAATAATTCGGACGAGTAGCTGTCCAAATCTAAAATCTCAATCCCAAGGTAGCATTACACTCTATGATGCTAGCCTTACGTCCTTGTAAGTTCATGGATAGTCTATGCAAGAAACTACCATCTAGCATGGATGAAATATGCAAACGAGGCAAAGGATACATTCAGATGGAAGAGATGTTCAAGTTCTGAAATAATGTCAGACGAGCTGGACAGAAGCGAGAAGCAGCAACCAAGATTGAACTGCATAGGTCAGACAAAAAGCACAAGCCTAACAAGCGCCAACCTATCCCGAGAGGAGCTAGGTACGAGTGCTATACTCCCCTGACGGTCAATTGGGCCACTATCATGGAGGAGGCCTTCAACACAAAAGTACAGGTGAAACTACCTGCACCCTTATCGTCTCTCAAGCCAGGGGCAGATCCAAACAAATACTATAGGTATCACCATATTAATGGTCATAAAACTGAAGAGTGTGTGGCCCTAAAAGACAAAATTGAAGAACTCATACAGGCATGGTACTTATCACGGTTCATAAAAAGACCTAATAATCACCCACCTAGAACTAGACCCAGGGGACATCCCGAAGACCAACACAAAAACCAGGATACGAACAGGAGAAGAATCAGAACTGATGACAGGAGGCGACAAAGGAAACATCAGCCCAGACAGGAACACCAGCCCCCTTGACAACAGGAAAACAAGCCTACTCAACAAATCTAAGGTGTGATCAACACCATCGCGAACGGGTTCTCTCGCGGAGGACCATCCAGCCAGTTTCGATAGAGACACCTTTGCGTTATACGAGACATTGACATTAATTATGTTGATGCTCCCTAACCATGAAGCCTCCCTCCTATCACATTCTCAAACAAAAATTTCCAACCGTCAACCAAGACAATCCTATGGTGGTTTCCCTTGTAATAGCCAATTTCAAGGTATCAAGGGTCCTTATTGATCAGGGGAGTTCAGTAGATATCCTATACTGGAAAATTTTTCATAAGCTCGAGTTCTCACCAATGCGATTCAACCTCACCCCGGACCCCTCCTAGGCTTTGCAGGAGAAAGTGTGGAAACCCGAGGTTACGTGGACCTCATGACCACCGTCGGTCAAGGCTCACTTGATTGAGTGTTTTTAGTTTAATAATTATCTATTATTCTTAGCTTATTTGAATTCTCTTGGACTTTTATTTTCTCATTTCAACTCAAATTTTGTCTTAGGCAAACAATTGGGCTTAATTGATAATTGTTGCTTGTTTTTGGATTTTTTCTTATTTGACCTATCTTCCTTGTGTAGGACCTGTAGAGTTCTATATAACTCAAAATGGTGTATATGAGTAGTCCCTAGAAAGATAAAGAAAAGATCTACAATTTTGTCACAAATAAGTCAAGGCCAATTCTGTCATCTTGAGGGTCATTTTAGGCTTGGAAGTCAGAACCTCTGCACTTGAATTTTGGCCCATCATTTCCTACTGACTCAGTCACTATATACTAGTGCAATTAGTTAGTGAGATTTTTACACTGCATTTTAGCTTAAACAAAATTTATAGTTTCTTTTAGAAGTTTTCAGAACTAAAATCTTTTCTCTCAGCTGTTCTTTATTGTTCTTCACAGTTCTTCATTTTCTTGCACTAATTTCGTGGGTCTCCAACTGATGATGATCATGGAAGGTTAAACAATCAATTAATCCAAGGAGCCAGTCCAAGCAAGGAGAATTTGAGTTCTAGTTTGGTATTTCAATTTCTATGTGAATGTTCATTTTCTTCTTCAACCCTTTATTCGATTTTCATGATTATGAATTTGTTTAGGATTGAAAATGGATTAGGTTATGGATTCATTTCCTAATTTCAAATTATAATCATAGATTATTTGGATGATATTTCAATTAGGTTTGTGATTTCAACTAATTTAGGAGTTAATTCGATTGAACTGCTTCTAATGAAATTCAATGAACCTTCAAAACAAGATTATTATCTGAGAACTATGATAATTCGCATCGCTTGATTTGGTGAATTGGATTGATGTTCTTTAATCTATTTTACAATACCTCTTATCAATTCTGTTAGTTTCTATGTTTTTTTTCAAATTTTATTCATCGCATGCAAACTGTTCCATTAAAATCCCCCTATTGTTTATTAGTGAATTGAAGTTGGAACCAAAATGATCGTGTCTCTGAGTAGACCTAGGTTAATCTTGTGCTATAGAATTAGTGTAGTTTAATTGTTTTGAAGCGATACGACATCGGTTATCTCTCACGCAAATTTTACTACCAAGTATTTAATTGTCGAAGCCGACACCTCTTACCTTGTTTTGATTGGTAGAAAAATGCTGAAAGACTTGGGAGCTATCTTCTCCCCACCTCATCTAAAGATGAAATTCCCCACCATGACAGGAGAAATAGTCAATGTCAAGGCAGATCAAAAGCAAGCCCGACAATGCTATGCTAAGAGTCTAAAAGTTGCACCATATCCTCCCAACAGGGAGCTTGGCAGATATGATCCCATTTCGGGGGTACCAGTCAAGTCATGAGCATAGGCAAAGGGTCCACCCCTTACACCCTAACTGTCTATACAACTCATCATGATGATATATTTGATGTACATCCACACGATGACACCATCGACAGGGGACCAAAACCTGTGGAAGAACTCATCAAATTTCAACTAGGATCCATACCTGGCCAATGCACACAACTCAACACAGGACTTACTATTCATGAACACAGGCACTTAGTCGATGTCCTCCATAAAAACAAAGACCTATTGATAATTGCTATTTATACATAAATTATGCATTTAAATTGCATAGAAATTATCTTCTTTTTTTTCATCTTTTAACGCTTCTTTTGTGATTGAAAATATAAGAATTTAACATGTCTGAGCTTTTATCCAATAAATGCTAAAATTAGTTGATTTACAGTGTGTTGGTTGAATTTTCTTTGTAGGATTACACATTAAAGACTTGGAAGATGGATTGAGAATTTTGGAGTAGCGTGCACATATGGGCTTAGCGCACACATATGGGTTTAGCGCGTCACCAATATAAAAAAAACCCAATTAAGCAAAGTTTTGATTATAAAAAGGGGGGGAACAATCAGAGAAAAAAGAGGAGAGCAAAAGAGAAACCCAAGGCACAAAGGAGAGAAGAATCCACTCCACAGAAGTAGGCTTATGCCCCTTGTTCTATCATTTTTCTTCCATTCTCTTTCATCAATTGTTGTTCTCTTTTATTTATTATAAGTCTCTCATGCCAATGAGAGGCTAAATCACTCATTGTTGGGGGTTCAACAACCAAACACTCTTGATGTAACAATTCTTGTTATCTATTTAATTTTATTTTCATATTATTATTATTATTATCATTATTATTATTTTTTGAATCAATTGTCATGTTTGTGGTCTGATAATCCATATGCATGTAATGTTATGAAGGTTTATACATTGGGAAATGTCTATACTATGAGAACTGGGAAATAACATTTAGACAATCCATATCTAGGGATAGAATGACATTGTTTAGCCTTAAATATACATCTTTATTCTTAATGCAAATTATTTAATATAACTTGCTGAGGGATCAGGAGTGAAATTAGGTAATTTAGGCTCTTTCATATGAGGGATCATGGTTAGAGTAAATTAGAGGATTAAGGTAATATGTAAAATAATATTAAATAGTGTAAAAATATTAACATTGCATTAAGAGTAGTTTTGGTAGACTGAACAATCAACATATCACATAATCTTACATCTTGCCTTTAATCTATTTTTCAATTTATTTTATTTTGAAATTATATTTACATATAGTATCACTTACAAACCCTAAAATTTATTTTGTTAATTGCTTAAAATTAGACGCATACAAATTCTGAGTATAATCAAAGTTCTTGTGGACTTGACACTTGGTCTTACCGTTTTATTTACTACTTGGACAAATTAGTACACTTGCCAAGGAGTTAACACCTATTCTCCTGGCAGCCATCCGACATGTCGGGCATTAACCCCAACATCATATGCCACATGCTAGCAATATGTTCTTAGGCCAAGCCTATAGCATAGAAGAAGAGAAAGATGGGTGAAGAAAGAAGAAAATTGGTTAGAGAGGAAGTAGAGAAGTTAATGAAGGCCAATTTTATCAGAGAAGTTAGGTACTCTACTTGGCTCGCCAAAATCGCGATGGTCAGGAAGACCAACGATAAATGGTGTATGTGCATGGACTTCATCGACCTCAACAAGGCATGCCCTAAGGACGTGTACCCATTACCAACATAAACAGACTGGTTGATAGTGCATTAGAGTTCTAGATTTTGAGTTTCCTGGATGCATACTTCAGGTACCAATTACTATTATAGGGTCATGCCCTTCGACCTCAAGAATGCAGGCACAACATATCAACGACTCATGGATCAAGTTTTCCAGAAGCAGATTAGATGCAACGTTGAGGTATACGTCGATGATATGGTCGTCAAATCCCAAAGCATAGCTCAGCATGTGAAAGACTTGGAAGAGGTTTTTGAAGAATTATGGAGGTATGACATGCGTCTCAATCTTGAAAAATACACTTTTGGGGTGGATGGCGAAAAATTCCTTTGGTTTCATGATTACACACCGGGGAATTGAAGCCAACCAGATAAATGTACAACTATACTGGAGATGCGCAGCTCGACCAACGTCAACGAAGTTTAAAAATTGAATGTAAGACTGGCGGCTTTGTCCAGGTTCCTCCCTAACCTAGCCAAAAAGGCGAAGCCTTTCTACAGGTTGCTCCAAAAGACTGAGCCTTTCCTCTTGGATGAAGCTTATGACTAAGCCTTCAAGGATTTCAAGAAAACTATCGCCATGCCACCTGTCTTAAATGGACCCATATTAGAGGCACCACTACTCCTCTATCTCTTGGTAGCGAACGAGGTGGTCAGCTTAGCCCTTATCCAAGAAGAAGGGAAACACCAACTCCCTATTTATTTCACCAACCACATGCTACATGACACCGATAAACGCTATCAAATGATTGAAAAGATAGCATTGGCCCTTGTCACTTTCGCTAGACGCCTTCGGCCTTACTTTCAAAGTCACTAGGTGATAGTTAAAACAAACTATCCCATCAAACATGTACTGAGAAAATCCGAATTGGCAGGCAGAATGGTGGCATGGTTAGTCGAGCTATCAGATTTTGACCTACAATATGAACCTCGTGGTCCCATGAAAACACAGTTCATGGTAGACTTCCTCGCGAAATTCGCAGGTAACAAAGAATCCACCCCAGACTGGTGGAATCTTTACTTGGATGGTGCATCCAATGTGAAGGGAAGTGGATCAAGTATCATTCCTGAGGGGTCTGCCAATATTATGCTAGAACAAGCCCTCAAGCTCAATTTCAAATCTTCAAACAATCAAGTCGAGTACGAGGCACTCATAGCCGGCCTCAAACTTGCAAAAGAATTCAGAGCTAAATGTCTAAGATGCTACTCGGATTCACAGCTCATCCAGGGATAGGTAGCCAACAAATTCCAGACCAAGGAAGCTGTACTCCTCCAATACTATCATATCGCTAGAACACTCATCGACAGTTTTGAGTGCTTCGAGATGTATCATATACCGAGAGAGAGTAACACTAGAGTGTACCTGCTCTCCAAGCTGGCCAGTACTAAGAAGACTGGACACCTAAAAACTATCATCCAAGAAACACTCAAAGCTCCCACCATAGACACCCTAGAGGAAATGGCTAGCGAAGAGAAGGAACCAACTGGATTACCTCTTATAAATATTTCCTCATCAAAGGGCACTAACGACAGATGAAAACGAGGCCTAACGTCTGAAAAGGAAAGTCAATTACTACGTCATCCTTGATGGTGAATTGTTCAAAAGAGGGTTGACAACACCTCTACTTAATTGCTTGGACAGCTAGCAAGCAGACTATGTCCTGAGAGAGCTCCATGAAGGGATCTGCAGTCTCCACACAGGGGGATGCTTCCTTGCCACCAAGACAGTACGAGCTGGATATTACTGGCCAACACTTAGGACTGACGCCTTCAATTTCACTCGAATGTGCATAAAGTGCTAGGAATTTGCGGACATCCCTTAGACTCCCCTGACGACCTTCACACTTTGACCTCCCCTTGGCCCTTTGCCATGTGGGGGATGGGCATTCTAAGGCCTCTACCAAGAGCCCGAGAGTGGTCAAGTTTCTGTTAGTCACCATTGACTACTTCACCCAATGGATCAAAGCGAAACCCTTACGTGAGATAACTACAGTGAGGTAGAAAGCTTCACATGGAAACATCTTATATGCAGGTATGGTCTACCCTTTGTCATTGTTACTGACAACGGTACACAATTCAAGGCACAAACCTACAAAGATTTTCTCATACGGCTCAGTGTCAAACACCTTGTCACTTTTGTCAAACACCCCCAGACCAATGGTTAGGTGGAGGCAGCGAATAGAGTCATCCTCCGAGCCCTATGCACTAGACTCGACAAGTCTAAAGAGCTCTCCAGCATACTCTAGGCATATCATTGTTCACCTCAGAGTGCTACACATGAAACTCCTTTTTGACTCACATATGGCACAAACGCCATGATCCCTATCAAACTTGGAGAACCATCAACAAGAATGATGCTTTTTCAAGAACAGCACAACAAGGAACACATGCTGATCAAACTACAAACTACAGGGGAAGTTCAAGACATGGCCAGAATTAGAGAAGAAACTAGTAAACTTCAATTGACAAGATGATAAAATACTAAGGTTCAACCACGAACCTTCCAGCCAGGCGACCTAGTCTGGTGTGTCTGGAGTGAAGCCAAAAACAGATCCTCACGTAGGAAAGCTTGGACCTAACTAGGAAGGCCTTTTCAGGATTGTCACCAACCTAGATAACGGAGCCTACAAGCTACAAGAACTAAGTGGTAAAGCCATTCCAAGAACATGGAATGCTACCCACCTGAAGTTCTATTACAGTTGATAAATTAAAGGCCGGATGGTGTACTTTTTTTCTTACTCGATTTTTTTAGCCCAAGAAAAAAATAGGGGTTTTCGCTTTAGAAGTTTTAATGAGGCCCATCTGATGAACCATGATGAGAATATGTACTTAAATGCTATATCAATAAAAAATATCTATATGAATTCCATATATTTGTGTCAATCTTGTAAGGACACGAAAAAACCAAGGACTTGGAAATGATATGAATACTTCACACTTAACCAAGAGGGGGGGGGG
>CM023946.1:30621107-30646883 GCA_013407115.1 Glycine latifolia | reverse complement strand
CCCCCCCTCTTGGTTTATTAGATTAGGTATTCATTGTATTTTCAAAAATGAACACAAAAGAAAACTAGGAAGACATAAGGCAAAAAGGTGTACCGTCTAAAGAAGCAAAGGGATCATCCGCTAGTGGCAAGGACAAGATAGCCCACACATCTAGAAAAGTTGGCAACTGCTCCAAGATTGTCTTGTCCCCCCTCTCCACCAAGTTTAACAAGTCTTCATCAAATGACTTAAACCTGGTAAGGTCGGACTGCCAGTAGAATGGGAAGCGAGGCCGCCCATCTTGGTTAAACATCAATGACAGCCCGTCTACCACGCACCACTGTCATGGACCTTGAAGAAAGTCCATAAAGCCACAGAAGATGTTGGAATCAAACTCGAACAATTTATTGGACACATTGTTCAAGGATACGTAACCAATCTTCCCTGTAAGCTTCACCTGGAAGAAAAACAAGAAAACTGGCACACTTGGTTGGATGTTGAAGTTGGGAGGACGCCACGTTCAAGAATTCTAGCAAAGTACACTAGAAGGGAGAGAAAGGAAGGAGCAAACCCAGTACCTTAAAGAGGCACCAGTACATAAAAAGAAGGGCATAACACCTCGTGCCGCCCTCAATAAGGGAAAGTCATCACTCCTGCAAGCTTCAACAATGATCTTGCGATAGTCTTCAGGAGTCGTCAACTATAGTTGATGCCACTTGGTGTTCACATACGCCACAAAAGTAAGAAGATTTGTATTTCGGAATGTCATCCTGCATCCGTTTGTATCTAGAAACGAAAAGGTATATGACGGTGACCCAATACTAAGGCTGCGTTGCATGCGGTGAGAAGCCTGAGCTTCCGCCACCACTCATTTTTTTCCTCTTGAAACAGCCGGAGCAAGAATGGTGGTAAGGGACATGTGTTTCCCGACCTGAGGGGAAGTAGAAGGCCTTGCCCTCTGACAAAGGCTAGAAGTACCCTCTCCAACATGACGATATTCCTCATTCAATCTTGAAGAAGAGGACTCATCGTCAGGAGTTTCATGGTGACTCTCCTCCTCCGAGGAGTCACCCACAGAGATAACCTTGCGCATAAAGGGTTGCTTGATTGAGCCCGTTGAATCGCTACCTCCCAAACCCAAAGCAAAATCAGAAATGGGGGACACAGAAGAAAAATACCTCAAATAAAGAAATAGGAAGCAAGAAGGGAGCCAATAAAGCAAAGAAGTTTCTGGAGAAGAGTCGGGAATGCAAGAAGGCAAGTATGGCGATGACAGAAAATGTGAAACATCCACTCAATTTAAATGGAGGCGTAACTTTTCAGTTATTGGCGAGATTTGAAATGACTCCCTTGAAATTTGCACCATGATCAGACTCCACTCACCCATTACCGCACATCTCTAGTACATGCCCACTCCCTCAGTGACACATATGCACAAGTACGGCATGTGTGCTGCACACTTTTGGGGCAAAAGACAAGCTTAACACTCGCTTTCAATACATTATGCAATGGTCAGATAAAGGAAAAAATGTCCAACCTGGATACTTCACTTGCCTAACATGTCCGACCTCACCTGCAAAATAAAGCATGACCTCCTAGACAATTCAACAGTGACAGCCCGAACAACACATTTTCACGCTTACATTTCTTACATTTGTCGAGGTTGTCACCATCGACATCGGACAACACTTGTCCACGCTCGGGGGATTCACAAGCTCGCCATTCTCTTATTTGTTCAGGTTACTACACTCGACACCATACTCGTTAGCCCATAACGCTCTTACAACCTCTTTCGCCCACAAGCTGGGTCAGAGGCTGGGGGGCTTGTGCACTGCACAAAATAGGGAGAATACACGTGGCTTCTTACATGGGACCTTTTGTACACGTGTCCACCCTCCACGTCAGCCCTATTACAAAAGCATAGATGTCCACCCTCAGCAGCCAGGCCATTCAACCCACCAGCTTATCTGATATGTATTATTATTCGAATAATACAACTAATTATCTTCAAAGGATTATCTATAAGCATCACCATGATAACCAAGTTGAACTGCTTGGGACCACCTCAAATTCTCTCTTAGGAACCTCTCTCAAACACGAATCTTCATCAAATTCGGCTTACACATGAAAATGATACTGTTGTTGGCTTCCAAACGATAGCCACGAAGTGGTCAATGTGCAACCTCAATAGAACCAATGAAAACTTAATACATGTCGATATTTAGATGCCAAATGGAGTGGCTGCTGTGGAAACTCAAACAACACGTAAGATTGGATTTTACCACGCCTGACTCTAGCCAAAAAATCATATATTTTGATTTTACAAGGACGATAAGTAGGCAAAAAAATTTATCGGGATGAAAAATGAACTTTACCAATTTTGTAGGGACAAAAATATATTTTGGCCTTAAATATATTTTGAAAAAATCATAATTAACTGTTTAAAATTTAGAAAAAAAATGTAGAAATTAAGAGTAGGAATAGTCAAAAATAGAAAATACGCTATCTTGTCCTTATATCAAAATGAAACAAACACCTTCTACCAACCAATAAAAATATATCCCCCATTGAATCCAAAAAAAAAATTGTACCCCCATTGAAATAAACTGCCAGCGGAAATGTTATTTCCTTCCCATAGCCAATTCACCAATCACAAGCCAAGAAAATTTACTGATATCTTAAAGCTTTTTCCAACCTTATTAAAAATTCATGATAAAGATATAATTTCTTTCCCTTTCCCAAACACATACAAATGGAAGATCCATTAGAAATACATTTTCTTCCCTCATAATAGCAATACACATTTTCTAATTAGAACCTAATTGTTGTTCAAACCTTCAGTATCATTATTCTAATCAGTAGAAAGAGTTGGGGAGCAATGAAACTTGGAAATATTGAACATGTTTTTCAACCAAGTGGAAATATAAGTCCTGCAAGAAAATATTTTGTTAAGGGTAAGCTATTAACAATAAGAAAAACAAATAAAATGAAGTGGAAATACACAATACATAATTTTAACATACTTGTTACAACAACAAAAAGTAATTTCTTTGTATTGATATTTTATGGATATCTTACTTGGACAAACAATTAATAAAAATCATCATGACAGTCAAAGTAAGAGATCACATATTGGAAACAGATGAGTTTTTCTTCAACTACACATGTCTTTCATTGAGAGAGAAAAAGTGTTGGAAATGTAAATGGATTTGAGAGTCAGAGATGAGTGTCAATTGAGTATCTTACCAAGCAAATGTAGTGGTGATGCCCTGATGGTCCTGGTTAGAGGAGTGCCAACACTACATATGTTTATTTAAGTAACTCATGAAAACAAAAGGAATACCCACAATAACCAAGAGGGGGGGGTGAATTGGTTAAAACTTGGTCTTTTAAAATTTCTTTACAAAATCAGAGTAAGGATCTTAATCACTTTTAAAACCAAGAAAGCTTTTATTCAATCAATTCACTCAGCTTAGAAAATCAATGGCTCAAAACACAACTTGTTGAGTAATGATAAGAATACCAAGAACCAATGAACAAGATAGCCAATAGAGATTAAAGAACAGAGAATCAACACAAGGATTTATAATGGTTCACTTCTCAAGAGAAGCTACATCCAGTTTCTTCTAATCAACACAAGATTAGAGTTCCACTATTATAAATTTCAGTTCTTACAAGCTTTATTACATTTACTCTTTATCAACCCTAGATAAAGAAAGGAAATCTAAAACACTATTAGACACCTTGTCAACAAGAATCACAGAACACTACTCTGTTCTTCCCTAGAGAACACTACTCTAGTACAAGCCTCAAGAACAAATTTACAATAGCTCCAATTAAACAACAAACTGCAGAAAACAATTTACACCCAAAAAGAATGGAGAGAAACAACCTAATGATCCAATGTATGTGAATGCATGTGGTTTACCAATCAGTGTTGTATGATCAGATGAAAATCAGAACATGCTCTCCTATTCTTCTTTTGAAACTCTTGCCCAAGAAATCATTCAAACACCCATGAAGATTAAAGAGAGGGACAAGAGGTTTGTATACTCAGAAAAACACTTTCAATATTTGTGAAGGCTTGTGTGTAATCAGAAATTCTAATATCGCAGATTAGAAATCAAGACAAGCCTCACTTCTATTTATAACAAAACTTTATAACTAACTATTATCGATTAAACGCTCCCAATAATCGATTAACATGCCTTATGTAATCGATTAAATTGCCATTTTAATCGATTAAAATGTTCATAAGTTTTCTGGGTTTGAATCACGAAGCAAATGATCGAGTAATACAAACTGTAATCGATTAAACCAGTAACACAACATTTCTGAAAAGCCTTGTGTAATCGATTTCAAGAAATGGTAATCGATTAAAGCAGTGCAACAAGCTTTTCTAAGAACCTTATGTAATCGATTACAATAAATGGTAATCGATTAAAGCAGTGAAGCATGATTTTCTTTTAACACTATGTAATTGATTAAATTGTTCTTCAAAACTTTTCCAGATTTGAAAACAAAGCAAATAATCGATTATATTGTTGTGTAATCGATTAAACCAGTGGTATTGTATTTTTCCAAAAACATTGCTTCTTTGGTTCTTTTATCAAAAGTTGCTTCAATTCTTTATGAAAACATTTAGGTACATGAATGATTAAATGAATGCAATGCAAGGATCAATAGATTGACTTCTCTAAACACTTTATTGGATTTACATTCTTCCAAGGCATTCCAAGGCATGTGAGAAAGCTCAAAACAATTCTTCAAGTCCTAAGCTTCAAGCTTCAAGATGCTCCCCCTATTTCCATCAACTCAAATTGGAGAATATTATTCTCTGATTTCAGGTTCCCAAGAATGACTTTATCGTGGACACACTCCTTTAGTTCACCAAAGTTGACGATGGATATAACACAATATCTACATATAGTTAAGTTCAAATGATATATTATGAAGGCCATTAAAATCATTTCAACTGAATATTTGGTTGAAAAACCAAATTGATAACCAAACTTGACAGTGAATAAAATAACATCAAGAAGATAACCAAATATAGCCATTTAACATTGAGTCTTCAACCATAGTTGAATGATTTTAAAAAATAAGCCTTTTCTGTTATTGCTAGGAGACGTACACCAAAGATAACCAAATTATTCTAGAATATAGCCATTTAACATTGAGTCTTCAAGAAAACATGTGGGTTGAGTTAGAAACCGCAGAGGAAGCACGAGACATGGCTCGAATTTGGGAAGAAGCTATGAAATGATTGATGACATAAAGATACAATACCAAGGTTCAACCATGAATCTTTCAGCCAGGCGACCTAGTCTGGCATGTCCGGGGTGAAGCCAGAAAAGATCCCTGCATAGGCAAGCTTTGACCAAACTGGGAAGGGTTGTTCAGAGTTATCAACAACTTGGAAAATGACTCATACAAACTACAAGAACTAAGTGGTAAAGATATTCCAAGAACTTGAAGTTCTACTACAGGAACTAAGTTCCTAATCAAGTTTTTTACCCACAGGGTTTTGGCTTGAAAGGTTTTAACGAGGCCTATCCGAGGAATAACAAAGGGAATATGTACATTGATTGACACAGTAATAAAACATATTTCTCTTTTCTTTTTTACATATACTTGCGTTAACCTTGAAGGAACATAAGTAAACTCAAGAACTATCACCTGATTACTCTCCTAGGTCCAACCTTGACAAAACCCAGGATCCACTCCTGGTATCGTAACAGGTTCTAAGGATCGGTTCTCAAGCAACCCCTTAGTCAACCTTATAGGTCCTTAAAAGTCTGGAGTCAGCCAAACGCGGTGTAACGATCCCATATGCATCCGGTTCATTAACATTATAATATGGTCATAAGCGCAACAATACTTAACGTAATTAAGTAAACACGGAAGCATTAAAATAATACAAGACGTCATCTTTCGTCATACAATACAACTGAAACATCATTTATGGAATTATGATATACATCCCGGCACCCGGGTTTTGTTCCACAAGATACATCATAGCACAACCCATACTGGGTTACAAAATGTACAACAAAATTGAGCCAACAGGCTCGCTCAAGACAGCTTTCCGATTTCTGCTCCTTGGAACCCGGCCTCGACTTCTTGTCCGAGATCCTCAATTAGTGGCCAACCCGGCCTTGGCCAACATGGCCTCTTAATTGAGATCCACCGAACAACCCCTACTCAGGTCTCTTACCCTGGACTTCGTCCTCCGCTCTTTGGCTATCACCTGCTATAAAATATTATCCCCAACCGGGGTGAGATACAATCTCAGTAAACTCAGGGTTCTGGGAGTTACACCTCCCCTTGGTTCACTTCCACAGTACATGGCATTTATATTGGCATTACAATTAACATAGCCAACCCGGCCTTTAAATAAAAATAATACATGTACATAACCACACCAACATACCATTCCATCACCAATATGCAATTTAGCTAGCTAGTGCAGATATCATACACAATTGCATATAAGATATACAAGTTAGACAGTCAGCACACATAAAGTGCACTCTTGTATATCTTCTAGTGTACTCCGTGTACACATCATGTATCTCTGCCTGAGGTCCCAGACCCCGGACTCTACGTGAATTCCACCAAAGACAGCACAAATGTATAACCAGATATACAACTTAGCCAACCAGTGCACTCCACGTACACAATTGTATATCCAATTATACAAATTAGACAACCAGTGCACATCTCCATTACATGTATGTTTTCAATCAAAAACCAATAACACACAATGTAAATACACGGACCATGACATCCAATAACCATCACTCCCCAGGAGTATTGTGGAACACAATCAAGGGAACAAATTCCTAAGAACAAAGAGCTTACCTCACAAAGATCTATCCGGGCATAACAAAATACCCAAAACCCAAAAAAGCTAACTCTCAAAATTAAACCTTCATCACAACAACTTCCTAAGCATATTTTTCCAAAGAAACATCCCCTAAAACCAAACCTAACTCATATGGGTCATTTTTTTCTCTTAAAACCAAACTCCAAAGAAACGGTAAAACTCACGTGTCTTACCTTAAAAACATCAAGCAAGGCTAGAAAATAGCTTCTCCAAAGCTTGGATGTTCTTACGGTGCCTTCTAACTCTTAAAGGTTGAAACTTTGCACTTTCCTTAAAGAAATGATCTCCTCGCCTGATGGTTTTTACAACTAATGTAACGACCTAAATTTCTACTAATCTTTATTATCTTTATTATTATTTGCTTAAGGATAAATTCCCGAGAAACTTATATTAGTGAAATTTCTAAAACGTACAAATATAGACTTAATATTGTACATAGCCATAGTTCTTGTTACAAAAGTCAATACAAATACAGTACTTTCCATACTTCAGTCTAATACATGACTTCATTTACTACTCCAGCTCCTCAATGAACCTAACCATGATTGTTATCTAAGAAAAACATGAAACAAATATAAGTTAGAAATAAAATTTCTCAGTAGTCAAAGCTAAATCCCAGCTTATTAGTAGGTTAGTAAAACATCAATATATTCAAACACATATATAAGAAATATGCAAGCTATATGAATGCATGAGATGAACTATCCCAGGGTGCAATGGCCTCCACATATCGTACTGTATGTGGCTACACCTCGTACTGGATGTAGACGCTGCTATAGTCTTACGCAAACATGCATGAATATTGCCATGTATCCTGCACCTAGGTACTACATATCGTACTGTATGTAGCATCAAATTCTGTTTCTCCGAAGCCTCGTACTGGACTTGGAAACAGTAATCCACCTATCTTATCACATCAATATTCATCCATAATAAAATCAAATCCATAAGTGAAACACATATACCTTATGGAAAAATATTTTCATCATATCATCATATGGATTATAAATATGGTTACACCACCATAATATGTATTATAAGTATGGTTACACCACCATATTTTAATCAAGTAAAATTGTTACCATCTTTTATGCATAACCAGAGAATAGTTTTAACTATAGAAAAATTATGTTAGTAATCTAACTAATAATCCTCAATATAAATAATATCTAATTCCCTTGAAACCTTCACAAGAAAAGATTCAAACCTAGTATGCAATCTTGATTCTCCTTTCACTTACTTCCTCACTAATTAATCCTCAAAAGTGAATCATTCAATATTTAAACCATTAAACTACATACCATTCAACCTTTACTTCTAAATTTAAATCAAAATAGTTTCATAAAAATATCAACAGACAGCCCAAAATATCATTAAAATCACCTTCAAAAGATCATCAAATGGGCTTCCATACATCACTAATATTGATGGATATAAATCACCACCTATCTTATGGCTTAAATCAACATATTCTCATTAAATAATAACCTTCAAACATCATGAAATTCAAGCCTAAATAATAACCATAATTCAGCCAACTAAAGCATATAAATTAATCCAAACCATTGATTAACTAGAGATTTAAGCTTAACCTACCTCAAGTGAGTTTGAGTCTTGAGAATAGAATAGATAAATGGCTTCCTTCCTTCCTTCCTTCCTTGGGAAATCCTCTTAGAGATGAAGCCTTGATATCCTTCCACTAAGCTTGTCAAAAGTTCTTCCTAAGGTTGCTAGGTTTCTCACGAAATTTCTTCAAGATGGTGGAGTTTTCTTTTCTTACTTGATTCAAGCTTTAAAAGAGAAAGATGAAATGAAATGAAGGTGATATGAGGGGAGAGGGTGCACGAAATTGAGGTAGAAGAAGTGTTTTGAGAATCGTTTGAACTTAAGGTCCCCCCTCCCTTTATATAGTGTTTAGAAATTAATTTAATAATCAAGGACATTTTTGCCCTTCCTAACTTAATGACCTTCATTTGGTTCCATTCTAACTAAATTACCTTCATTTAGTTTTATTCTAACTTAGTTACTTCTTGTTCCATTGAATTGTAACTAAGTGAAATGATGGCTTTTTACTTTTCAAGAAAAATCTTCCTTATCTTAACCTAAGCCATACAAGTGTCCTTTCACTTGTTTCCATCACATGGCTTCCTTTACAAGTGGCATTTCAAGAAGATTCTCCTTCCTTCTAAACCCTTCTAAACGTGCTCTTCAAACCTAGGGGGTGGGAACATAAATTTTTCTTCCTTTTATGCCATCACATGTCATTTTTGGTGTTAAGGAAAAATCTACTTCCATTTATAATTTCTACATGGTTTTTTTTTTCTTGTAGAAAGTTAATTTTAATTTGAATTCTTTCTCCTAAAAATCATATGATATAATAGAACTCTAGATATCTTCAAAAATTGGTTTCAATGATAGTTTAAAATTTCTTACAAGCAATCTATATCGAATAGTACACATCCTTGCCTACAAGACTGTTCTTATTTTAATTTTGATTGGTCTGTATTATTCTTGATCATCAAAATTACTAATCCATTTTATTAAATAGGTTTATACATCCTACAATTAAGAGATAATTCTATAGATTCTATGTATCATTTTTCCATATTTTTCTTATGCTTGAATTTTCTTAAATAAGGTCTTAAAGTTGTTATCTCGAAAAATGTCTAGAAATTTTATTCTAGAGTTGTGTCATAAAATATTTTGATACTTAGTTTGCTAAGTGTATTCTATAATTCCATCATGTTTTTATAAAATTTCTAAAGTAATTTGAGCATTTTTGGCTTAGGGGCATATTGGTAATTTTGCCATTCATCCTAGGGGCATTTTGGTCATTTTTCAAAATATCCAAGGGTATTTTTGTAACTAGCTTCCACCCTTTGTTAGTTGTAACATCCTCAAAATTATATTATAATTAATTGTGGAAATGTGATGATATTTGGATACAAGTATATTTAAAGAAAAATAACATGAGAGCCTTCCCACGTCAAAACAACCAGCAGGGAGTCAACACGTGTCACTTATGTAAAGTGAACATGTAGGACCAACACGTGTAAAAAGGCTAAGTCTAATGTTCCCTCCTCCTCCGACCTCATCCGACCTACTCCAACCTATTCCGACCTCCTCCGATCTAATCCGACCTCCTCCGATCTAATCCGAGTTACTACCTTGGTACTTCACAAGTCCAAGGTTCCTCTCAACCTCGTTCGGGTTCCTAATTCGGTAACCTTATAAAAAGGGGTTACGAGCTCTTCTGGTTTCTCTACCTGGTAGCTCTTACAGGTCAACTAAATTGGAGCTCCTCTGAGCTCAACCGAGATCACTACCCCGTTGTTCATCTGAACTCATCCAAGATCATAACTCGGACCTCGAATAAAATAAGAACACTAGCTCAGTCGAGATAGCTACCCAGTCAGTCTTCCCTTCCTTTTCCGAGTTCCTTCTATACAGCACGATCTCGGCTTTGAAAAGGTGCTATCTACACCCCCTTCATATCCGAGTTCCACTACACACCCTCTATTTTGTGACAACCTGGTTATACGAACCCGAATTAAACACAGGGTTATTATATTCTCCCCCTTCAAAGAATTTTGACCTCAAAATTATATCCATACCTGCTAAATAACTCGGGGTATAGCTCCATAAGTTCCTGCTCCCGCTCCCATGTTGATTCTTTTGGGGTCCTTCCTTCCCATAATACCTTGACTATGGGAATAATCTTACTCTGAATCTTTTTTTCCATCCTATCAAGAATCTGGGATGGTCGGGTAAGACAGGTCAGATTTTCTTTAATCTGAACAGAGTCAGGTTCTACTACATGCGAAGGATCGGGCACATATTTCCTCAATTGAGATACGTGAAAGATATCATGCAGCTTGGACAATTAGGAAGGCAAAGCTAGCCTATAAGCCACTGGTCTTATTCTCTGAAAAATTTGATAAGGACTGATGAGTCTAGGGTTCAGCTTCCTCACACCCAATGCCCGCCCAACCCCTGTGTCTAGAGATAACCTAAAAAATACATGATCACCCTCATCAAATTGCAATGGGTGATGTTTGTTATCATAATAACTCTTCTGCCGATGTTGAGCCTGCAACAACTTGTCTCTGATCATGCAGATCTGCTCAGACGTATTCCGAACCATCTTAGGCCAAGAAGCTGTCTCTCTCCCACTTCAGTCTAGCAAGTAAGAGTCTGGCACCTTCGACCATACAACGCTTCATAGGGTGCCATACCCAAACTAGTATGGAAGTTGTTGTTATACGAGAACTCCACCAGAGATAGGTATTTATCCCAGCCCGTTCCCTGCTCCAAAGCATAAGCTCTTAGTATGTCCTCTAGTGTTTGGATAGTTCTCTCGGTCTGCCCATCCGTTTGTCGATGATAAGCTGTGCAGAGTTGCAACTGGGTCCCAAAAGCCTCTTGAAGAGCACCCCAAAATCTTGAAGTGAACTTCGGATCTCTATCACTAACAATGCTTTCTGGGACACCATGAAGTTGGACAATCTCTTTAATGTATAACCGAGCTAACCTTTTCGCAGTGTAGTCAGTCTGAACAGGTAAGAAATGAGCCGACTTGGTCAGTCTGTCAACAACCACCCAAATGGAATCATATCTGGGTTGGGTTCTCGGCAATCCAACCACAAAATCCATGGAAATACTATCCTATTTCCATTCTAGAATTTGCAAAGGTTGCAATAGGCCTGATGAGCTTTGATGCTCAATCTTCACCTTCTAACATACAAAACATTTCATAACATGCTCGGCTATATCTCTCTTCATCCCAGGCCACCAAAATTTTTTCTTCAAGTCCTGATACATCTTAGTCGATCCCGGATGAATGCTAAATCGGCCCTTATGAGCCTCAGACAACATCGTATCCACTAAATCGCCCTTAGGCACAACAATCCTACCTCGATATAACACCAAACCCGAGTTGTCCGGGTTCTCCCAAGACACGTCCTTCTGCCCGAACAAGGCCTTCACATCTTCATCCCGATTCTGGGCATCTCGAATTTTAATGATCAACCCGTTATCCACCTTGGTCTCTCTCAACTTAAGACCTCGGTCACCCTCTAGAATGGTCAGGTGCATATCCCGGAAATCCTCTATCAACTTGCACTCCTCAATCATCATGTAAGCTATGCTCATGTGCTTCTTGCTCAAAGCATCTGCCACTACATTGGCCTTTCCGGGATGGTACCTCAGCTCAAAATCATAATCCTTGATAAATTCAATCCATCTCCTTTGTCTCATATTTAATTCTTTCTGATCAAATAAATATTTGAGACTTTTGTGGTCGCTAAACACCACAAACTTTGCACCATACAGGTAGTGCCTCCATATCTTTAAAGCGAAGACCACGACTGCCAGCTCCAAATCATGCGTAGCATAATTCTCCTCATTTGGCTTCAGTTGTCGAGAAGCATAAGCAACTACTTTCCTCTCCTGCATCAAAACACGTCCCAAACCCTACTTGGAAGCATCACAATAAACTTCAAAATTCCCCTCAGGGTCAGGAGGAACCAACACCGGAGCTGTGGTCAACCTCTCTTTTAACTTTAGGAAACATTCCTCGCATTCATGAGTCCATGCGAATGGAGTACCCTTCCTAGTAAGCCGGGTTAAGGGCAACATCATCTGTGAAAACCCTTGAATAAACCTTCGATAGTACCCGGCCTGTAACGACCCGGATTATAAGTTGCTAATCTGGACGTTTATGTGTGTGTTGTGGTGATTAAATTACGTGTTATGTTGATTGATTAATTGTTTTATTTATAACTTGCTGTTTGAGTGCTTTTGTCTTGGTATACGTGCTTGATGGGTATTAGATGTAAGTCAACTCTACTGTATTGTGGTTGCCGGCCGTGCACGTTAAGTGGACGTGCTGTGCCAGCCTTGTATATAAGCAGCAGGCCGGCACAATAACAAGTTTACTCTTCCTTCTTCTATCTTTGTGTTTCCTCTATTTTCTCTCTAAAACTCACCTAGAAACCTCTCGATCCCAACCTCTTCCTTGTTATCTTCAACATACAAGAACCATCGTAGTTGTTGCAGAATCCCGACACCAAGGAGAACTTCGTGGTTGGAGAAAAAGTAGGGAACGAACCGTCGTGAAGCATGGACGAACTCCTGGTTAGGTAAAGGGAGTTTATCGTGTTTCTTAACAGCTTTAGGTACCACGGTTTGAGGGCCAGGGAGTCCAGCCGTGATGATAACTGCATGTCCCTGGTGTGTGCGATGTTTTTTCCCAAGAAAGCTATGTTTTTTATGAATGGGATTTGGTATGCCTTAAATTTGTTGAGTGTTGTTTTGTGTTGATGTTTGGTGTTCTTGTGGGGAGTACATGTTTTGAGAACTCCCCGTGCATGTGGGTGAAGTTGGCATTTTGATGCTAAAGAGTTTCTAATACACCTGTGGAAGTGTTCATGAAGGTGATGAGTACCGAGATGGGTTGGCCGGGTTACACGTAGATATAAATCCCTTGTTTGATGTCGGCTACCAAGATGGGCAGATCGAGTTAGATATACGTGTCAAACCCTCGCGTTTTGATGTCGGCTACTGGGATGGGTAGGCCGAAAATAGCTAAACCCATAGCTGTTAAGTTTTCCCAAATCTATCTTGCAATAGAACCCAAGCTTCAAGTAAACCTCAAGAACACATGAGCTTCCAGTACTCCTTGAATTGGGGCTGTTTTAGAAGTTTTAATTGCAGAAAATGGAAGATGGAAGAAAGGATAGGGATGGAGATGAAGACACCATGGAGAAGCTCTCCAATAAGTCTAGGAAGAATCACCACAACAACATTGGGAAGCCATTGATAAGACTCAAGAAGTTCTTGAACAAGAACAAGAGAGAAACTCTCACAACAATTTTCAGAAATTGTATTAATGAACCAAAGTTAGTTACATTTAGTGTTTGGAACCTTATATAGGCCACGAATTACAAGCTAAATGACACTAAATGTAATGTAAATGCAAACTGAAATGAAGCCCATATATAGCTTGAAGTGCAAGCTTTTCCTAAGTGACCTTTGGTTTCCAAAATATGTGCAGTTGCCATCTCAGACTGTAATAATTGATTAATTTGCTCTTGTAATCGATTAAGTCAGTCAGGAACTGAAATAATCGATTACACTAGCCATTTAATCGATTAAAGTAGTAAGGCCATGGTTCCTGCTTGCAACCGAAATGTTGCAATCGATTATAAGGCCGAAATAATCGATTAAAGCAGTAAGAGCTTATTCCTGATTGCAACTAAAAATGTTGTAATCGGCTACAAGAACAAAGTAATCGATTAAAATAGTAGCAACCAATTTACAATTGTTTTATTGAATTTCTTCTAACAAGTGCTGAAATTTATTGAATTAAATTGGATTTGAGACATCAAAATCCAGCTCTTGTCATCCTTGATATGGTGTGCAACTTCATGCTTGCCCAAGTTGGCTTGAATATGGTCTTGAAGTGCTTGAGTCCTAGCTCTTGTCATTGGTCCTTTGAAGCTCACCAAAGGAAGTGATTTAAGCTCCCCTTCTAGACCTTTGGCTTGTCTTGGACCTCCATCAGGGTTACGTAGCATGCATGCATGCAAGACGTAACTTAGTCCTTGTTGGCGGATGTCAGTGGACCGGGTTCCCTACCCGGGGTCGTTCCCCTAGAGTCGTTAAGACTCGTTTCCCATTTTATAAGGTATACCGGGTTCTTTACCCGGGTGATACGTTAGAGCTGTTAAGCTCAAGTTACTTCCCCATAGAGAGAAAGCTATCGGGTTGCTAACTCGGATGAGCTCGTGTTCTCTCGGGAAAAGAGCCACCGGAATCCCTTACTCGATTGAGCTTGTGTTCCTTTTTCTAAAACAACCGGGTTACATACACGTGTCACCTCTAGAAGCTCATCCTTCCGTTTTCTTAGAGAGACCGGGTTCCTCACACGGGATGGGATGTTCCCTTCAAAATTCCCAAGTCCAAACCCTTTTCTTTGAGAACTGTCGGGTTCCTTACTTAGTAGAGCTTGTATGCTCTTGGGAAATGAGTTACCGGGTTCCCTTACACCATTGTGAGGGTTGGCGAAATACAAACCTGGGGTCTTACAAGCGCTATCTGTTGTAATCGATTATAGCGCTTATGCATGTTGGATATAGGGGGAGCAACTTGAAGCTTGAAGCATTAGGACTTGGAAGATTGTTTTGAGCTTTTCACATACCTTGGAAGAATGTAATTCAAATGAAGTGTATAAAGAGGCCAATTTGTTGATCCTTGCATTGCATGCACTTAATCATTTATATGCTTAAATGTTTTCCTCAAAGAATTAAAGCAATTTTTGAAAAAGAACCAAATAGGCAATGTTTTTGGAAAAATGTAAATCTCACTGGTTTAATCGATTACACTGCGGTTTAATCGATTATTTGCTTTGTTTTTAATCTGGAAAAGTTTTGAAGAACAATTTAATCGATTACCATTGCTTGTAATTAATTAGATAGTGTCAAATGAAAATCATACTTCACTGCTTTAATCGATTACATAAGATTCTTAGAAAAGCTTGTTTCACTGATTTAATTGATTTCCATATCCTGTAATCAATTACACAAGGCTTTTCAAAAATACATGAGTCACTGCTTTAATAGATTACAGCTCATTTTAATCGATTATTTTGCTCGTTGTTCAAACCCAGAAATCCTATGAACACTTTAATCGATTAAGTGACAATTTAATCAATTATACAAGGCTTTTTAATCAATTATTTGGCGCGCTTAATAGATTACAGTCAATTGGAAAAGTATGTTATAAATAAGAGTGAGGCTTGGCTTATGGATTAACTTGAATACTTCGAATTTTTTAAATACACACAAGCCTTCACAAGTTAGAAAGTGATTTTCTAGGTTTACTAACCTCTTGTCTCACTCTTTAATCTTCATGGGTATTGAATGATTTCTTGGGCGAGAGTTTTCAAAGAAGAATAGGAGAGCATGTACTGAAACTCATTTGTTCATTCAACTCTGATTGGTAAAACCACATGCATTCATATTCATTGGATCATCAAGTTGTTTCTCTCCATTCTCTTTGGGTGTAATTTGTTTTACAATTTTTGTTATTTGGTGTTGTTGTAAATTGTTCTTTGAAGCTTGTACTAGAGTAGTGTTTTCTAGGGAAGAACAGAGTAGTGTTCTCTGGTTCTTGTTCATTAGAAGTCTAACATGGTTTTAGATTTCTTTTCTTTATCTAGGGTTGATAAAGAGTGATTGTAATAAAGCTTGTAAGAACTGAAATTTATAATAGTGGAACTCTAATCTAGTGTTGATTAGAAGAAACTGGATGTAGCTTCTCTTGAGAAGTGAACCAGTATAAATTCTTGTGTTGATTTTCTATTCTTAAATCTCTATTAGTTATCTTGATCATTTGTTATTGGTATTCTTATCATTACTTAACAAGTTCTGTTTTGAGCTATTGATTTTTGGAGCTGAATGAATTAATTGATTAAAAGCATTCTTGGTTTTAAAAGTGATTAAGATCCTTACTCTTATTTTGTAAAGAAATTTTAAAAGACCAAGTTTTAACCAATTCAGCCCCCATCTTAGTTATTGTGGGTATTCCTATTGTTTTCAATGCAATCGATTACATAGTGCAGAACCCGTCCTGAGGACTTTACAAGAAACCTTAGGGCCTCTTGATCGCCTTTGGCAAATCCTTAGCAAACCCAACCAACCTCGATCGAGTTCTTCCGACCTTGTTCGTTTTTGCGACCCTTGTCTTCTCTTACCCAAACTTTACCCCTCTAACCGACCCCTACCGATCTTGTCCGAGTTCTACCGACCTTGGCCGACCTTGTCCACCTTCGTCTGACTTTATTTGGATTCTTACCTTGAGATAGTATGCCTAAGTGCCAACCCGGGACCCTCGTACTTCACACCGGTTCACTTGTTGATACATGTTTGTGGATGATGTATATAATTAAGTTGGTGGCATTCAAACTCGGCCTATGTGATGGCTCAAGATGAGGAATGCGTTTGGATACACATAAATACCCACGGGGGTGTATGGCGTTATCCTAGCCAAGTCGGGGCGAGTCTGATTTTGGGCCATACATTGATGGTGTCGTGGTGATATTCTATGCATAGCCATGGGATGTCGGGACTGGGTGGTGGTAAACCTTGCGAGGACCATGGTCAGTGCATCGATGGGCCCTTGTATGAGCGGTAGTCGTGAGATGCCGGGACTGGGTGGTGGTAAACCTCGCAAGGACCACGGTCAGTGCATCAATGGGCCCTTGTGTGGGCAGTAGGTTACATAGGGAGTGTATGGCGTTATCCTGGCCAGGTCGGGTTGAGCCTGGTTCTGGGTCATACATTGATGGTGCCTATGTAACATACGATATTTGCATGGCGGAAATGGGGTTGATGATTGGCTGTAGGGTATGGAGGTACTGGGGGGCCACGTCTGTTGGGAACTCCTTCTGACACCCATTGGCTGATCACCATGGGGGGTGATCCCTGTGCACGACACAGTGACCCTGACAAGCTACTGCATCATCTGACCACAGGGATGGCTCATTTTCGGGATGGTACCACATTGTATAATGAGAATTGAGTCAGGAGTGTGCATCATGCTAGATTTTATGAGTTGATTTATGAAATGGTTGTGGATGTCCGTATATGTTGGTGTTTGATGAATGCTTGGAAAGTTGTATTGATATGTTGATGACCGTGTTGCTTCTTGACCAGATTATGCTCCTTTCTTGTTGTATTATTGTTGTTATTTAATATGATGAACTCACCTTGCTTTGTTGTACCTTGTGGTTTGGTACCTGTGATGATCGTGAATCGGGTTCATGCGAGCAGATGGGTAGCAGTAGGTGCTATTGGGGGAAGACTGGGTTGTTTGGAGCCGCCGTGTTTTGCCGGGATGTCAATGGACCTGACCCAGGGCAGGAGTTGCATTTTGCTAGATGCACCCCTTGTTTTAATGGATGCACTCCTTGTTTTGCTAATCACACCCCTGACTTGTATTTCTCTTTTACTTCTCTTTTCACTGTAAAACACTTGATGTATATTCTTTTTTAGACATAATATTTGTACTTGTAACTAAATTATGTTTTGTAAGTGCGTACATATATTTGAAATGTTCTATGACTACCTTGATCTACGTGTATAGTCTATGATGATGGTCGTTATAAGCTCATGACAAATCTATCATCATTTTCACAAGTAACCAAAGGGGTGTTCTTTTCTTTAAATAATGAATTTATGTCATGGTTATGAGTTAGTAATACAGTAGCGATGTGGCGGGTCGTTACACGGCCAACCCAAGAAAACTTCAGATCTCAGACACATTCCTGGGTTTTTCCCAATCCATCACAGCCTCTATCTTACCGGGATCAACTGCTATCCCGGCTGCCGAGATCACATGACCAAGAAACTTCACCTCGGTCAGACAAAATTCACACTTTGACAACTTGGCATAAAGTTGGTCATTCCTTAATGTCTGAAGAACAACCCGAAGATGCTCGGCATGCTCCTCCTTACTCTTAGAATAAATCAGTATGTCATTAATAAACACCACCACAAACTGATCTAAGTAAGGTCTGAAAACCCAGTTCATATAATCCATGAACACGGCTGGAGCATTCGTGAGACCAAACGAGATCACCTGATATTCATAATGACCATACCGAGACTGGAATGAAGTCTTAGGTATGTGCTCAGGCTTAATCTGGATTTGACGATACCCAGATCACAAATCAATCTTAGAAAATACACAAGCTCCCTTCAACTGATCCAACAATCATCAAAACGAGGGAAGGGATATTTGTTCTTTATTGTAACCTTATTCAATTGCCTATAATCCACACATAGCCTTATACTCCCATCCTTTTTCTTAACAAAAATAACTAGCGCTCCCCATGGTGACACACTTGGTCGGATAAATTCTTTGGACAACAAGTCCTCCTTCAACTCCCTTAGCTCCAAAGGAGCCATACGATAAAGAGCTACAAATATGGGTCCTACACCCGGGATCAAATCAATGGAGAAATCAATTCCCTTCTTGGGTGGAAGCCGTGTGATTTCCTCAGGAAACACATCCATGAACTCCTTCACGACTGGGATCTCTATCAAACCCCATCCCGGCCTCTCTTCTTCTGCACTCAATAAGAGATAGCCCCAGGCTCCTCTCTTCATCTCCTTGCGAACTTGCAAGGTCATGACAAGCGAAGTGGAACTCGGCCTGCCTCCATTCGAAGATATAACTATCTCCTTATTGCAACAGTCCAACATGACGCCATACTTGGCCAACCAATCCATGCCCAATATAATCTCAAGATTAGGCATCGTAAGACAATACAGATCAACACTGTATTCCCAACCCTCAAAACTAAATCGCACATCCCGACAGTTAGTATCAACCCAGCACTACTCTTTAGAAGCAGTGGTAACCACCATAGGAGGAAATAAACTGAATATCCGTAAGTTCAGACCTAGGGCAACATGATTCTCAATGAAGGAGTGAGTAGCTCCAGAATCAAACAACACTCTCACATCACAATTATCAATAAGAATCGTACCTCGGATCAAGTCGGGAGCTCGAGCGGCTTCTTTAGCATCTATTATGTAAATCCGTCCTGAAGGTGGTGTTACGGAAATAACGGGAGTAGCTACAACCTGGTTATCTCCTTGAGGACAGTGGGACAATTTCCCCAATGGTTCCTCCCACACTTAGCACACTTCGGAGATAGGTTCAGTCTTGATGCAGCTCCTTTATAGCTCGGCCCCTTCTTAAATCGGTCATCTGGGGACAACACACCCAATCCTTTGCCCTTGCCCTTACCCGTCCCGGCTTAGCCTGAACCACCCGTTCTTCTCCCCTCTTGTCTAAAAGATGGAGCAGGATGACTACCGCTGTACCTCTTTATCATGTCTTCCACTTGACGACATTGCCTCACCAAGCTACCCATATCCTCGGATCCACTCCCGTCAATCTTCTCTTCTATATTCTCTCTAAGTCCCCTCTGGAACTTAGCAGCAAGCACCTCGGCGTCGGGCATCGCCCTCCGGAAATGCATATACTTAGCCAATTCATTAAACTTGGCTAAGTACTCATCAACAGACATACGTCCCTGGACCATGCCCTCGAACTCGGCCTGTTTTTGCTCTCTAGCATCTCGGGGAAAATACCGGTCTAGAAACAGCCTCAAACATCTGCCAGGTGATAACCCCACCCTGGCCCCGCAATAGCTGCGAAGTGGTAACCCACCACTCATGCGCATCTCCCTGCAACAGATAGGTTGCATAGAGAATTCGTTGATGGACCAAACACTCCATCACCGAGAAAATCTTCTCTAAAGTCTACAACCACTTGGCGGCAACAATGGGGTTGTATCCCCTATGGAAAGTTGGAGGGTCATGCTTTCGAAAAGCAATAAGCATTTTCCCTCTTACTGCTGCATCCTCTTCTACACCAAATTGGGACAACCCGTCTCCTTGTTGGTGGTTGAGTCTATCATCACGATGACTGCCCCCCACCCTGGTAACGATTGCCTTCGCCCTCAAAGGTAGGTGGTGAAGAGGGTACTCGATCCTCTTGTCGGAGAGTTCTCAACTTTGCCATTAAGTCCTCATTAGCCTTCAACAAGTCCTCGTTCGCCTACCAGTTTGCAGCCATCTCTTGCTGCATAACTGCCAAGACGACCACTATAGGGTCCGGTTGTACCTCATCATCCTATCTCCTAGTGTCGTTTCTGGTTCTCACCATGATACTGCACACGTCATACCAAGAGTCAGTTGATCAGGCCCACACTTATTAAACACACATGCAATACTCATACTGAACCCTACGACATAGAAAAGATGATCTCACAACAACTACCATACATAATGCTTCCCTAGGATGAACTGCTCTGATACCATAAAATGTAACGACCCCATATGCATCTGGTTCATTAACATTATAATATGGTCATAAGCACAACAATACTTGACGTAATTAAGTAAACACGGAAGCATTAAAATAATACAAGATGTCATCTTTTGTCATACAATACAACTGAAACATTATTTATGGAATTATGATATACATCCCGGCACCTGGGTTCTATTCCACAAGATACATCATAGTACAACCCATACTGGGTTACAAAATGTACAACAAAATTGAGCCAACAGGCTCGCTCAAGACCGCCTTCCGATTTCCACTCCTTGGAACCTGGCCTCGACCTCTTGTCCGGGATCCTCAATTAGTGGTCAACCCAGCCTCGGTCGACACGGCCTCTTAATTGAGATCCACCAAACAACTCCTACTAGGGTCTCTTACCCTAGACTTCATCCTCCGCTCTTTGGCTATCACCTGCTATAAAACATTATCCCCAACCGAGGTGAGATACAATCTCAATAAACTCAGGGTTCTGGGAGTTACACCTCCCCCTGGTTCACTTCCATAGCACATGGCATTTATATTGGCATTACAATTAACATAGCCAACCTGGCCTTTAAATAAAAATAATACATGTAAATAACCACACCAACATACCATTCCATCACCAATATGCAATTTAGCTAGCCAGTGCAGATATCATACACAATTGCATATAAGATATACAAGTTAGACAACACGTACACATAAAGTGCACTCTTGTATATCTTCTAGTGTACTCCGCGTACACATCACGTATCTCCGCCTGAGGTCCCAGACCCCAGACTCCACGTGAATTCTACCAAAGACATGCACAAATGTATAACCAGATATACAACTTAGCCAACCAGTGCACTCCACGTACACAATTGTATATCCATTTATACAAATTAGACAACCAGTGCACATCTCCATTACATGTATATTTTCTATCAAAAACCAATAACACACAATGTAAATACACAAACCATGACATCCAATAACCATCACTCCCTAGGAGCATGGTGGAACACAATTAAGGGAATAAACTCCCTAGAACAGAGAGCTTACCTTCTCTGATTCCAGCACCATCCTTTCCAACCTCGTGTTCACGACTACCAATATCCTCTTTATCACGCCCTACAACAGGAAATAAAGATATTAAGAACGGTTCTCAACCGTTTCATGAAAGGAACCCAGTTCTTTTCCAAATCTCAACCATACACAACTAACTAGTGACTTGTAAACCCCACAAAGATCTATCCGGGCATAACAAAATACCCAAAACCCAGAAAAGCTAACTCTCAAAGTTGAACCTTCATCACAACAACTTCCTAAGCATATTTTCCAAAGAAACATCCCCCAAAACCAAACCTAACTCATATGGGTCATTTTTTTCTCTTAAAACCAAACTCCAAAGAAACGGTAAAACTCACATGTCTTACCTTAAAAACGTCAAGGAAGGCTAGAAAATAGCTTCTCCAAGCTTGGATGTCCTTACGGTGCCTTCTAACTCTTAAAGGTTGAAAGTTTGCACTTTATTTAAAGAAATGATCTCCTCGCCTGATGGTTTTTACAACTAACAAAGGGTGGAAACTAGTGTATAAGGTTATTCTTTTCAATCCTCACGTTGGATGTGAAGGTGTTTAGGTCAAGAAATGGTTGTCTAAGAAGCTTTTCTCACTCTAACAATGGAGGAAAATATGGAATAAGAAAGAGAAGGTGTTTTAGCAAAGATGGTGGAAATAAGGTCACTACTGAAATATCTCACTTATGCATATCTTATATAGCCTGTAAGTTAACACGCGTCCTAAAAATAACATGAGAGCCTTCCCGTGTCAAAACAACCAGCAGGGAGTCAACACGTGTCACTTGTGTAAAGTGAACATGTAGGACCAACACGTGTAAAAAGGCTAAGTCTAATGTTCCCTCCTCCTCCGACCTCCTTCGACCTAATCCAACCTATTCCGACCTCCTCCAACCTAATCCGAGTTACTACCTTGGTACTTCATAAGTCCAAGGTTCCTCCCAACGTCATCCGGGTTCCTAATTCGGTAACCTTATAAAAAAGGGTTATGAGCTCTTCCAGTCTCTCTACCTGGTAGCTCTTACAAGTCAACTAAATTGGAGCTCCTCCGAACTCAACCGAGATCACTACCCGGTTGTTCATCCAAACTCATCCGATATCATAACTCGGACCTCAAATAAAAGAAGAACACTAGCTCAGTCGAGATAGCTACCCGGTCGCTCTTCCCTTCCTTGTCCGAGTTCCTTCTATACAGCACGATCCCGGCTTTGAAAAGGTGTTATCTACACCCCCTTCATATCCGAGTTCCAACACACACCCCCCTTTTGTGACAACCTGGTTATACGAACCCGAATTAAACACAGGGTTATTATACACGGCACTCATGATCGAACCTCACAGGTCTTTAAAAGTCCAGAGGAGTCAGACAGGGAAGGGCTATTGGTTAGACCTCACACTCATAGGTTCTGAGGCTTAGCTTTTCAGCCCCCTTGGTCAACCTTACAGGTCCTTAAATGTGGACCTCACAGGTCTTTAAAAGTCCAGAGTTAGACAGCGAAAGACTATTGGTTAGACCTCATAGGTTCAGAAGCTTGGCTTTTCAGCACCGTTGGTCAACCTTACAGGTCCTCAAAAGTTTAGAGTTAGCCTCCTACAACACTGTCGGTGTGACCTTACAGGTCTCTAAAAGTTCCGCTAGCCTGTGACGACATTTTCGAGTAGGACCTCATTGGTCTTTAAAAGTCTGGAGTCAAACAGGGAAGGGCTCTCAGTAAAACCTCACAGGTTCTAATAGCCCCCTTAGTCAACCTCCCAGGTTCTTAAAAGTGGGACTCCAATAAAACCCAAGACAAGCTCTTGGTACAAAACCCAGGGTCTACCTCTGGTAAACATTCAGGATGGACGCGTCCCTGGTCGAGCTTCGACACATTGCAAAAACCCAAGACTAGCTCTTGGTAACTTACAGGTTGATAAACCCAAGCTTTGGTAAATCGTCAAGGTCCATAAATCCAAGCCTTGGTGGACCTCCAATCCCAAAACCCAGGATCAGCTCTTGGTAACTCACAGGTTCACAAACCCAAGATCAAGCCTTAGTGAATCTTGACAAAAACCCAGTATGGACAACTCCACTAGTATCACCCTTGACAAACATAAGGTACAACTATGTCTACCCTTGGCATACGTTATTATTTCTATATTTCATCCTTGCAGGAGTACAAGTTATCAAGAACATTAAAACCCAAGGTCTACGCTTGGTACACAAAGTCCAGGGTCTGTCCTTGGACTATTAAAACCAAGAAAACTCTCTTGGTACTCTTACACCTATGAAAACCCGACACGTCGGAAAGGTCTATCCTTGACGCTTCAAATCCAAGACGTGCTCTTGGTACTCTCATTCACTTGGAACCTCGACAAGTAGTGCTACAGACTTAGCCACTTGCAAAAGCAGAAGTCCAATACAAGTGTCCAAGGTCCACCCTTGACACTCAAAACCCAAGACATGTTTTTGGTATATATGTTCACTTGGAGCCTCGACAAGCAAGGCTACACACTTAGTCGTTTAGAAAAACAAGAATCCAACACCAGTCCAAGAATCACACTTGACGCTATAAACCCAAGTTAGATTCTTGCTAATTCATTTGCTTCTAAGACTCGACAAGAAAAATGGGACACTATCAATTACAGGGTCATAGTTTTATGATGAACAACACAAGTCAAGCGGTTTATATTCATTAACACAAACATTCACAAATAGAAGACAACTTATAAAGCGAAGACACAAAAGAATTGAAGAAAGAAAAAAATTCACTAATTTGTTAACACTTTACAATGCCTCCACAACCAAAAGTTAAAACAAAATGAATAAAAATGAATAAGCATAAAAGATGGTAGCCTACACATTGGCCCCATCACCAACACTCTCTTTAGCAGAGTCGAGTTCCTCTTCATCGACCAAGGCTCCCTCTTTCACATCCTTGAAAGGGTCGAGTTCAGACTCAAATCAAGGTACTTTGGTGAACAGCTTTATGGAATCCTCTTTCTTGTAGATGGTCAACTCATCATCAAGCTCTTTGGTCAACTCATCAGTGAGTCTAATCTGGGACTCCTTCCTCTCAGCTTGGGATTCCTTCAATTTCTCCTCCAACTAGGCCACCCTCTTGGCTAACTCCGACTTTTCAACAGTTTGGACCTTTTATCCTTTAGCAAAGCTTTACCTTGGGTGACCAACTCATTACCGTCGACCCGGGTACGTAGAAGCTTAGCCAAAGCACCACTCACCTTAGCAGACAGCTGATGGTCGGACCTAACCAACTCAGCAATTGCCACCACCACACTATTCAGCTTGGAGTGCTCCACCCTCCAAACATTGCAGACAACTGACTTTAACGTAGCTAACTCCCTCTCCAAGGAAGCAGCCTTGTTCACATATTCTAAGTGCAGCTATCTGTTCTCACCCAAAATAACCATGCTCATTTGCAAGAAGAGTATGGAAGCATCATCAGAACTCTGAGGGTTGATCGACCAAATCAAATTCTTGTCAATTGGGGACTACACTCTCCACTCAAGCACATGCCTTACACTCCATAGTGAGTCGACCTCCCTTGAAACATGTACAAATTCAAGAGAGGTGACAGGGCGAGATAAAGAAGAAGGCGTAACAAGGGGTGTTTGCACAACAGAAACAGAAGGAAAAGGAGGTGGAGGATAAGAACAATAACAACAGCCAATGAAGCAGGAGCAGCAGAAGGCAGAACAAGGGTAGGAGCTACAGGTGATGGCACAGGGGTATGAGCAGCAGGTGGAGGAACAGGGGTAGCAGTGGGAGGGGTCACCACTAGTGTTGGTGCCCGAACAGGAGGAGGAGAGGTTGACACACTCGATTGAAGCCCGACCGCCTTCCTTAAAGCATGCAGGCTACGAGGGGCATGGAGGGCCTGAGATTTCTTATGACCGGATGTCCCAACACCTTCATCCCTCTCCCTCTTTGTCAACTCAGAGGGTGAAG
>CM023946.1:30584552-30611107 GCA_013407115.1 Glycine latifolia | reverse complement strand
AATTGATTAAACCGAGCTGTAATCGATTAAAGTAGTGAAGTTCATTGAGGAACAAGCTTGTTTAATCGATTACAGTATGTGGTAATCAATTAAAGCAGTGAGACATGCTTTTGTTTTTAACTAAGTAATCGATTACAAGAGCCATGTAATCGATTAAACTATTCTTCAAAGCTTTTCCAGATTTAGAACGAAGCAAATAATCGATTAACCTGATGTGTATTCGATTAAAGCAGTAAAAACTTATTTTTCCAAAAACATTAGCTATGACTTATTGATTTCTTTTAGAACATGAATAGCTTTGATACTTTAATGAAGAACATGTAAGCATGTTAATGATTATGTGCATGCAATGCAAGGATCAAGAGATTGTGCTCTCATACACTTAATTTAAATTACAATCTTCAAGGCATGTGAAAAGCTCAAAACTTTCTTCTAAGGCACAAGCTTCATCCTCTTGTTGCTCCCCCTATATCCAACACACCGAGCCTCCTGAATCACTACCCCTCATACCCAAAGCAGAATCAGACAAAGGGGATTCATACATTTTCAGAAAAGAAGAAAGGGTTGAACAAGAAGAAGATGGAGGAAGGAGAGAAGTTTCAGAATGCAAGGAAGAAAGAGGAATGGCAGTGAGAGAAATGTCGAAGGTCTCGTCCATTTAAAGAGGACATGACTACTGAGCAGTTACATGCAAATTTGAAACGTTCCGCTTGCAATCTGCGCCACAATCAATGCCCACTCACCCACTACCGCACTACTCCAGTACGTGTCCACTCCTTGAGTGACACGTATGCACAACTACAGCGAGTGTGCTGCACGCACCTGGGAAAATAAAAAAGCATCACGCATTCTTTCAAGGCTCATGCCAACTGTCAGATATTGGCAGAAGTGCCCAACCTCGACACTTTATTTGATTGACATATTTGACTTCACCAAATACAGCAGATGCATCCACTCTAGACACTTCAGAAATAGCAACCCGGACAACACAGTCTAGGTTAATAGGCTTGACATAGCTCCACACAAACTTTTTTCAAAGTTATTAGCATTTACATTGGACATCACTTGTCCACCCTCGGGGGCTCCTTGAGCTCACTATTTCTCTTATTTGTCAAGAACATTAACCTTGACACCGGGCATTATCCATCAAAGCTTACTCATCCTCTTTTGCCTGCAAGATGACTCAGAGGCTGGAGGGCTTTTGTACTGTACAAAAAGGTAAAATTACACATGGACATTACTATAGGGTCACTGTACACGTGTCAACTCTGCTACAGTAACCAAGTGCTTTTTCGCCTTAAGTGTCAACCTTGACACAATGAAGACAATCCTATCCACCCTCCTTGTCAGCCTTGCTACAGGATTGCGGACGTAAACCCTCTACAGGAGCGTAGACAACAACAGTAAATATCTTCTTATCAACAACATATCTAAATGGTATAACCACGTTATCTCCTATTATCACACCAATTATCTACAAGTTGTTACTTATCTACAAGTAACAACATATCTATAATGTATACATTATCTTCTATTTAAATTATATAACTACTTCTATTATCTGTTATCCTTTCAACAGATTAATTAACAAACAAAGGCCCAAGCCCATACTCCATGCTATAAATACAGGTTCTCTCTAAACCTTTACTAAGGTTGAAATTATTCCATATTCATCTCATAATCACTCATGCTTATTGATCATTCGAGACACCCTCAAAAACTCTCTACTCTTATACACTTAATTATTCTTCTTTAATTAAGTTACTTACTTGAGCATCAGAGTCTTTTCCGTTATTTTCTAGGTCCCCCTTCTTAACAAAGACGATTCATCATCCGACACGCAGAGTTTGGAACCCACTTGGACCCCGTCCATCACCATACGTGAAATTTTCATATTTTGGTAAGAATATTATCTTTGTCTGCATGAATAGAAAAATGTTACTTACTATTTATCTTTATCTTCTGCATAGATAGGAATCACTTATCCTTTTATCTTTATATTTTTATTATTATGTTTAGGAAAAGATTGGAAGGAGAACTACTAGAGCTAAGCTGAATATGTGGGTAAGTCCGTCACACAAAATTTGTAATCCGTGAAGCTTGCATTTTTAACTGGCTCATTTTTCAGACTTAGTGACAAAAAAGTTTAAAAAAATAATTTTAAAATGTAAAATTTGATCAATTTAAAAATTATTAATAATCTAAGAAAAAAATATTTGTCCAAAATGGTAATATATTTGTATCTTAAGTTACCTTAAAAGTATTTTTTACATTATGTTTACTTGATATATAATTTTATACTTTATTTACACACCTTATTTTTTAGTATTATATATTTTTATATTAAAATTAAAAAAAAACACATGAGACCCACAAAACTTGCAGGTAAAACCAGTTTAATCCACAGGTTAAAAAACCTACAATAACGGACTCAAAATACCAAAACTTATAAAATATGTTGGTTGTGAGTTTTGTGAGTGAGCAGAGGACCAAGTCCATTTGCTCAATTGCCCAGCTCTAGGAACAACTATATAGATAGGGGGCTGATAGATCACCAGAGGAGATTGGTGTATTTTAGTTTTCCTGAGACTAGTTAATGAGGGGAGTCTGCATTGTTACAGAGAAACTCCATTGGAAGGGGAGTCTCCACTGTTAAAGGAACTCCATTGAAAGTCTATTTTCTATACTCTCTTCATTTGGAAAATTAATTTAGATAATACAGATTAAATAAAAAATTAGCAATTTGGGGCTATTTTGAAACTATTTGCACTTATGGGGTAGTGAATCACGCCCAATTTGGGCGTGATTCACCTGGCTCAGTTTATTTAAACCTCCTCTCCAAACCCATTTATTCACACCTTATCTTCTAAATCTCATATTGTTCTATTGTTTATTGATATTAAAAGTTGTTGTTTTTGTTGAAGACAAGAAATGAGTTCAGGTGGTGAGTGTACTTGTGTTATGCTATTTTTTAATGGAAGGAAAGTTGAAGGGTGATAGGGTGTTGTTTTTGAAGGGGAGAAAAAGCCGACACGTATGAAGCGAAACTCAACATTGGGTGAATTGCATCAAAAGATACGACAAAAATTAGGTCTGAAAGACAACCAATGTATCACTTTACTGACGGCAAGATTATGGCAACATGAACAATACATGGGGTTTCAAGTACTAGATGATGAAGACATAGAAATGGTAATGGAAGAATTTTTCAACCAGTCTAGGAAAGATTTTTTGAGTTGTACGTTGATTTTATCGGAGCAGAGGATGTTGTTTTACCCATGAGGTTAGTTGCTTTAAATTCGGCACATAATACATCATCATATGCTGCTCTAGTTGTAAATGTGTCTGAGGAAGATGAACATGACACAACTTGTCACCACGCACCAACTCTGATGACTCTTTACTCCTCATCTTTTCTCATATTTTGAATTTTTAAATGCTTTCCTTTCAAATATGAATTTCAAAATGTTCATCTTTCTTCCATTTTGTTTCTAAGGCAAATCTCGACATTGAAGTCAGAGATCTACGATAGATCTAGGAGATGGAAATGGCGACAAGTGAGGCATATGAAGAGGCTCTCTTCGAGATCGTTCTTGTCATTGTCAAGATCTCTTCAGCACTAGTGCCGTAGTCAAAATGGAAAAAATTGTGACATGGAAAATCTCCTCCAAGAATGATGAGTAGTGGTAACAGTGATTAGCGGTGGTTTGTGGTGAGTGGCAACTAGCTATGAATTGTTGTTGGGGCTGAGGAGAGAGATGAAGGGAAATAATCTAATGTGTAAGATACAATGTATAACCTATTAAGATAAATTAATCTAATGACTAAAATTTATTGTCTACAATGAACCACATATCAATCGGTCCACCCTAGCCTTGACTTGTTTTTTTATTATTATGTTGCTCAGGTGGAGTTGTCTTAGATGTTGTGTGTTGTGGAAGTGGGCTATATCCTTTTGTAGGCCCATGTTTTTTTCAAAAAACAGATAGCATAAAAGGAACTCAAAATCTTTTTTTTTGGTTTGGGGGAGGGGGGTGGCCTAGTGGCTTCACCCCTAGCAACACTGGTGGAGGTGACAATCACCAAAACATTTATGCTATTGGTGATGACAATGACAATAATGGTGTTGTCAAAAACGATATTAATAGTGATAGTGATGAGAACTATGAAGGTGGCAGCAACAATAGTAGCGATAATGGTGGCCGCAACGACAATGTAGTAATGGCGGCAGTGACACTTACGATTGTAATAAGTCATTTTTCACATTAGGAATTTACAGTGTTAAGTGTATCGCATTATTAAACGTATGAGTTTTTATATTTTATTTGAGGCTTTATTTTAATATTTAATTTGAAACTTAATTTTTCATCCTTGCAAATGTCATCATATTTCAAAAATATATTTATTTAAGCCAAAAAAATGTTATCATATTTCACCATTAGCCATCTATACCCAAATAAATAAATAAAAATCATACTTAGCCTATTTTAGATTAACTTCAATGGGATTGGCAATGCTTCTTTAAATTTTTTACTAAAATATATTTTTTGTCAATGAAAATTACCAAAATTCGAATTTACTCCCTACAAAAATTTGTCTAGTTTTGTTCCTATAAAATTGCAATGTGCTACTTTTTGGGTCAAAGTAAGGTTTAGATGATTTCGAACCTATCTAAACCTACATAGCATTTTTTATTTAAATTTTAAAATGCAATTTCAAGTTAAATTCTATCACAAGTTGCCAAAAAAAAATGGAAGATAACAACACTGCCACACAATTCAGAACTATCCAAGCACGATTTAAACCTTAGGCTTCTCATTCAAGCAAAAGCAATGCGCATAGTTCAGATCCTACCATGAGGATGTTGGATTTGGGCGTTGGGTTCGAATTTGGATGGACATGATGGTTTGTGGAGTGGATCTAGTTGGTGCGGTGGTGTCAAAGGTGAGTGATGGCAACACATAGATAATGGGGTTGGGTGGTGCGCGCACCTACTAATAGGGTGTGGTGGCGGTGGTGAGGTGGGTCTATCTTCATCTCCTAACTGTCTCTCCACAACAACAATGAAGACATGGTTGAGGAAGCAGAGAAGCGACAAAGAGAGTGGTTCATGGTTGTCAAGAGTGGTTGGGGACAAGGGACAGGATGTGAGTGGTTGGGATCAGAGAAAGAGAAAGATGAAAAAAATTACATGTGTCCATTTTTTAGTGGACAGACATGAAACACAAGTTCAAATTCATGCAAACCTAAATCAGGATCAAAAAGTAGAACATTATAATTTTACAAAGATAAAAAATAGACAAATTTTTTAGCAGGAACGAAATCCAAGCTTATATTTCTAAATGTCAATTCTCACTATTTTTATTTCTACCTAAATAAGAGAGCATACAAAAACATATTACTCGTATTTTTCTTTCTCTATTTTCTTTTCATTCAATCAAACATGTATACAATAAATCTTTCTATGAAAATATGATAAAACTATTATGTATGAATTAACCACTTAAGTTGATGTGGTTCCCTACTTCCAACAGATATTTGTCAATTCCAAACATTTTAAAACAAGTTTTCCTTTTAGTGATCATTTCAACATAACCATGACTATAAATTTCATTCATTTCTCGGCAAAAAGCTAGAACACAATTGTTCAGGATAAAATACAATTCTACAGTCTAAAAATTATCCCGTTTCTTTTCTACAAGATAGTACTCGTAGTACGGGCGTAATTCTTTGTGGTGTTTCACAATATAAACTCAACTTGAGCTTTCCAATCATTTTAACTGTACTACTTTCTCATCTGTGTGAACAGCTCAGGTGGTTTACTGCCTCCACCTGAACCAAAAGCACCACTTCCTTGGCTGCTAAATGCTCCAAAACCACCACCTGAACCAGCTCCTGCAAATCCACCAGTAGAAGAAGCAGCACCAAAACCACCACCAGGGGCAGCAGCACCAGTAAAACCAGCCCCAGGGGTGGCAGCAGCACCAAAACCACCACCAGGGGCAGCAGCCCCACCAAAACCACCGCCAGGGGCAGCAGCACCACCACCAAATCCACCCCCAGAAGCAATTCCAGAAAATCCAGCACTACCAGTCGATGCAACACTACCAAAGCCTCGACCTGTTGATGCTATGCCAGCAAACCCTCCACCAATTGCAGTATTTGAAAAGCCACTGGGAGAACTACTGCCAGCAAATCCACCACCAAAACCACTGGGAGCAGCAAAACCACTACCAAGCTGTCTTGATTGTCCAAAACCACCGAGAACTGACCCAAGAACCTGTTGCCCTGTTCCAATTTGTGCTGGCTGCCCAAACCCACCTGGTGCTTGTGCGGGAACAGCAGCCACAGAATTGAAGCCACCAGAGAATGCACCTGAATTTGTTGTCTGGGTTGGTGAAGATGACTGGGGGCTTGAGAAATTAAAAGATGCTGGTTTAAACAACTCTCCACTAGGAACAGAGAATGTAACTGTAGAGCTTGATAAACTTGTTGCTACATTATTAAATGAACCCCCAAAAGGATTTGTCTTAGGCATTGATGGGTTGGGGCTTGAGCTAATCCCAAACCCGCCAAAGCTTCCCAAACTAAGTTCAGTTGTGTTGTTACTTGTCTCAGGAGCTTCTTCCTCCATCTCATCCTCATGTGAGATTCCAAAATCCAAACCCTCATTTTTCCCGTTTGAAACACTAGCAGAAGAAAGGAAAGAAGTTGAAAGCTGCAAAGGAGCATCAGAAGGCTGTGCTGCTTGAGAAACTGAGACAACATTGAGATTAGAACTTGTTGTATTGTTGGAAGGTTGTTCAATAGTAGAACTGAAATTTCTTGAGGGTCCAAGCCTCAATTCAGATGCACCATTTAAAGGTTCATTTGGCCGAGTGACTACTTCTGCAGAAGCATCTAAAACAGTCTTTGAATTAGACACAGCAGCTGGTTGCATATCTGATTTAAGTACAGCAGCTGGTTGAATCTCTGACTTAAGTGACTCTAAGGTTAACTTCAAGCCAGATGGGTTAGGTAATGATGACACTGTATCTTTAGGTGCTTGACTAGATAAGTGAAGAAAAGCTGATGTTGAAGATGATGACATGACACGATTAGAATCTGTATTGGTGTTTGAACTAGTCAAACTGCTTGATGCCGCTGACACTGCTACTGGAGGCACTGCTGCAGATGAGACAGATGATGAGGATGGAGAGGGTGATGTTTTAATAGCTGGAAATGATAGAGATTTAAATGAACCACCATATGTGGGCACCGCAGGAATATTTTCTTTGGGCAAGCTTTTATCAACATGGAACTCGGTAACTTTTCCAAGGAAAGTTGAGGGTGCAGAAATAGAGGATAAATGTGACCCAGAGGATGGGAAGCTTTTTCCCCAAGACTCAGGAGTAAATGCACTAGAAAGTTTGTCTCCGGTTGTGGAACTTGTAGCCATAGTCATTTTACTATTTGGAAAGGGCATTTCACTGGATTTAATCTTCATTGAAGGTGTTTCTGTGGTTGAATAGGTAGGCATTGAGGGGTTCTGAGGCATTTTCCAAAGAAGAGTAGGCTTATTTTCACTATTAGCGATTAAATCAAACTTTTGAACAGTCGACTTTTCAGCATCCAAATCTTTAGTTTCTGTGGAATGACCACGCACCATTGTAGGTGACAAATGGAATGCAGGCTGTGAGGTAATAGTTAAAATATTGTTTTTTTGCAAAACACTAGACTTAGACTCTGAAAAATGAGCGGGTGTTCGGAGGCTGTCAGCAGGCATAAATGCCTTTGAGTGTTCTGACAACTCTTCAAGTTCAAGATAATCTGCAAGTATATTCATAAAGAGAAGTGTCAGAAATGGTAAACCATAAGTTATAAACCAGGTCAACAATTGATAGCAGCTTGCCTTTCATATTAGAAGCAGGGAAGACAACTGAAGGAATTCTGGCATCTATATGACGAGGAGCAGATTCTTCCAATGTGGAAACCTTTTTATCTTTATTCTTTGAAAATAAAGATTCATTCCTATTCACTTTCTGAAGTTCTTGCAGTAGCATCCTTTTAACGATGGTCTTAGGAGGTTCAAAACAGGTCCAACTCTGCATCAAAGTTCGTAAATCTCACAAGTCATAATCAATAATGGAAGCAATATATCAGAACCATACATACATGAGACTAAAGATTCTTTCAAAAACCATGCTTAGATAATTTACACAGGTCCATCCTCTTCCAACACTAAAATCAAGAAAAATCTTTCACATCAAAGGTTTCTGGTGTTCAATCAATTATCCGTGGAAGCCCCAAATTAACCTTTACTGTATAGAAGTCAAAATAATATTGAGCAACGGATATGCCTCCAGTAAGGTAGAATGATATCTTTAATTTAATTTTGGTATGTTGGTAATACAGATTAGATACATTCTTTTAATCAAATTTAGTAATGCAACTGAGTTTCATAATCTGTTTTGTGTTTGAGATGTTTGGAAAGTAGTAGTGAGGAAAAAAACCACACTACTTGAGAGTAGAGACGCCCTTGACTTCTGGTTCTCAATCTTGAGGAAGCAGTTCATTGATCATTGCTCCATTTCCGTATAATTATCTCTCATCTAGTAATTTACTAATTTGGTGGAATCATTTGGGTCACACTAAAGCTTTTCAACTAGAAGTGGGATTCATGACCTGGCTTAAGCCAACTAGGATAAGTAGACATAGGTTTTAGTTGTTTTGGAAAGGAATGGCAGTTATTAAACTAAACGCTACTTTTGGCACTAGTGTCAAGATTTTCTTTATTTATATTTTTTCTTTTATTATATCTTACAAATGAACTTAATTTTATTTTACATTATAAACCTTTTAGGTGTTAAAAAGAAATTTTAAAGGAGGCAAGAAAGAATGTGAGAGGAAACTTAATACTCCAAAGCAAGAGGCAAGGAAGTGTTGGATTTGGATATGTAATTAATCTAGTTTAGTTTACTGCCCAATTGTATTGAACTAATTAGTTAGGTCTAGATTCGTTTTAGAGAAAAAGAGTTAGACACTAATAGTATAAAAAGTTTTACACAGTCATCCAATCACAATCCACCATGTATGATAAGTTTTTTTTTTGTACTTTTAAACTTATTATCTTAAAGTAATTGAAACAGTAATTTGTGATTGAATGACAATGTAAAACTGTTTTACACCGTCAATGCATAGGCATTAAACTCTTTGTTTTATATAGATAAATTAGGGAAATTAGGATTTTTGTATTCAATTTTTCATTTATAAACAGATTTTTTAAGAAAGGAAATATGCAAATGCAGGAGGGTAAGAAATCCTCAAAAGCTAAACCAAGAATGAAAGGAAAAAAGCAAAAAACTAAATATGATACATGTAACATGGCACACTAATCCCTTCGTACATCTATCAAAGACACCCCATAAAAGGACCATTAGCAGAACAATACAAAGAAGCAACATGAACTATTCAATCCCAAATGAACTAGAAACAACACTTGACCCGTAAAAATTCTAGCATGCATTCCAAACCAAATGCACCAAACAATTGCATGGAAAAAGTACTGCTCAACAACCAGAAAACCAGTTACAAGAACACGAGAGTGTAGAAAACAGTGATGAGAGATAACAATCAAAGCTGATACAGATACTCTGGCCTCCTTGGCCAGAGACACCAATTCACTCTAATTCTTTTATTGCCTCTCCACTTTCCCTACCTTCTCCTTATTCACGTTTCCATTTCTCTTTCCAATCACTACAGAATTTTCCTCTGCATCATGTCACAGCCAATGTTTACATTCTGTTACTTTTTCCCACCACTATTTTCTCTAAGCAGCATTCTTATTCTGTTACTTGTACAAATATGTCAAGCACTCACCTTTAAATTAGTAGATAGATAACTATTTCAATTCATAAACATGTACACACAAAAAATCACATGTACTAGCAGAAATCTTGACAGCATGATTATAATCAAACTCAAGATTCCATCGGTTTATGATATTCAACAGTAGCAGATGAAAAAATAGAAATACATTAACACAATCTTTGTTCAAGCAACCAATTGAACAGTACAAACCAATCTGTCTGCTCAATTCTGTGGCATATTTGTATGAGCAAAACTCAAGTAACCAATAAGCAGTAATACCTGGTCAAGTGAGTCTCTCCTCCTCCTAGCCGTTTCTGGTTCACAACTCTTCATTGCACTGGCTTTATTTCTCCTAGATTGATCTTTATTAGCAGTCAAATCAGAAAATAAGATCTTCTTACTAGGAGGAGTCATCATAAAACCTTTCATGTCTGGAGAGCCAAAAGCTGCTTCATATGGAATTCCTATTGTTTCAAATAGCTCCTTCACATTCTTTCTTTCCTCAGTTTGAGACTTTAAACTCAACGCTGTCATTTGTTTTGAAAGGCACTCAGAGAGATTCTCTGCAGCTACAAGTTGTGAACTGATTGAATTATGTAAGCTATGCAATGACGGCGGGGTGTGTCTGCAAAGGGGGAGAAACTATGGTTCAGTTAAACAGAAGCTTTTGAAAAGCTAGAAAGTGAATACCTACCTAGACAAGATACTCCACCAACCAAAGAAAAACCAACCAGAAATGAAAATCTGTTATCAATGTAATAAAAACACCCTTCAATGTCTCTAAATCCACAAGAGGAACACTACCAGACAAGCCATATGCACAAAATCACAGAAAATCTAAATGCAAACATGGATTAATGATGTGGGGCTCTTATGGTTTCGGGTGGATTTTGTAGCTTCTAGGTAATGGTGCTTAATTTGTGTGGTGTAGTTGGGTGATACACAAATAAACAGAGAGGGAGACGTGAAGCTACTTGAGTGTGCTAGACAAGGCAAATACAAAAAGGGAGGCAAGTAGATTCACAGTGCAGGTATTTCAGATTAAAAAAGGCACAAACTATGGTTTCCTTTTTCAAAACAGCTTTTGTAAGATCTTTAAAATACCCCTATAACAAAGGTAGTCCACATTTGAAGCATGAACCTGCCAAGAAGCAATCGATAACAAGATGCTAATCTAATGACATTTTTTGGCACTTCCCACCGTGCCATTCTGTCATGACCACAATTTAATAACACTAATTAACTATGTTTCCTCCCTAGCCCTCTGTCATGCCATCCTTTTAGCAGTGTTTTCTATATCCGTCGTTGTGCATGTCGGTTCACCCCTCATAAGGGAGTTTTTCTTCTAAGTTTTAACAAACATAAAATTTATTTAAATAACTGAGGGAACAAAGAAAACAAAGAATATCATGTAACATTGTAACAATGCAAAAAGGCAGCATAATTGCTCAATTTCTATACAGGTTGAAAAGAGATTCCTGTAAAACAACCATTAGTTGAACAACACCGTACATCTTTGTTTCAGTCGCAAGATGTGTGATTACCATATTTCAATTTATTTATATTCAAATTGTAAGACGGAAATAGATGAAATGAAGATGATAAAATAAAAAACATCAAGAGAATAGTAAAAGAAAGAAAAATGGTTGTGATGCATGAGGCAACTAAATATCTCTGTGTAATTCCTATTAATGTAAATGATCTGTACTACAGATTACTTAATGGCAACAAGACAATTGATCTAGATGAAAACCAACCACATCTCTACCAATGAAATTGCATGAACATGTTAAGTGTATAATATAGTACAATATAAAATTTACAAGTTACTGTACCTTGAAGGTCCATATCTATTTTGGGAAGGTCCATGACCTATGCACTGACCACCATATTGACCGAATTTATTCAGTTCAAGGGCATTGAAATGCCTCTCCAATTCAATTAACTGATAGGTTAAGTCCTGGAATATGAATTGAGATAACTTGTTAAAACCTAGGCCATAGAAATCCTTTGTTGGCAAATTATAACCCATAATACCTGATTCAGACTCAATATATGCTGTCGCTTTAGCTCCAGTTCTGAATTCAACTTTTGCCTGCTCCATAGGTCCCAATATCGGCTATCAGAAGCTTGCTTATATATGCCTTCCATGTATATTTTTCTTGCCATAGCTGTAATCCAAACACAGAACCATTTAGGTCAAACAGAGAAAAGTGGATCTGCCAATGACCAGAAAAGGAAAGAATGCATGAAACAAGAAAACTGGGATGTCACGGATTCATGACATCATATAATTTTTCTAACAAAAGACTTATTGTTTTACTTTCCACAAAAGCTAAAATGAGATTTAAGTACAGTTTGAAACCCTGTAAAATATGAGTTTTAATATCAAAATTTTATTGTGTTATTTTACAATCGAGTGCAGATCAGACAGAACCATCGAGTCGATAATTGAAAATGTGGATGTGGTACTGTGGTAGCAACTCTTTTGTCAAGGCACAAAGCTTAGATAATGTGGCTGCCAACATCCTTCAAAGACTGGATGGAAAAATTTTAAGGACCCAACTGAAAGTAATGATTGATTTCCAGGAACCCCTGGTGAAAAACTAATGTATTTTTCATGGACCAAAAGTATAACTTAGCAAAGATAAAATCTTATTGGAAAGATGTATATTATATTTGATATTTTACCAGCTAAGCCAGTGAAAATTGCTGACCAAACAAAAAATTCAAGAGAAATCATTCACAATTTTTTTTCAAAATATTTTCATTTTTATCAAAATATAGATACACTAATATTACTGGATTGATGCCACCACATAATCTCATTTGTTAACAACTCCATGAAAATGAATTTCATAGATAGATAAAGGTTACCACGTATTGTCTTGTTAAGAAGATAATGAACTTCCTCATGATGTTCATCCACTTGGCACTGAAAGGTTAAGGGGCCAAAATTTGAATATTAGTATAATTAGTATTATATATATATATATATGAGAAAAAGGGTTATGCACTGATAGTGTAAAAAGTAAAAAAATTTAAAGTCATCTAATCACAACTCACAATGTCTGGTACATTTGTTGACTTTTAAAATAATTATCTTAAAGTAATTCAAAGGATGACATGTGATTGGATGACGGTATAAATTATTTTACACTGTCAATGCATAAACATTAAACTCTATATATGTGTGTGTGAGGGATCAAGTTACTCCAGGAGTAACTTTAAATATGAGTTATTCCTCATATTCATCCTTCGCTTTCTTTTAATCTAATGGTTCAAACAAGTAACTCATCTTTATCCATCAGATTAAAAGAAAATGAAGGGTGGAGATGGAGAGTAACTCTTTCAAAGTTACTTTTGGAGTAACTTGATCCCCCCCAAAACCCTAAACACAATTAAGACACTACCAAATGAAAATAATGACAACAAAATAAACTCTGAATAACAACACACAAGTAAAAGGCATAAACATAAATCAGTTGCAAACTATGAAAATTCCAGTACACTCTAGATAAACAAATACACTATGCAAGTAAAGAAGAAAACGTTAAAACAATAGAATGGCTCAGAAAGATGTTGAAATACCTCAGTAGTCCTGCTGGTAATAAATCATATGTCTAAGGGAAGGACAGAAATGGAAACAAGAAAATAAGTCTGGGAACATCTGAGGAGCTTACGTATTAATATCTAGCATACATCAAGATATCACCGCTACATAGCATAGGCAAATATAAATTTTAGCCTGATTTTTAGCAGTAAGTGGTAGTTTTTGCTTCTTATGTTTTTTGGTGGAATATAGGGGCTTAAGCCCCAAGTGGTAGTCTTTGCTAATATAGCAAAGCAACATCTTTTCCAGAAAATAATAAAGAAAAAATTCCAAGGAATCAACCAACTAAATCAAAGATCCAAAATACAAAAAGGACAAGACGTAGGTCACCAAATCGCACTCCAAATAATAGATACCCATTAGTAGTTTTATAAGAGTAGAAGAAGTAACACATTATTATTGCCTAAATAAAGAAGGGAGGTTGGGAGAAAAATCATTGAGAAAGGACTAGACTATTACAGAGTAGGGAGAATCCTGGTCTTCTAAATATTCACTGAAATCATTATTTTGCATCTTCTAACCCTATCCTAAGGCTGCTACCACATTGGCACATCAATTAGGGGTTTAGGGTTCATCAATAAAAATTCATTATTTTCATCTATGAAGCACCGATAACGACACGACGTTTTCAATACGTTCCCGATACGGGACGTCGATACATTCCTTCAAAAATACTAATATTTCGATACGTTCCTGATACGTCTTAGTATTAAATAGTAATAAAAAAATAGTTAGAGGAGTACATTAAGCAATAAAGGAGGTGTAGGAAGCAAATCAGGCCCAAAAGAAAAACCTAATCCCTATACATATATAAGCATCTTTCCTTCCTTCTTCCCCAAAAGAAACGCTGCGCCATGCTTGCTGCGCCTCATCTTGCTGAGGTATATTTTGGAGAAGCCAAGGTCGCCGAAGGAGAAGATTTTGGAGAAGCTGGTGAGGGATTCGAGTTTGCACCGGGTGAACCACCAATCCACAAGCGGGAACCGAACGGGAGGTTCGGTGTTCGAGCTGAAGAGGGAGAGGGACGAAGCAAAGGAGGAAGAAAGAACAATGGCGAACGACGGTGGAGGAGGAGCCGCGACGGCCGACACAAACGACGGTGGAAGAGGAGCAAGACCGACGGCGAACTACGGCGAAGGAAGAACACCGTTGCGGCACTGCCTTGCGTTGTGCCATTGTTGGTCGAAGAGGTGACGTGAGTGCAAATGGAGGAAGACAAACTTCCTTCTATACATGATACGTAAAATAGCGTATCGGCAGCGTACCCGTATCGGATGTGTGTCCGATACGTTGAAATTTTTTTTCCAAACGTATTCATGCTTCATAGATTTTCATTACATGCTAAAACAATTCCATCACCAATTGACAGGTGCATGAGAAAATTCACCAAAGCATATATAACAAAACTTTTATAATGAGAATTGAGAACATCTTACATCTTATGATAACTAAAAAATTATCATTCAAATACTAAAATAAATCTCTTTTTATAGGAAAAGGAATTCAGTAAGAAAGAAATTAAGAAAAGAAATACAACAGACATGGGGACAAGATTTCTTTCACCAGAAACTAATTTAAAAGAAATTACAAAAACAAAAAAACTCAAAAAATAACAATGGACATTGGCAACACATTCCCTCTGCAAATAAAAAATAGAAACTCCCTTAAAATACCATGGGCTGAGCACCAAAGAGAAGCAAGAATATTATCCAATTCCAAAATACTGAAGACATCAGAACACCTTGAAATATTCAAGGATCCTTCTCCAACATGAACACCACAGAATAGCAAACAGCAAACAGTTTCAAAAACCTTGACCCTTTTTTTCTTTCAAGCCCTATAAACCTTATCATTGAAGATCTCTAGAGAATTCAGAAAAACCCAGTCTTCCCCCACAAACACTAAATAGCCTATTTGACAAAGATTTAGAAATTGAACAATTAGAAAACATGTGCAAAATTGATTGGGTTGTTTGTACACAACACAAATATTGGGGAAATGTCTATTTTAGTTTTAGGTTTTGATAAATGCAGCAAACCATTTGTATGAATCATATTTGGTACTGCAGTCCAGACAAGACTTCACTTTAGAATTGCCTGACTTGAGTATTTCTATCATTAAGATTCCTAAAGTAATAATTCTAGCCAAAATTGTCACCACTGAAAAAGGATAAATGATGGAATACAAGCCTACAAGGAATAGAATGATCTGAGTTAAGCACCTAAACAACAAAATCTTTATTCCACTAGGCAAAGTCAATTACATGAGTCGCACGTCATCATGGGGCTCAGTTAAAGACATGTTAAATACCTAAATTATGAATAAAAATTAAACATGATCAATATATCATTGGAATCTCAACAACAACTAGAACAAATAAATCGAGTTATGCGAAAAATGGCAAACAAGCCTATACATGGAATAGATTTATCCAAAACTCCAAAGTTTTAACAAAAAATGAAAGGGTCAAAATGAATAAAGAAAAATCACCGTCAATATTTTGCATTTTTTAGACACAGCATCCATGCCTTGCTCCACTGCTTCAATTGAACTTCGTAGTGACCTTGTGCAAGCATCTCTAAAGCCACCAGCCTCTTCTATTGATTTCAAAAGTATATCCAATTCTTTAGTCATCTCATTAATCTAGCAGAGAGAAAGGCAAAAAAGGGCAGGACAATCAGGACTCCTTGCAGAATTTAGTAGCAGAGAAGAGAAATACATAACAGGAAAATCAGGACAAATGACTAGATAAAACAAGAAATTAGTATATCCTCATCATAAATGCCCTCATACAGGCACAAGATCTACCATTTATATGTTGAAACTATGAAAGATTTCCAGAAATAGTACATTGCCAAACTGCTTTGATAAATCAGAACCGGATATCCCAAGCTTGGATGGAGTTCCATGCTGCTCATTAGAAGGAAGGAACTTTCGAGCAGATGACTTTACAGCTGCAGTATTTCCATCAGATGACAAACATGAACTGCTATTTAAGATTGGTTGCATATTACCAGCTACTAAGGTAGATAGTTGCCCACCACTCTGAACTAGCATACTGGCGGAATTGATGGCTGGAGATATGTCATTCACATCCTGTACAAGAACAGGTTTTCCGCCCATGCTCCCAGGAACATTTGTAGCACCCATGGTATATTTTTTATTTTGAAAACCAACACCATCAGCATAGCTTGAAGCTGAAATTGAAGAAACATCAAACTTTTTTGGGAATGAAAATGTTTCACCCGGCAAAGAAGCTCTCTGTGACTCCCTTTTGCTATTTGCAGTCCACAGCTCCCTAGTCTTCTCAGTAGTTGATTGTAAATTGTTATAACTTGACAAACCAGAAGAAGCAGAATGACTGTTTTCCATTAAAGAACCAATGCTAGTTCCAAGTGCTGCGGTCTTGTGACCCAAGTTTTTTTGCTGCTCGCCTGGAAGAAATGGATTTTGATTATTGGTATTTTGGATTGCATCTACATCAGGAACAACTTGCTGTACATTAGACTTTAGACTCTCTGAATTTCCCACTAATTCCACTTCTGTGTAGTTAGTGTCAGTACGTGTTATTTGTTGAGGATTGCCAGATGGCTTGGCTGTCAGATTCCCACTAACCTCAAACGTCTGCACATAATTTGTTTGGATTGGAAATGTCATTAACTGAAGACACTAACAATCAGTATTCAATAGAATAACCCTATTATTTTTTATATCCTAAAAATTAAGAACCAAAAACACCTTATCTGATTCCTGTTTCTGCAATCCATGAGGAAGAGAGCAACCTTCATCCTCAGGAAGGTTTACAGAAGTATCTTCATCATTGTGCAGAACAGAATCAACCTCAGGTGAAGTTTTACTTCCTGCAAGACTAAAGATAAAACCTATTCAACTTTTGAACATGGAAAAATTTAAAGCGTGTGGAGAAAATTAAATCTCAGACAACCATATTGCCAAAATCAACTTATATTCTTATCTGAAGCAATCAAACAAATGAAGCTTGTTAATGGAAATAGAAGTGAATTTCAAAAAACTTACCTAGCAACATGGAACATGACGAGTTTTCCCTCTAATGTAAGGCATATAAGAACACAATGTGGTGAGAGCTCTGTCCTTTCCTCCACATCAATTTGAACCCCAACTTTTTGATAGATTGAAACATTATCAATGCATAGCCCCAAGAGCAAATTATCATCACCATTTTCTGGAAAAAGTGAATTTACAAACTTGCTTGAGTGTATATCAAACTCAATCCAATAGATAGATCAAGAAAGAGTCAATAAGTATTAGGATGCTGCTATATATAAGCATGCATTATTTTATGATATAAATGCTTCAGGATGTGTATGCCAGTTGCATCCAAGAGAAACAAGGAGTGTATATTTTAATTGAATCTCAAACAAATAATTTGGAAGAGCCATTACTTCATTCCAGATAGTAAGCATTTTTACAAGATCAAATGGTCAAGATTTACTCATCTCAACCCTCATAATGAACACTACTCTCTCTTAGTTAGTCAACCCCATTATATGTGACAAACTGATCAAATTTCAGTAGTATTTTGAGTTGAAGAATTAAGAATATCATCAACATACAATAAACATAATGCAAATCAAAATGAAAATTTTTTTTGTGTCCTATACAAAGTGTTACTGGTGATTATTGTACATTCTTCAAATTACTTCGAAGTTCAGTGACACATTGAGGGAAAAAATTGCAAGAATTAATTTAATATTTTGAAAAACGGGAAATTCACCCCATATTTATTTTGGATAATTACTGAAAAAAATTGTTGGAACCATAATTAGCTTTTGGTTGGGCCATATAACCTGGGCTCCAAAATAATAATTGCAAGTCCAGATTTAATCCTCACCTAATCACTTCAAGAGTGGTATCAAAACAATCACTAAAATGGCTGTTAGATTAATATGTTTTATTATCTTTCTTATTTTGCACACTTTCTCTGCTGTACAAGGGGCTGCAATCTGCACCCTATCTTGCCATATCTTGCCATGTACTTGTTGATTCTTTAATATATATACAATAGTCTCAGCTGAGTGAGATAAGTTGAGTTCTCCAAAATAGAGTTCATAGTTTTAACTTGGTATTAGAGCGGGAACAGTCCCACTCTGGAGTCCCATCGCTGTCCGCCGCTTTCCTCTACTGTTGACCGCCGGAAAATTTTCCAGCGAAGTCAGGGTTAGGTGTGCATTGTTGAGCTCAACCCAACCCAAGTGTTTTCGAGAGCAAAAGCCCTCTCATGCTCTCACACGTGCTGTTACGGCTTGCATTTCTGTCAGGCGCGTTAATCTCACACGCCACCTTCCTGTCACGGGACAGTCCTAGCACTGCCACTATTGTCTTCGTCGACCTCTTGTGGACCCATTCCAGCCCCTGTTTGGCTCCACTTATCACTTAAGAAAAGGGAACATTTGATCCAGCCATTCTTGGGTTTCTTTTTGCTTCAGATCTGGTTGGTAACCTCTTTGTGCTCCAAAAATGGCATCTACATGCCCTATTTCTCCCTTCTCTGCGACTCCCACTATCACAACTGAGAAACTCAACTGGAAAAACTAACGGCCTTGGTCTGATTCAGTTGAGTAGTGGTTCCATAGTCAAGGATACTATGATCATCTAGAGAAGGATGTCAATGAAGTTCCTGTTGAGAATAGAGCTCAGTGGCAGAAACTTGACTGCCAGAGATGTACTGTTCTATGGCAATCTGTAGACACTGAGCTGCTACAGATACTAAGGTCATTCAAGACCTATTCTTCTTTTTGGAGGAATGCCCAGCATGTCTTTGCTAATAACATTCAACGTCTGTTTGATTCAACCCAAAAGGTTGTTCCACTCTAACAGACCAATCATGATTACACATGGCTAAAGCTAGAGCTGCAGTCGAAAAATTGAAAGTATTCCTTGAATGTGATTCTGCAGAGGACATAAACTAGAGGCTTGATAAAATTGTTTATGGTTTTGATCTTGTGGAGCTTACATTCAGATTATGATCAAATTCTGTCTGGTGATCAAAATCCTTCGATGAACAGCCTAGTCACTAGACTTCTCCGCTTTCCTACTTTGGTGAAAGGTGAAAAAAAATGCAGCTGCAGCTGTTGAGACTTCAGCCATGGTTGCCTCTCATGGTAGGGGTAGAGGGGGCTGTGGTAATAGAGGAGGAGGATGTAGCGGTAGAGGTGGTCATGGTAAGCAGTGTGTTCTTATTGTGGAAAAGAAAACCATACTCAAAGTAAATATTATGACCTACATGGTTGGCATGATAAGGCAGCAAATGTATCCTCATCTGAAAAGGCTGAATCTTGATATTCTGGCTGAAATCTAGCAGCCAAGCTCAAGCCTCTTCAGTACCAAGTGTTTCAACAGCCTGCATTTCTCAATCTGTGAAAGGTCAAGGTCCATGGATAGTTGATTCAGGTGCCTCTAATCACATTTCTGGTAATAATTCTGATGAAGAATATCAGGAGTACCTGAGGCTGAAATCTAGCAGCCAAGCTCAATCCTCTTCAGTACCAAGTGTTTCAACAGCCTGAATTTCTCAATCTGGGGAAGGTCAAGGTCCATGCATAGTTGATTTAGGTGCCTCTGATCACATTTCTGGTAATAATTCCTTGTTTCCCTCTATTCCCTCACCTAAATTTCCTCACCTCATTACATTAGCCAATGGGTCCAAAGTTGCATCTCAAGGAATTGGTCAACTTCTTCTTTCTTCCTCATTGAATTTAAATTTTGTCTTGTATATTCCTAATTGTCTTTATAACCTAATTTCTCTAAGCCAGGTGACTCATTCCTTAAATTGCTCAGTAAAATTTGATGTTGATTCCTTTGTTATATAGGACCACGGTACAGGCCGGCTGATTGGCATAGGACATGCATCACGAGACCTTTACTATTTGGAAACCAACTCTTTTGTGTCCTGTTTTTCTTCTTCATCTCCAAAGCTTTTGCATGATCGTCTAGGTCACCCATGTCTAGCAAAGTTGAAGATAATGGTTACAAATCTCAACAAGGTACAAATGTTAGATTGTGAATCTTGTCAATTAGGCAAACATGTTAGGTCATCTTTTCCAAAGCAAACTGAAAAAAGATGTAACTTGGTTTTTTCTACCATTCATTTAGATATTTGGGGAACTCCGCCTATATGTGTTTGCATGCATGGCTAACCAGCCGTAAAAAAAATAGCTATTTTTATGTGATGAATCTTTATGATATTTCGTTGGGGCATACCCTTCTTAACGACACGCTACATCGGGCCCCAGCTGTAGCAAAAAATGGGCTAGGGTCCTTGCCACAAGGCAAGGCGCTACATCTCGGGATGTAGTGATAAGTCAGCTAGGGTCCATGTCGAAAGGCAAGGCGTCAGGTCTTCATCCAGATTTGATGACAAATAGGCAAGGATCCCAACACATAAGTGGGCGAGCGTGGCGGGCAAACACCGCCCAGGGGTTAAGGATGCATTTGGGATGCTGGAACATAGGAACATTAACGGGTAAACTGAGGGAGTTAGCATATGTTTTTGCCAGAAGGAAAGGGAATATTGTTTGCTTGCAAGAAACCAAGTGGGTTGGAGAAAAGGCCAAGGAAGTGGAGGGCACCGATTTCAAGTTGTGGTATACAGGTACAACCAAGAGTCAAAATGGGGTTGGAATTATGATCAATAGGAGTTTCAGAGATAAAGACGTTGACGTTAAAAGGAAAGGTAACAGAATTATGATGATTAAGCTTGTAGTGGGGGATCTAATTTTAAATATCCTTAGTGTGTATGCACCCAAGTTGGACTACAATCAAATGAAAACAACCAATTTCCTAGGAGGGAAGAGATCTAAATGGTCATATTGGTAAAAACTGTGAAGGTTTTGATAGAATTCATGGAGGTTTTGGCTATGGGACGAGAAATAAGACCTGAGAAGATGTCTTGAACGTTGCACTAGCCTATGATTTGATGCTAGCGAACACATTTTTTCGAAAAAGGGAGTCTCATCTTATCACTTATCATAGTAGCCAAAATTGTAGTCAACAAAGAGAAGTTGGTAGTTCTAGAGGTTCGGTTCAACAAAGTTCTTAAGTTGAGGAAGAAGACTCAAAACCCAAGGATAATATGGTGAAAGATAAAGAAGAAAAAACAAATAGAGTTTAAGGAAAACATGTTGCGTGAAGGACCATGGAAGTTTATTGGAGAAGCTAATGAAATATGGAATAAGATGACTGGGTGTGTCCAAAATGTGGGAAGGAAGGTGCTTGGTGAAAGCAAAGAAAACAGAATTCTTACAAAGGAAACATGGTGATGGAATGGAGAGGTGCAGGAGGCTATTAAAGAGAAGAAGGAATGTTTTAGATCTTTGCATAAATGTCCCAATGATGAAAATTTGCAAAAGTCTAGAGTAGCAAGAAAAAATGTAAAGAAAGTAGTGCGGGAAGCTAGAGGCAATTTGATGATTTGTATAAAAATCTTGAGAGCAAGGACGGTGAAAAAAGTATCTACAGACTTGCAAAAATAAGGGATAGGAAAAGTAAATACCTCACCCAAGTTAAATGTATCAAGGATGAAAATCAAAAACTTTTGGTAAGAGATGAAGATGTAAGTGAAAGATGGCTAAACTACTTTAACAAACTTTTTAATGGGGATGGCGATAAAAGTGAGATGGATTTAGAGGACATTTTTGATAATCTGAATATAAGATTTGTGCGCAGAATTAATACACATGAAGTTAATGAGGCATTAAAGAAGTGAAGAATAATAAAGCTTTGAGAACCGATGACGTCCCTATTGAAGTGTGGGGAAGCTTGGGAGATGTGACAATAAAATGGTTGACCAATCTTTTCAATAAGATTTTTCAAACAAATAAGATGTCTGATGTTTGAAGGAAAAATGTGTTTGTGCCTATTTACAAAAACAAGGGAGATATCCAGAATTGTTCTAACTATAGAGGCATCAAGCTCATCAGCCATACTATGAAATTGTGGGAGAGAGTTATTGAACATCGCCTAAGGAGGGAGACGAAGGTTTCCGTAAATTAATTTGGATTTATGCCAGGAAAATGTACCATGGAAGCTATTTTCTTGATGTGACAATTAATGCAAAGGTATCAGGAAAAGAAGAAAGACTTACATATGGTGTTCGTAGATCTTGAGAAAGCATACGATAGGGTTCCAAGAAAAGTCTTATGGTGGACTCCTAAGAAGAAAAAGGTAGCATTAAAGTATATTAATGCAATCAAGGATATGTACGATAGGGCTACCACATGTGTGAAAGCTTGTAATGGAACATCAAGGTATTTCCCTATCATGGTAGGTGTTCACCAAAATTCAGCTCTTAGTCCTTATCTCTTTGCCTTAGTGATGGATGCACTAACGAAAGATATTCAAGAGGAAGTGTCGTGGTGTATGCTTTTTGCAGATGATATCGTGCTTATTGATGAGACCAAAGATGGTGTAAATAAGAAACTGGAATTGTGGATAAACACTTTGAAGTCTAAAAGATTCACGATAAGCAAGAGCAATACAGAGTATATGAAGTGTGAGTTTTTGCGGGTAAGAGATAGTGATCAAGACACAATGCATCTACTTGGTTAAGAGGTACCCAAGAAAGACGTTTTTAGATACTTGGGGTCAATTTTGCAAAAAGGTGGTAAGATTGATGAGAATGTAAATCATAGAGTCAGAGCAAGGTGGATTAAGTGGTGGAGTGCATCTGGATTTTTGTGTGACCACAAAATTCCCCTTAAATTAAAAGGAAAATTTTACAGAATAGTTGTAAGACTGACAATGTTATATGGAGCGGAATGTTGGCCAGCACATAAGCAACATGAGCATAAAATAGGGGTAGTAGAAATGAGGATGTTAAGGTGGATGTATGGTTATACGAAGATGGATAAGATAAGAAATAAGGATATTCGACAAGAGATAGCAATAGTACCGGTGTGTGAAAAGATGAAGGAGCATAGATTGAGGTGATTTTGCCATGTTATGAGACGTCCACTGGATGCTTCCGTAAGAACAAGAGTTTGTTACCAAGAACTTGACACAAAGAGAAGTAGAGATTGACCGAAACTTACCTGGGAAAGGTAGTTAAACAAGACCTAATGGAGTGGAAAATAGATTGGCGGAAGGTGTGTCGTAGGACGGAGTGAAGAAAAGCTATAAGTTTGGTGAAGGGTTAAACCCGTTAGTATCTCTATGATCCAGTCGTTCCCCTTTTATTTAGTTCTTTTCCTCTTCATTTCTCCCCTCCTCCTTTCACCCTTCTTTTATTTTAGCTTCTTTTCTTTCTTTCTTTTGTCTTATTTCCCTTTTTTTTTTCTTCCCATCTCCCTTTCTCTTCTTTTTTTTTGTCTTATTTCTGATCTATCATTGGGTTCATCTATGACCGACCCCAATTAACTTGGGTTAAAAGTGTTGTTGATGTTGATATTGATTTAGATATTTGGGGACCAAGCAGTGTAATATCTTTTAGTTTTAGATATTTTGTTATCTATATTGATGAATACCCTCGCTGTACTCGGGTTTATTTAATGAAAGATAGATCTGAACTTTTGTCTATATTCATGTCTTTCTTCAATGAAATTAAAAATCAATTTGGGAAGATTAGTAAAATTCTTAGAAGTGACAATGCCAAGGAGTATTTCTCTTCAAAACTTTCCTCCTTTTTGTCATCACAGGGAATCCTACATCAGCCCACATGTCCTCACACACCACAACAAAATGGAATAGTTGAACGGAAAAACAGACATCTAGTTGAGACTGCACGAACATTGTTACTTAGTGCAAATGTTCATGTTCACCATTGGGGTGATGCAGTCGTCACTGCCTGTTTTTTAATAAATAGGATGCCTTCTTCATCTCTTGAAAATAAAATTCCCCACTCAATCCTCTTTCCTAATGAGCCCTTGTATCATGTGTCTCCTAAGGTCTTTGGATGTACATATTTTGTTCAGGATGTTTCTGCGGGTCTTGACAAGCTCTCAACAAGAGCTATCAAATGTGTGTTTCTTGGTTATTCCCGCCTTCAAAAGTGATACAAATGTTACTCTCCAACCACCAAGAGATACTCTATGTCAGCTGATGTTACCTTCTTCGAGGAAACCTTGTTCTTCTCCAAACAGGATGAATCCAACTCCATAGAACAAATTTTGCCTTCCTTGTTTCAGTCCAGTTGTATCCCCTACTCACACAACATCCAATCAAGGAGAAATTCAGCCCTCTTCTCCAGTCAATTATCAAGCTGAATTATCTCCATCTTCTATCTCTACCCACCAGAGCGAGACACAAAGAGATGGTCCCACAATGCATGAATACACTCTTGATTCATGTACTTCACCTTTAGTTGTTCCTGCAACGGATCCCTCTTCATCATCATCTTCTCATGAAACAGATTCAGGTTGGCCCATTGCCCTTAGAAAAGGCATTTGGTCTACTCAAAATCCTCATCCTACTTATTTAAGTTATCATTGGTTGTCTCCTTCATACTTCTCCTTTGTTTCTTCTTTGTCTTCCATTACTGTTCCCAAGAATGCTGGTGAGGCACTTGCTCATCCTGGATGGCGACAAGCCATGATTGTTGAAATGCAAGCTCTTGAACATAGTGGTACATGGGAGTTAGTTCCTCTTCCACCCAGAAAGAAGGTTGTTGGTTGTCAATGGGTATATACTATCAAGGTTGATCCTAATGGAGAAATTGATCGTCTTAAGGCTCATTTGGTAGCCAAAGGCTACACTCAAATATATGGTCTTGATTATGGAGACATTTTTCTTTTGTGGCCAAGATCACTATTGTTCATCTCTTTCTTGCCATGGCTACCATTCGTCATTGGCCTCTTCATCAGTTAGACATTAAAATTGTTTTTTTTTTTCATGGTGAGTTGGAGGAAGAAATTTATGTGGAGCAACCTCCTGGGTTTGTTGCTCATGAGGGATCAGGTTTGGTTTGCAAACTCCATTGATCCCTTTATGGTCTTAAACAGTCTCCAAGAACTTGGTTTGGAAAATTTAGTCATGTTGTGCAAAGTTTTGGGATGAAACGGAGTGAAGCATATCACTCTGTATTTTATTGTCACACGTCTCCTGATAAATGTGTTTACTTAGTCATTTATGTTGATGACATAGTAATTACAGGGAATGATGATATCAAAATCTCTCAGTAGAAGCAACATTTGTCCAGTCACTTTCAGACCAGAGATCTTGGCCACCTGAAGTACTTCCTTGGTATAGAGGTAGCTCAATCCAAGGAAGGCATTATTCTCTCAGAGGAAATATGCTTTGGATATTTTGGAAGAGACAGGCATGATTAACTGTAGACCCATTGATAGTCCCATGAATCCAAATCAAAAGTTATTTGAGGAGTCCAAAGCCAATACCACTGACAAATGCATTTATTTGTCTGATGACCCATCAGTGCAACTTAAGTCTTTATAAGTGCAAACATCTGCACTCCTTCCAATAACATCAGCATAAGAACTCATAGCAAATTCGTCTTTGGCTAGGCACCTGATTTGGGTAAGACAAGCTGGTGATTTTTGAAGTAGATTTCCCCAAAAGATTTGCAGAGGGATTTGGAAGCTTTGCTCCATTGATGTTTGCTCCTTTCCTTGCTTATCTTATTTTTGTTTGGGTCTTGCTAATAAGTATCCTAAGAATTCTGATTAAGAAATCATTTGATAGAAGATTTTTATTGGTGAAAGTCACCATGGAATGCATTGGTAACATTAAATGTTGCACTTTCCCACTGATTAGCATTCTCAATTTTGTTTTGGTGTTTTTTTTTAACTAATAGAGGATCCCTGTCCTCCAAATTCCTTGTAATTTTCATCTTTTCAGATGAATGAATTTTCTTGCCAAGCATGTTACAAGTACAAGAACAAATAAACATTTTCCCACTAAGTGGACAGCTACATTGATCAAATAAAACGACACCACAATGTTTTATTGTGAATCATGCTACAAATATTGTTAGGAATCTTGAAGTACCTTGAAGTTCAATTCTTGGAACACAATTTTCTCGCTCAATATCAATAACTACAGCTTCACTCTTGTCTTCATCGGCTGACCAACCAAGCAACATAATGTGCTGATCTGTATTCTTCAT
>CM023946.1:30503545-30584542 GCA_013407115.1 Glycine latifolia | reverse complement strand
GTTGGCATTGATTGCAAGTTGGCTGTAGTTATTAAGAAAATAAATAAAGAAATAAAGAAAAATTATCCATCAGTTCGCATTCCAAGTTTTGCTCAGGAAAGAAATTTAACAAAATTCATGGAAGATAATATCGACGACCAGTAAACAAATTTTAAACATGCAGCAAACAAAAAAAGTTGGCATTGATTGCAAGTTGGCTGTAGTTATTAAGAAAATAAATAAAGAAATAAAGAAAAATTATCCATCAGTTCGCATTCCAAGTTTTGCTCAGGAAAGAAATTTAACAAAATTCATGGAAGATAATATCGACGACCAGTAAACAAATTTTAAACATGCAGCAAACAAAAAAAGACAACCAAAATTTTCTTACCAAGAGCATGCTTAGAGTCAAGAATAATCAGGTTACAATCTAACAAGACTCAAAATTTTAAGGCTTGCACTGAAATATGAAGAATGAAAAATGCAGCAAAATAACTGATAAGTCATGGAGTAAATAATGAATGGTTGGCAGCTGTTCATATAACAATATAGATCAATCTATGTCAGGGTAACAAATATTAAAGTTTAAGCATGCTTAAACTTAAATGTAAAATTATGACAGCAAACTGGTAGAACCCAGATAAGAAACTTATAAAGAAATTTGTAATTTTATTGATCAAACCCTAATCCCACTTTTGTACCAATGTGATATCAGAATGAGTAAGGGTGACACCAACAATCTCCAGATAATACTAAAGAGACCCAGAACACTCCCCCAAAATTGATTTCCTTTTCCTACAATAGCCCTCACCTAATTCCCCTCCTACTTTTATATTCCTTCCACCTGTTAACTAACCTAACTACTTAGCTGTATTTAGTTATTCTGTTTACTCCTAATTAATGCCCTCAGGGCCTTGATTCCAAGTCACTCCCCTATTTCTCTTTACATAGACACTATTTATTTAAGGTACCATCACAAACTTTACAGGAACAAAACCTTCAAACTAAGATGTAAAAACATGCAAAAGGTAGAAAACCAGCTAAAAAAATGGATTAATGAGGAGATGGGAACACATCAGGAAAAGCGATGCAGAAGATTTACCATTGTTTTAAGTATGCCAATAAAAGGTAAGGCCCACTTCCAAAGGGTACAATATCATCAATTAGTCCTTGGTAAATATCACAGAAGGATTGAACAAATAATTCAGAACAACCCTGCAAGAGAAAATACATATTTAGAATTTAGTGCTACATGAAAGCAAACAACTATAATTTTCTTAGGCTACCCTAGCATCCTAACTCTTGAATTTGATTAACAAAACCATTTACAAGATGCAGCACAATGCATATTCAACATAAAAGAAAATATTATTACATGTTGAAGAGCCTACCCCAATATACCGAGTATCTGACTATCTGAGCAGTGGAAATCCACGTGACCTGCAGAATCGCTAATCTAGTTTGCTTCTTTATTACATGATTCTTTTTGGATTCCAGTAGTTGTTGTTGCATAATGGAATTAGATGATTATGAGTGGATATAATTTAGTTGATTGCGAATTTTTTTGTTGAGTGAATCATTTTGATTAGACACTCGAGAACATCCAGAATTGTGCATATTTACACATAAGATGTCTGATGCTTGGAGGAAAAGTATGATTGTGCCTATTTACAAAAACAAGGGAGATATCCAAAATTGTTCAAACTATAGAGGCATCAAGCTTATGAGCCATACTATGAAGTTGTGGGAGAGAGTTATCGAACATCGCCTAAGGAGGGAGACCAAGGTGTCCGTAAATCAATTTGGATTTATGCCAGGAAGATGTATCATGGAAGCTATTTTCTTGATGAGACAATTAATGGAAAGGTATCAGGAAAAGAAGAAAGACTTGCATATTGTGTTCATAGATCTTGAGAAAGCATGTGATAGAGTTCCAAGAGAAGTCTTATGGTGGACTCTTGAGAAGAAAAAGGTAGCATTAAAGCATGTTAATGCTATCAAGGATATGTATGATGGGGCTACCACATGTGTAAAAGCCTGTAATGGAACATCAAAGTATTTCCCTATCACGGTAGGTGTCCACCAAGGTTCCGCTTTTAATCCTTATCTCTTTGCCTTAGTGATAGATGAACTAACGAAATATATTCAAGAGGAAGTGTCATGGTGTATGCTTTTTGCAGACGATATCGTGCTTATTGATGAGACCAAAGATAGTGTTAATAGGAAATTGGAATTGTGGAAAAACAATTTGGAGTCTAAAGGAGTCACGATAAGCAAAAGCAAGACGGAGTATATGAAGTGTGAGTTTTCGCGGGTAAGAGATGGTGATCAAAACACAGTGCATCTACTTCGTCAAGAGGTACCCAAGAAAAATGTTTTTAGATACTTAGGATCAATGTTGCAAAAAGGTGGTAAGATTGATGAGAATGTAAATCATAGAATTAGAGCAGGGTGGATGAAATGGCGGAGTGCATCGGGATTTTTGTGTGACCACAAAATTCTCCTTAAGCTAAAAGAAAAATTCTATAGAACAGCGGTAAGACCGGCAATGCTATATGGAGCAGAATGCTGGCCAGCACAGAGGCAACATGAGCATAAAATAGGGGTAACGTAAATGAGGATGTTAAGGTGGATGTGTGGATATACAAAGATGGATAAGATAAGAAATGAGGATATTCGACGAAAGGTATCAGTAGTACCGGTATGTGAAAAGATGAGGGAGCATAGACTGAGGTGGTTTGGACACGTTATGAGACGGCCACTGGATGTTTCCGTAAGAACAAAAGTTTGTTACCAAAAGCTCGACACAAAGAGAGGTAGAGGTCGACCGAAACTTACCTGAGGAAAGGTTGTGAAACAAGACCTAATGGAGTGGGATATAGATTGGCGAACAGTATGTCTTAGGACGGAGTGGAGAAAAGCTATAAGATTGGTGGAGGGTTAAACTCATTAGTAGTTCTATGTTCCAGTCATTCCTTTGTTTTAGTCTTTTTCCTCCTCTTTTCTCCCTTCTTCCTTTCACCCTTCGTTTTTTTTATTTTAGGTTTTTTTTCCTCTCGTTTGTCTTATTTTTTATTTATCATTGGGTTCATCTACCACCGACCCCAATTAACTTGGGTTAAAGGTGTTATTGATGTTGATGTTGACTCGAGAACATCCAGAAATTTTTTCTCACAGTTTATAAGCTCAGAGATCTAATCACAAACTTTTTAAAGTACAAGGACCTATTTAAAAATCCCCAAATAATTCATGGAACTAAAAATTAATTCATGAAAAAAAATGCAAAGATGTTGCACTTACGTCATTAATTTCACCAAGTGGACTTCTAATAACTTGGATAAGATAATTTTCCTCCTTGCCATCTTCAGTAAGTTGAACACATCCGATTACAATAGAATCAGGTCGAACACACTTCACAGAATCAACTGGTACAATTGTCAAAGAAACACTATATTATATGCAATGCATAACATAAAAACATCTTATTAAAACATAAAAAATAAAAAATAAAAAGTCAGAGACTATTGACACTCTCATTGCACACTCCCCACAATCTACTTTTAATTACAATTTCCAACAATGTGCTAAATTTTCCTGGTTCAAGTTGAACCTTAATTAACTACATTACTATTCGTCTATTCACATTTAACAATTTATTAATGTACCAATGGAGTGTGAATTATCAATTGGGAGTGCCAATAGCCCAAGAATTTCAAGCATTACTAAAAGTTCAAGCATGCAAAAACTTCATGTGCATGATTTTCAAATCTTTTCCATGTCAGTTAATAGAAATTCTTCTAAAGCCGCCATGATGTTAGATAGTTGTTACTTGCCAATATCTGTTAATGTTTAGAGAGTTAATTGGTCAATGATATCTGTTAGTTTGATGGGTTAAGATAGAGAGGTCATAAAGTTTCTAAACTAAGAGAATAGAGAGAAAGTAAGAAATGAAAGTGATTAAGAACAAGTTTCAAGACATCAGAACTAGGATGGCCCAATCTAAGGTGCCAAAGAGTTTTAGAACCTGTGCTAGTACAAATACTTGCAGTAGAAACAGTATTTACATCAGAATTGAAATCATTTAGTGTTAGAAATAAAGCAAGAAGTTGAACCAGTAGCAGAGCTTTGAAGTTGCACATTAGGAAAGACATACAAACCATCAGGACCAAGAGTGAACCTTGAATTAGGATCTCATTGGATACCTGCGGTTTTACAAGACAATGGTTTGGATGGAACTCAAAAAAGACACCATTATATTGTGCAAATTTACTGACACTAATAAGATTTTGGTTATAGAAGGCACATGTAAAAGCTGACTTAAAAACAGAGACACTCTAGGATTAGTAGGAGAGATAAAAGTAGAAGAACCAGTAGAGTAGATGGATAGACCTTGTCCATTACCAATATAGATTTGGTCTGGACCTTCAAAGGGACCTAGCTGCTGAATATTCTATGATTCTCCTGTAACATGGAATGAAGCACCTGAATCTGGGATCCAGGTTGAAAGTGGGAACTCGCAATTTATGCATTTGGAAACTGCAGAAACTGATTAGTGTGCATTGGTCTGTTCTAACTTGCTCCATGAGTCGATAAATTAGAGGGTCTAAAACCAGTGTTTTAACCATAGTTCCCATAGTTATTCAGACCAGAGTTATTAAAACCTCCTTGAGAGTATTGATTCAGACCAAAAAAATATTCTGAAAACTTCCTTGACCTGAAGGATTTTGCAGTGTGAGTGATGGATTTGGTTGCTAATGTTGATCAAGTCGATAATAACAAAATAAAGCTGTGTCTCCAAACTTAAGACAGACTTGACACTGAAAGTTTGAGAAACGACCTCCACAGCCACGGCCGCCACTGCAGCCATAACGGCCAAAATTTCCAGTGACGCCACGATTGAAGCCTCCACAAGTAGAGTTGTTCGAAAAAATTTCAGATTCAGACTTGTTCGGTACAGTCTGTAGTTGTTGAAGAGGAATTAAGATTCCTCGAACCCTGAGTAAGGTTAATTGCTGGTGATTCCAAGGTTTTCTTGCAAAATTTCTGGAATTGAGACTCGTGCAAGCAGAAGTGCTTCAATTTCTTCGATCGGTAGCAGCAAAGTTACTCTACAACTGAAATCACAGAACTTAACTCCTTTGGTAAACCTTCTAAGCTAACATCAGCATGCTCAAGATCAGTGTTGTTAAAATCGCGCGTCAACTCGTGGAATCGCACGATCCTGCGATTTTTCCAGCGGCCGGCGATCCAAATCGTGAGTAGGATCGGGAACGGGCAGGATCGGAGTGGGATCGCGATTTTGCTCGTAAAATCGTAGGATCTCCGATCCGATCCGATCCCACGACGTGCTTGGTTAAAAGGCTCTAGGGTTCGATTTCGAACCAAAACGCAGAGAACTGCGCGCCTGCGACCTGCGACCTGCGACCTGACCGGCGACCTCCCACGACTGCGCGCGACCAGGTAGGTTGTCTTCTCCCTTTCCACTTCTTGCTTTCCCTTCCTCTTCTCCCTTCTCCGTTCTGGCCTTCTCCCTTTCTCTTCTCCATTTCCGTTTCCTTCCTGTGAATCCCGTCTCCCTTCCCTGTCTCTGCTCTCTGGTTTGCTTCATACTTTTCCCTTTGCTAATTATTGTTGCTTGACTTGAAGTCTTGAACTGTTGGCATGACACATAAATGACAGAGGCATGTTTTATTTTTCAAGTCAGAGCCTTAAGCCCTTGTTCTGTGAAATAGTTTTTTGTAATTTATAAGTGTAAAAGTTGAAAAAAAATTTGTCTCTCTTGATTGGAATTTGGATTGAAGAATGAGGATTTTTGTCTTCTTAGTTTACAGTTGTTTGTGTGATCATGTCATGGCTAAAACAATTGAGTTTGTGCAAATTTTGATGTGATTGTAAAGCAATTGAGTTTTGCAACTCTGTGTGTGGAAAATACAGAGGAATGGCAAGTGGATCAGGTTCAGATAAAGATGTTGGAGGAGGGAGTGGATCATCTGCACCTCCACGTAAAATAGCGAAAAGTGCGGCTGGAATGAGGACTGATGTGGCATGGAAACACTGTTTTTCTGTTGATGGGAATGCAAGAAAAGTCAAATGCAAATACTGTGAGAAGGTGTTCACAGGAGGAGTTTACCGTTTCAAGCATCATTTAGCGGGAACGGCCAAAGATGTTGGAGCTTGCAGGGCTGTCCCTGAAGATGTCCAAAAGGAAATGATGATTATTGTATCATCATTGCAAGAAAACCTCTTGAGAAAATCAGGTCAATTTGAGGGAATAGGTAGTAGCAATGTTGCATCAGAAGAAGGTGTTGCTACTACTAGTGGTAGTAGTGGTGATATTTTCAAGAGAAAGATGAGGTCTCAAGCCACAATGAACAACATGTTCAAGAAGAACATAAGAGAGGAAGCTTGTCAAGACATTGCTCTTTTTTTCTACAATAATGCGATTCCTTTTAATGTGGCCAAAAGTGAAGAATACAAGAAGATGTTTGAGTCGGTTGCTCGACATGGTCCAGGGTTTAACCCACCATCCTACCATGAAATTAGGGTGAAATACTTGAAGCATCATGTTGACAAGACCAATCTATCTTTGGATGATCACAGAGCTTATTGGAAGAAGTCTGGATGCACAATAATGACAGATGGATGGACTGATAGGAGGAGGAGGACCATATTGAACTTTCTAGTGAATAGTCCGCTTGGAACTGTTTTTCTGAAGTCCATTGATGCATCTAACATATGCAAGACAGCCGACAAAATTTTCAAGATGATGGATGATGTGGTTGAGGAGGTCGGGGAAGAAAATGTTGTCCATATTGTGACGGACAATGCTGCAAATTACAAGGCAGCTGGGGATATGTTGATGCAGAAAAGGAACAAGTTGTACTGGACACCTTGTGCAGCTCACTGCATCGATTTGATGCTAGAGGATTTTGAGAAGAAGATACCACTTCATAAAGACACAATTGCAAGTGCCAGAAGGATTACAACTTACATCTATAGTAGAACAAGTCTCATTGCTTTATTGCATACCTTTACTAAAGGGGGTGATTTAATTAGACCCGGCTTGACCCGTTTTGCTACTTCCTACTTGACTTTGGGATGCTTGAATGAGAATAAAGGTTCATTAACTAGAATGTTCACATCTGAAGAATGGACTTCCAGTCAATTAGCAAAGACTAAGGATGGTAAGTTTGTGGAAAATTTGATTACGGATAAGGAGTTTTGGAAGAATGTTCTTCATTGTATGAGGGGTGCTTTTCCCCTAATTAAAGTGTTGCGCTTGGTAGATTCAGATGAGAAGCCAGCCATGGGGTTTATTTATGAAGAGATGGATCGAGCTAAGGAGAAAATACAAAATGTCTTTAAAGGGGTTGATAGCAGGTAATTATATCTTCCACCATTAGTTTCATATTATATTTTATAAACTTCCTTTAGAAACTAATTCTTTTTTTTTTTCATTTATAGCTACATGCCTATATGGGAAATTATTGATCAAAGATGGGACAACCAATTACATAGGCCCTTGCATGCTGCAGGGTATTATTTGAATCCCATGCTGCATTATAGTCCTGGTTTTAAAGTTGATTGGGAAGTGAAGAAAGGATTCATTGATTGCATGGAAAGACTTGTGGGAGACATTGATGTAATAGGCAAAATTGATGACCAATTGGAAGATTTCAAGAAAAAAAGGGGGCTTTTTGGTCATGCAATAGCTCAACGTGCACTTCAAACAAAAACCCCAGCAGATTGGTGGGATTCCTATGGAGATGGACATCCAGAATTGCAAAAGTTTGCAATTAGGGTTTTGAGTTTAACATGTAGTTCATCCGGATGCGAGCGCAACTGGAGTATGTTTGAAATGGTAAGCATTTCAAATTTGTTAAACAAAAATGTATTTATTTACTTTAATTAAGAACTTATAATATGATTGTTGATTTGTTTTATAATTATTTAGGTCCACACGAAAAAAAGGAACCGTTTAATGCAAAAGACCATGAACGATGTGGTATTTGTGATGGCCAATTCAAGATTGAATAAAAAGAGAGAAGTTAGAAAGGAAAAGATCTACACCATAGAAGATATTTCTTCTGATGATGATTGGATTGTAGAGGAGAATCATGATGATGATGATGATTTGAATGCCATGGAAGAAGACATTCTTCCAGTTGAAGACAATGCTGGAAATGGTGGTGCACATGTAGATCTAGATGATTTGGATGTTCCTCCTATTGATGAGGATGAAATGGTTGGACTTGGAATTGGAGATGGAGTGGGAGATGCAAATGTCATTAATGACAATGACGATGATGATAATTGTGAAGAGGATTTGAATGCTCTCCTAAATTACTAGAGTTGGAACTTGGAACTTGAAACAATTTCAATTTTATATGAATTAATGTTATGTTATTAATTATGTTATGACTTATGACTTATGAATTTATATGTGAATTTAAGTTTGTTTCTTTATTTATTGAGTTTTTTATGCATATAGATTATATATAGGAATTTTAGGTATTGAGTTTTGACATAGGTAGGATCTCGATCCGATCCTACGATCCCCGATTTACGATCTTTCATCCCCTCTCCCGATCCTAGGTAAAATTACGATCTTAACAACCTTGCTCAAGATGATTAATTGGCTCTCTGACAGACGCAAGCACATCAGAAAGAGATTTCACTCGAAGAAGAAAATCTCTCATCGATTTTTGATCGAGTTGTAGCTCGCAGCTCATTTTGTAACTGTCAAGCTTTAGCACGTGTTTGCATATGAAAATATTCATGTATCTTCTCCCATACCTATTACCAATGAATACTTCCATGAACTCGAGAAAGAATCAATGAAGTTAAAACGTTGATTGAAGCAAGTCAAGAGGATTTGATCTTGCTGCTCCCAAGCAGAGTATGCAGGATTTTCATTATCGGCATCACAATCTGCATCCGTCAGAAACCTCACCAGAATTGAAGGATTCGCAACTAATCGTTGGAGCCGATGCTACTTAATCACTGGCTCAACTTGTTGATGCCATAGCAGGAAGTTAGAATCTTCTATTTTTTCCAGATAAAAATTTTGGGAAGCGGAAGAGGAGGGAACAGATTTTGTTGCTGCCGCAATTGATGACCGAACTAAGCTCTAGATACCATCATAAAGTTTCTAAACTAAGAATAGAAAGAAAGTAAGAAATGAAAGTGAGGAGTGGAATTATTATCATTAACCCACTGTCTAAAGATTACAAAGAGGTATTTATAGACAGATCTGTTAGAGGAATCATTATCATTAACCCAGCTGTCATATAACTGCCACTAACTAAACTAACAGCTGCCAATAGCTGTTAGAAACTAATACTAACTAGCTGAGTCTGCAGTTGAATAACAGCAGCTCCTTATAATACTCTGAATAAAAGGAATTAAGGTAGATAGCCTATAAATAAGAGGGAATTTGAGAGGGAAGATCAGCTTGTCATTTGAGAAAAGATTAGACTTTTAGAGAGAGGAGCAGAATCCAGATCTCTCAAATATTCAGGGAAACCATTCACTTTGTATCTTCCACCTTGGTCCAAGACTGCTACAATGTTGATACAACAATTAGGATTTAAGGTTTATCAATACACACACACACGCATACATATATAAAGAAATGAAACAAAGAATGCAAACCTTTTATGCTACCATCTGCTACAAAATCACCAATCCATGATCTGAAGGATAGTGAAATTGAAACTCTTTCTTCAAACTTAGTCGATAGAATACTTAGAACACTCTTACTCGCCACAGCAACAAATGAACCTTTCAAACCCCAATCAACTTCACAAAGAAACAAATTAAAACAAGTAATTGGGAATGATAAAATAATAGTAATAGTAACTAAAACAATGATATACAGACACACGCACACAGATATATAATGTAGTGAACTGATTCATAATCCAACATCTTTTGTCCATCACATTTTTAAGTGGAAAAACAAGAACGAAGCATACCAGCATCAACATTGTCCATCACATGTTTAAGTGGAAATCCAAGGTCTCCATAATATAGTTTCCCAATATTTGAAAGAACAACATAAGAATGTTTTGGTGTTGTTATCCAGCGCATGTCCTTGACAAAGTTTGAATCATTGAGTGAACAGGAAAAGGATTGCTTCACTTCCTAAAAACAAGAAATATAAATATTGAAGTTAATTTGGCATAAAATATTTCAAACATACAAATTGTATTTTAGATAGAGATATATTAAGCATACTATTATGAATTTTATACTGTTGTAATTAGTTAGCTGATGAGCTGGAACAATTAATTTAGTGATGAGCTGGAAGTCAGATAGACTTGCTTTCTGTTGTCAATTCTGTTAGCAGTAACGATTCTCTCTTGTACCTATATATACTTATCACTATCAATTGAATGGTCAAGAGGAATCATTTGCAAAGTTTTCAGTCAAGTTCTTCTTCTCTTTTTCTGTGTTAGAGCAGGTTTTATGGTATCAGAGCTCCTAGTGAGCTCTGCTGCCTTGTGTTCATCATGCCACCCAAAAATCAGAATCAAAATTATGTTGCTTCCTCTTCTGGAGTTCAATTCGTTCAGGTAACAGATCCCACTAAAAACTCTTCAAGTCACTACTATGTTCATCCTGGAAAAAACCCTTCAATTCCACTCGCGTCCTTTCCTGAATCGGAAGAATTATCACACATGGGCGAAATGGATGAAGCGTGAGCTGATTTTCATGAACAAGTGAAAGTTCTTGGATGGATCTCTGGTTCCAGATCGATTTGACCCAAGCTATGATGCTTGGGAAAGATGCAAAAATCTGATTCATTCTTGGATTGTTAATTCCGTTTCGTCGTCAATTGCTCAGAGTATAGTTCATGTGGAACTATCTACTGTCATTTGGAAGAATATGAGAGAGGTTCTTTCAAGGAGATTAATGTGAGTTGCCTAATTGCAACAAGAATTGTATTCGTTCAAGCAAGGTAACCTTTCAGTTACTGATTTCTTTACAGAACTCACTGTCTATTGGGAAGAATTAGAAAATTACACGCCTGTGGTTGATTGCAACTGTGATTCAAAGAAATATAGGGTACAAGATTATGTGATGCTATTTTTAATGGGTTTGAATGAGTGTTATCCGGTGATTAAAATGCAAATTATTTTGATGGACCCGCTGCCACCATGAGAGACAAAATGGGTTAGATGAAGGAGATCAAAATCAAGTTGTCATAAATGCTGCTGATGGTAACAGATTTTATAAAGGAAAGAATTCAGGAGGTAAAGTTTGCACATACTGTGGAAAAACTGGGCACACTATGGAATTGTATATTGTTGTAATTAGTTAGTTGATGAGCTGGAAGTCAGATAGGTTTGCTTTCTGTTGTAAATTCTGTTAGCAGTAACCATTCTCTCTTGTACCTATATATATACTTATCGCTATCAATTGGATGGTCAAGAGGAATCGTTTGCAAAGATTTCAGTCAAGTTCTTCTTTTCTTTTTCTCTGTGTTAGAGCTGGTTGTACATACAAACAATGCCAAATTTCTAGAGATTGAGCACCTTTGCAGAATTTTTTATTTTTTCTTGATCTCAATTGTTTCTCTTCATGTTTATAAATTCTATTTCAGCAAATTAGAAAATAACTTCAACATAACATGATGCCAGATAGGGAGGAGATTTTCATTTACATCAACATTCAGTACAATAACAGCAAAGTAAGTCACTGAAGAAAACCTAAAACACGAGAATCTCAGCAAAGCCACAAAACTATGGTTTATGTACCTTATTGAGAAAGCTCTCTACCGAGTAAAACCGAATGTCGCCAGAGACAGAAGCCGCGAGCGTCGAATTATCGGTGGAAAGAGCCAATGCGCGAACCCTCCCAACAGGAACATCGACGAGACTCAGTTGCTCCACCGGAGAGCCACTTCCCTTGTCCTTAAGCTCATTCGCGGAATCAATAAGGTCCTTCGTCTTTGCAACGAAAAAACCTAAAACACCGAAACAAACAAACATGCAACAGTCAGTTTCAGCACAAAGGCTAGTTTAATTAATTGAACACGCAATAATTTAGTTCATTTTTACCTGAAGAATGAGCAACGAAAGTGAGGCGAAAGCGTTCGGAGAGCGCGAGAGGCTGCGAGGGGAGGGTTTCAGCGTCGAAAATGGAGTCGGAGGACTTCAACGGAAGGGCCTCGCCAACTTTCACGAAGAAGTAATCGGAGGTGCCGATTATTTCTCCTTCGACCTCTTCGGGTTCGATCTTCTTCGAGCGACTCATTTTTTCTTTCTGCTAAACGAAGCGGCAGCGCGAGAGAATGAAGGTATCAGTGAGTATGGAAAGCAGAGTGCTTCGATTTCGAAAGTACGGCGCTGGGTGGAGCAGAGAAGGGAGGAAGGTCACGAACGGCTAGCGAGGATGGCTGCTGTGCCGTGAAGGTAAGCGGGGGCGGAGATGCGAAGTGTGAACTTATAGAGTGTTTGAATAAAATGTTACTCTCGAGTCTCGATTATTATTTTTCACTTAATTATCAAATAATTCTTTGGATTATTTTTAATGATTCAATTTTTTCTTTAAATTTTAAAATATTTAATTTGGTGTTCAAATTTTTTTCAAATGAAATTAAGTTGATTTTCATGTTTTAAAAAGATTTAATTTAGTCATTAAATTCTTGAAAATAAATTAATTTGATTTTTAAATGTTTAATAATTAAAGACCCATTTGAATCATTTAAAATAATTTAGAAATCAAATTAATTCATTTTTATAAACTTGAAAACTAAAAAAATTGAACTATCATGAACCATCGTATTAAATGATCTATCATGGATCACTTTTATACACTATTAGATCCATTTCATCTTCACGGAGATTGATATGGTGCACCTTCTGCACCATATTATGTCCTTCAAAGCAAACACCATCGTCGATCACCATCCGACGTCTCGGAGGCGATTTCTGACAACAGTGTTTTTTTCTCGCCACCTCCACCCTCTTCTCCTCTCTAGTGTTGTTCTCAAGCTCTCCAACCCACCCCCAAGATCCGCCAGAAACCATTGCCACAATCAGATCCGCTAAAACCCATCGCACCACTAGATCTGCTCCAATAGTCACACGAGTCGCCACTGCCGTTCTATTTCCAAGAAGAACACCACTCAGTAAATCCATGGCGGACGACGATGACGTCAACGAAGATCCTGAAGAGGCGTAACCATGATGCGAGCCTCACTAACGACGATGAGAGGTCCGTGTGATGGACGATTCGTCGAAGAGAATCGCACTCCTCACTCTCTTCCTCAATAACCCCATTTCCCTCAATCGTAAACAAAAAATATTCGCTCCAACGACACCATCAAAGCCTCTCACTGCGTCAGAGGGAGAAACGTCGCTAACGACACCTTCAACCCTACGACATCAACATGAACAACCCAACTAATACATTTTTCAACTACGTCGGCGGTGGCGGCAACAGGTTCACGAACTACAAACGAAGTCGTTGACTCCCTTATAGCGCACATGGGTCAGATCGAGTGCAGCCTCTGCATTATGTCCTCACTTTCTCTGTCAAGATGGTCATGGACAGGGACGTCAAGGCCACGACTATAGAACCACCCCTTGCACCAAATGGGCATATCTTAGTGGGTTGCAACCACTGGTAAAAACACCTGTAAATTAGAAACCAAGAAGGAGAGAGGAAGAAGAATCATGAAGTGGGAAGGGAAGGAGGAGAGGGGAAGAGGAAGAGAGAAGAAGCGGAAAAAAAAGGCTTTGTCGCTGAAAATCAGCCCCGGCTATGACGCCGTCGGAGTAGTGGATTTCTAGCCTTAAGTGCACAGTGATGACGAGAGATGGCAGTAGAGGACTTAGCAATCCAATGTGGAAGGTGCACCGTATAAATGTGAGGAAAAGATTAATCCAACGACAGTTAATCATGGTCCACCATAAATCACATCAAACTCTTCTCCACGGTGAAAGCTAATATGAAGTCTAAAAGCAGAGGCTCACGGGTGAAGCAAGGAAAATGACCGAATATAACAGGTTGGTTACCGGAAAAGAAAAAAAAGTCAAAAGTGGCAAATTGATTAATTTAATATAATAAATTATAATATTTAAGTTTAATAAACATAAATCAAACATGTATCATTTTTTACCCAAACTGCATCTCGCACTCGCTATTCTTTGTTGCTGCTGCCCTGTGTATCTCTGATAGTAAAAGAGTGAAAATTGTTCAATATTAAAGTCTGTATGAACCGGATTTTGTTAATCCTAATTTGTTGAACGCGTTGTTTGTGAAATGGTTTTACCAGGTGAACTTATGTTATGAGGATTAGCTGAAAATGGTTTCCTGTGTCGTGTATTTGTAGTTGGAAAGGTGTTTATTTTACAGGTGTGAATGTTAGAACAGGATTTTTTGGTATTGTAGATATACAGTTGTCCAAAAAATTATAAAATTGTTGCACAATACTACTGAAGTTGCCGATAGCCATAGCTTCCTGTCAATAGTTATTTAATAGTTATTTATGAGCGCACATGTAAGCATGATTGGTAATATATGAAGATGTCAAAACCAGAAGTTTCTTTGAATTATTTTTGGCAGTGGTTTTGGTTTGATAATATGGTTTGAACATCTGTGGAGTGCAGACATTGGTTTTAATTATTTATCAGCGCATATGTAACCAAAGCTTTTAAAATTAGATGAACAATTTTATGCTTCACATTCAGCAACAGCTTTTACTAGTACACCAATACACCAGTAACGTTGGGTTTGAACATCCGGTGCCGGTGGTGGTGCTACATCGAAGAGCAAAGGCGGCATCGGATTTCGCTGGTGGTAGGTGGTAGGAGGTTGGCCAAAATAAAATAAAAAGAATAAACAAAAAAGACAATGAGAGATGGACCACCGCACCAAACCGCCCACCATGGCCACTGCACCTTCACCTTCACCGCACTTTCAGAAGATGAGGACCAAACGGTACCACCCACCATACGAAAAAACCATTCCAGATCCAACCTTAACCCCCAAACCCAGTTCAGAGATGGACCAAACGGTACCACCCACCACCTCTACCGTCGTTAACCACCCATATTTGGCTAGATCCGCAACATCAAACACTTCCATGACCAAATCCGACCCAAACAACACCAGCCAGAAGATGAAGAAGGGTTGAGGTTGGGAAATATGAGAAAGAGGCGTAGAGGAAGCGTCGAATAGAAAAAAATAATTAACAGAAAAATGGAAAAAAACCTGCACATCTGGTTCCCCTTCTTTAATCTCAGCCATTGAGTATTTTATAAATATATCTAACGGTAATAATTGGTGCTTCACTGGTGAGGATGTATATTAAGACTTCATATTAGCTTTCACCCTTCTCCACCGTAGAAGTTGTCTTTAAAATTTTGGAGAGCAAATTCAAGTATTTAGAAAAAATTTATACCAAATTGATAATTCAACCTTTTATTTTTGTAGAAAGGTAAAAAATCACGTAGGCCTAATTTACAGCTCTTTGGTTCGTTACGTGCCGATTTTTAAATCCAGACACTATATTTCAATTGATATATAAAATAAAAATATTTAAATCATTTTTTTATTTTTAAAAGAAAGAATAATTTAATTAAATAACTTATATGGTTTAAAATAATTTTTTTATGAAACTCACTCCCCTACCATCAAAGGTCCAACGCCAAAGCCTAAGAAGGTAGAGCAGCCTCTAAAACCTGCAAAGCCACATTTGACTCATATCTTAACAAGAATATATGTGATGCATTATATGTGTGTGTGTGTAAACCTGCAAAGCCACATTTGACTCATATCTTAACAAGAATATATGTGATGCATTATGTGTGTGTGTGTGTGTGTGTAATATATGTGATGCATTATGTGTGTGTGTGTGTGTGTGCATAATATATATACTTGTTAAGGACAAGTGCACTCTACATAGTACCAACAATAGATTTGAAAGCCTGAATGTCATACCCACCCTAGAGACTAATTGTGTTCTCAAATGCTCTAAATCGCATAAACTAAATAATTTTGGGTTTTTAATAAGTTTGGGGGTTGTTATGATTGTGTTCCAATAAATAAACTAAAGATAGACAACAACTTCAACAAGAGATATATGAGAGATAAAGACTCAGATTATGATTTCATATGCATTATTTCCCCTAATTCATAATTCAATTCAGATATCTTAACTATCAAATGATTGCCTAATGCCTCTTAATTTAAATGTTTGCCTATGGTTAAGGTTTCATAATACTTTCCCCCTTAAATTAACCCTACATTGGTCATTTAGGATTCAATTTAGGGTTAAGGATGAATTTCAGAGAAGTTTATATATAGGAAGTTCATACCACCAGTTTGGTCATGCAAGTTTTATGAACCTTATCATTCTACTGTTCAATTAATTGCAAGAAGATGGCCACTAACATGCAATTGACTAAGAATCAGAGTGATTAGTTCCAATATAAAATAGAAAGCAATAAAAAGACACAATTATCTGAATAACATCGAAGAACTTTATTAAAAAATTGGAATTAGGGTTCACGGTGCAACTACATCATAATCTGAGGCTTAAGGGTTTTAGTCAACCATGATTATAGAAAAGCTAAATAACCTACACTCATGCATTGAAAGTAAAAGAGATCAAAACCCTTACAATTTATGACCTCAATTGTGTTAAAGCCAGGGGAAGCTCAAGAGGATCAAGAAGCTGAGTCTCTTAGGCAGTAAAGTGTTTCTAGGCTTTTTGCATGTCAATTCAATTGATTGGTAGTTGTAATTTGTGTATGTCTAAGATGAGACTTCTTATGATCCATTGCATAAAGCTCATTCATGTTTTCATAAAAGCATAAGTTTTGTGAAGAAGTTTTTCTAAAATATAAAGTTTTCATGATTGCATAAAAAGCCAAGTGTTCCATGTTTAAGTTTTGGAAAAATATTTTCTCAGCGATTTAATTGATTACCAGGAAGTGGTAATCTAATAATTGAGATTTAAGAACACTTTAATCGATTACACAATACAAAATCACATAATAGACTTCTTGTGATAATCGATTACGACATGATGATAATCGATTACTTGGTAACGTTTTTAAACAAAAATTTCATGTGATAATCGATTACATTGTTCAAAGTCTTTTCCAGAAAGCTCAAGACAACTGTAATCGATTACATGAGTTAATTAATCGATTACATAAGTGAATTAATTGATTACATTAGTGAATTAATCTATTACTGACAGTTAAATTTTTTTTCTATAAATAGATGAAGTCTGTTTTAAAAGAACACATCATGAAATATCAAAGGATTTTCATAAGCTTTCTAAAGAGAGTAAAGATACAAAGTGTTGTTCTGTGTTAGTCCCTCAAATCCTCAAGCTTCAAGATTCCTTGAGAGGATTTCTTTTTGGGCAAAGTTTCTAAAGAAAATTTTGGAGAGAAAGTTCTGAGGTAGTTTTCTTTCAACCTTGATTCCAGTTTGGTAATCTTTTGCATTCATCTATAGTGGATCATCAGGTAGTTTCTCTCCATACAACTTGTTTGTAATTTCCTTTAAGAATTTCTGTTTGTGTAACTATAGCAATAGTCTTTCTTAAAACTTGTCTAGAATAGGTGTTTCTAGAGGGAAGAGTAAAGAAAGGTTTTCTCTATATCTTGATCACTAAGAGTCTAAGTGAGTTAGATTTCTTGTTCTTGATCTAGGTTTAATGGAGAGTGATTGTATGAGCTTGTGAGAAACAGATTGTTAATAGTGGAACTCTAACTAGTTGATTAGAAAAACTGGATGTAGCTTTTCTAGGTTGAGAAGTGAACCAGTATAAATCTTGGTATTGACTACTTCATCTGTAACTTTTCTTGTGGCTATTAATTGTCATTCGTTGATGTAACTTTTCACAATCAACAGAAAATGTTTTTGTTGCATTCTTTAAAGACTGGTGTTTAATTGATTGAAAGTGTTCTTAGATTGTTTTGTGATACGATCTTTTTAACTTTGATTTTTTTGTGATACGATCGAAAACATTGATGTTGAGTGTTTTGGGGCATTATGGATTTGTCACGGCCCTCATGAATTGATCATGACTGTTATCGACTGGTAGATGTTGATCTTTAGGGCAGTGGTAGAGTGTAGAGTCTTCAAATTCTTCATGAATTTCTATTGATTCTGACTCTTTCACTTGACCAAACATTTATACTTCTTGCATATAAAACTAGAGACCAAACATGAATTCTGTCAAGAAAAGTACATGAAAATAACATAAAATCAAACATAAAATGTCGCTCAAAATATGGCTATCAACCACCCCACACTTGAACATTGCTTGTCCTCAAGCGATTACTCCAATTTAGAGACTAACACACTATCTATGAAATCAAGAAACTAGCCACCTCATTTTATTGTAAACAGAAAGAGAAAGAGTTGACAGGAACAACCAGCCACAATCAAAAGATATGTCCCATAAAATTCCATTAGGCTTTCAATGCCTACCAACATGTTCAGTTCCACAATGAGCAACGAGTCACTCATCTCTCTACTCTCAATGTTTTGGGAAAGAGATAAAACACTCATATCATGGATCAAGAGCATGCATTTCAGTTTATTTATCGATTAACTTAACCTAAGCAAAAATCTAGTATGCATGAAAGTTAGGCATGACAAGGTATTCAAGGGGGACAATTGTTATTCTTTACGGAACTAGACTTCTCTTTTTGCTTACTCACAAAAATTTTCAATATATTATTTTGAAGGCCTTTTTGGTTGCCTTATTTTTCTTTTTCAGATTTTTTTTTACAGAAAGATAAGCATCATAGAAGAAATCATTGCTCCACCCAAACCAATATTCAGAGATGCTCCCTTATTTTTCAAGTCACCAAGTAGTAAGAACTATACTTTTAACACAATTGGATAACAAAGAAAATATCAATTCAGCTCAAAAGGGACAGTTAGGGGATACATTTAAGTAAATAATATGGGTTTAGAAACAAAGCATACAAATTGTCTCAATCAGTTCAATACACTCATGAAATTTCCCCAAGGATATGTATCTCAAGATAAACCAAATGCATAACAACTCAAGTGGACATACATTACACACAATGAGATTAGGCTCAAAAGCTAATATAAGTGTTTTATGTAACTAACACCTTTCATAAAAATAACAACCTATACTAAAAGAATATAAAATCTCAAAATTATATTAGTCTGAAAATACCTCATGTATAATAAATAAAGTCAAATAACCAAGTCTTTACATAAGTTAAAATATTATCTTCAAAATATGGACATCTAAACTAAACGAACACTAAAAATATAACAAAAGTGATTGTATCCGGCGACTTATTCTAAACTACTAATCAAGCTAAAATAAATGTAACTAAGAAAACTCTGTCTTCAAGTCTCCTTAAACTCAACATCTTCTTTCTCGTGATTTGAAAATAACACTTATAATGATATGATAATCCCAGTGAATAAAACTACTAACATGAGTTTACAAATAATGTTGTTCTCAGCCAGCGCAGTAATCCAAAAAATCAACAATGGTATCCACAATGAATTTAAAATAATATTATATATATAGATAGATAGATACATTCCAATAAAAATATATTTAAACAATCATAATTCATGACATTTTGAATAAACAAAATATTTAAATAAACAACAACACCTCATCGCATCCAAATAAATATAATAGATACAACTTGATGATCCCCAGAATCACAAGACTCAATTTTTTTGTTCCCAAAACTAGTGTAGATCTCATATTCTTCAAAGGGTCTATGAGCTCATATTCCATACAATGACATCCCACTGCCTTCCTCATTATAAATGGAGGTATTCAAAATCTATTTTCCATCCCAGATGGAACTATCTATAATAATTTCATCCTCATCCTAGAAGGTGATGATCAACTCACAAAATTACAAGAATACCATTCTAAAAAAAAACTACCAAAAACTCCTTAATTTCATGCATTCAATAATAATTTTCAAAATCACACCACAACAATAATAGAATCAACTAATAATATGAAACCACATACATAACAACGATTACATAACAATATAATAACTAAGGCATATAATATTTGCAATGGCTAGAACGTAACAACATACGTACAAATTGGTCCTGATCCTAAAGGTTAAATTATATATTCATTAATTCAATGATAAATCCCTTTAGATAATGTCAATATATATATATATATAAAGAAAACATATTCTCAATAATTCATACCATGGAGGTTTAAAAAAGTTGTTTTACTCACCTCTTGAAGCAAAAAATTTGTGCTCTATGTTATTCTTATTTTCTTCTACCAACTGCATCAAAAGAATTTTCCCACTTTCTATCTTTTTCTCAAAGCAACCAACTAATACCAAGAGTGATCGGTTATGTGTGTGATTCTAAGAGAAAGAATTGTTTAACCGATTTTTCTTTATCTATTATTCCTATTACCTTTAACCAATATAATATATTATTAAATTAACATCTTTTCAAAATAAAATAAAAACAATCTAATATTTTCAAACAATTCAATATATCTTTTCATTTCCTAAAAGATATATTTAAATATATGTATCTAAATAATTATTGGATTATTTTTGGGATGTTACAATTTAGGCTCAAGGAACTTATCATGCATGAGTTTCTTTGTTAATGTATTGCCTCTGTGGGAAATTCATATGGTGAAGTGGTAAGGTCTAGTAAAGCACAATATTTTTTTAAGGGGTTCTACAAAACAAATTCCTAAAATTTAATAGAAAGCATATAGAAGTCATCAACATAAGTGCTACAATACATCAAGTTGTGGGTGAAGTGATGTCATGAGAGCTCACTATACTACAACAACCTAAATGCAATGTCTCAGTGCATAAAGATGATGCAAGAAGTCATATATATATATATATATATATATATATATTATATATCAAATGGGCTCAAAGTTGGGAAGTCATGGTACATTTCCCCACACCTAACACAAACAGTGCTCTCAATGTGTCACGCATAAATAAAATAGAAAAGACTAAGACAATAACCTTAAAAACTGAAATATAAAAATTGAATCTAAAAAAGGGGAAAAAACGAAAAAAAAACTCCTCAAGAAGGAGGTGGACCCTAAAAGAAGCGGTCCTACAATTGGCATAAGAAGTCCATCTAAGCCTTAAAGTTGTCTGATGTGTATCGAGGTGTGTCTTCAACTGATCAAGACAATGCACAAGAAAGTGCATGTCGAATGTCAGACCATGTTGCTTTGGTTGTGGTGGTTGCTTTCCCAATGGTGGAAGAGGTCGAGTCAATGCATAGTCGTTGCCACTCTTTTGAAGGAGAGTGGAGCGGTCGACGGGTCTAGCTGGAATACCACTAGCTATGAATGCAGGGTTAAAGTTGAAGTAGGTGGCGATCTTGGTAATGAAGGCACCTATTGAGATGTAGCCAACATGTTTGGTAGCAAGGCGAATGCCGATGCTCATGTAGTGGTGGATGAATTGGATCCCTGCGTTGCACCGCAGGCCGCAACACATGCACCAAATGGGGAATAGGTCCTTAGAGGTGATCGAGTTGGTGCTCTCTTTCTTTCCGTGCAAGCTCCCTGTGAGCCATTTGTGAACTAGGTGTAGTGTAACGACCCGTTACGTCGTTACTGTATTACTAACTCATAACCATGACATAAATTCATTTTAATAAAAAGAACACTCCTTTGGTTACTTGTGAAAATGGTGATATATTTGTCGCGAGCATATAACGACCATCATCATAGAATATACACGTAGATCAAGGTACTCATAGAACATTTCAAATATATGTACGCACTTACAAAGCATAATTTAATTACAAGTACAAAGATTATGTCTCAAAAAGACTATACATTAAGTGTTTTACAGTGAAAGGAGAAGTAAAAGAGAAATAGAAGTCACGGGTATGATTAGCAAAACAAGGAGTGCATCCATTAAAATAAGGGGTGCATCTAGCAAAATGCAACTGCTGTCCGGGATCAGGTCCATTGACATCCCGACAAAACACGGTGGCTCCAAACAACCCGGTCTTCCCCCAAAAGCACCTACTGCTGCCCATCTGCTCACACGAACCCGGTACGCGATCATCATAGGTACCAAACCACAAGGTACAACAAAGTAAAGATTAGTTCATCATATTAAATAACAACAATAAATACAACAGGAAATGAGCACAACCCGATCAAGAAGTAACACGGTCATCAACATATCAATACAACATTCCAAGCATTCATCAAACACCAACATATACGGACATCCACAATCATTTCATAAATCAACTCATAAAATCTAGCATGATGCATGCTCCTGACTCAATTCTCATTATGCAATGTGGTACCATCCCGAAAATGGGCCATCTCTGTGATCAGATGATGCAATAGCTTGTTAGGGTTACTCTGTCGTGCATAGGAATCACCCCCCCATGATGATCAGACAATGGGTGTGAGAAGGAGTTCCCAACAGACGTGGCCTCCCAGTACCTCCATACCCTACAGCTAATCATCAACCCATTTCCACCATGCAAATGTCGTATGTTACATAGGCACCATCAATGTATGACCCAGAACCATGCTCAACCTGACCTGGCCAAGATAACGCCATACACCCTCTATGTAACCTACCGCCCACACAATGGCCCATCGATGCACTGACCGTGGTCCTCGCAAGGTTTACCACCACCAAGTCCCGGCATCTCACGGCTACCGCCCACACAAGGGCCCATCAATGCATTGACCGTCATCCTCACAAGGTTTAACACCACCTAGTCCCGACATCTCACTGCTATACATAGAATATCACCACGGCACCATCAATGTATGACCCAGAACCAGGCTCAACCAGACCTGGTCAGGATATGCCATACACCTTCGTGGGTATTTATGTATATCCAAACGCATTCCTCATGTCAAGCCATCACATAGACCGAGTTCAAGTGCCACTAATATAATCATATACGTCATCACAAACACGTACAAACAGGTGAACCGGTGTGAAGTACGAGGTGTCTGGGTTGGCACTTAGACATACTACCTCAAGGTAAGAATCCGAACAAAGTCGGACGAAGCGGACAAGGTTGATCAAGGCCGGTAGAACTCGGACAAGGTCGGTAGGGGTTGGTCAGAGGGGTAAAGTTTAGGTAAGAGAAGACAGGGGTAGCAAAAACGGACGAGGTCGGAAGAACTTGGTCGAGGTCAGCTGGGTTTGCTAAGGATTTGCCAAAGTCGGTCAAGAGGCTTTTAGGTTTCTTGTAAAGTTCTCAGGACGGGTTCTGCACTATGTAATCAATTGCATAAGTGCTATAATTGATTACAACAGATAATGCTTGTAAGACCCCAAATTTGTATTTCACTAACTCACACAACGGTGTAAAGGAACCCGGTAGCTCATTTCCCAAGAGCATACAAGCTCTGGCGAGTAAGGAACCCGGCAGTTCTCAAAGAAAAGGGTTTGGACTTAACATTTCTGAAGGGAACATTCCATCCTGTGTGAGGAACCCGGTCTCTTTAAGAAAAGGGAAGGATGAGCTTCTAGAGGCGACACGTATCTGTAACCTGGTCATTTTAGAAAAAGGAACACAAGCTTAACCGAGTAGGAGAGTCCGGTGGCTCTTTTCTCGAGAGAACACGAGCTCATCCGAGTTAGCAACCCGGTAGCTCTCTCTATGGGGAATTAACTTGAGCTTAACAGCTCTAACGTATCACCCGGGTAAGAAACCTGGTATACCTTATAAAAAAGGGAAAGAAGTCTTAACGACTCTAAGGGAACGACCCCGGGTAAGGAACCCGATCTACTGACATCCACCAACAATGACTAAGTTACGTCCTGCATGCATGCATGCCACGTAACCCGCTCAACTCGGCCTACCCATCCCGGTAGCCGACATCAAAACGTGAGGGTTTGACACGTGTATCTAACTCGGCCTGCCCATCTCCGTAGTCGACATCAAACAAGGGATTTATGTCTACGTGTAACCTGGCCAACCCATCTCGGTACTCATCACCTTCACGAACACTTCCACGGGTGTCTTATAAACTCTTCAACATCAAAATGCCAACTTCACCCACATGCACAGGGAGTTCTTAAAACATCTACTCCCCACAAAAACACCAAACATCAACACAAAACAACACTCATCAAATTTAAGGCATACCAAATCCCATTCATAAAAGACATAGCTTTTTTGGGAAAAAAACATCGCACACATCAGGGACATGCAGTTATCATCACGGCTGGACTCCCTGGCCCCCAAACCGTGATACCTAAAGCAATTAAGAAACACGATAAACTCCCCTTACCAAACCAGGAGTTCATCCATGCTTCACGATGGTTCGTTCCTACTTTTGCTCCGACCACGAAGTTCTCCTTGGAGTCGGGATTCCGCAGCAGCTACGGTGGTTCTTGTATGTTGAAGATAACAAAGAAGGGGTTGGGAACGAGAGGTTTCTAAGTGAGTTTTAGAGAGAAAATAGAAGAAACACAAAGGTACAAGAAAGAAGAGTAAATTTGTTGTTGTGCCGGCCTGCTGCTTATAACCAAGGCTGACACAGCACGTCCACTTAACGTGCACGGCCAATAACCACAGTATAGTAGAGTTGACTTACGTCCAATACCCATCAAGCACGTATACCAAGACAAAAGCACTCAAATAGCAAGTTATAAATAAAACAATTAATCAATCAACATAACACGTAATTTAATCACCACAACACACACATAAACGTCCAGATTAACAACTTATAATATGGGTTGTTACATGTAGGGTTAGATTATGGAAGAAGCTAGCTTTGGAGACACTAGGCTGAAAAGGGAGGGGGGCCAGTGAGTTCCCTGAAGAATGTCACTTCATGGTAGCAACACTTTGGCTTCCTCATGAAAGCCAACTAATACTCTAATGTCTGGACGGACTCCTCAGTCTCGAATCCAAGCATGACCTTGAAGTAAAAAAGGGTCATGGTACAGGTCTGACTAAGGAGGTAGAAGGAAATCATGTGCTCTACAAGAGGCTCCTGCTAGTCCTCGACATCATCATTTGCCTCTAAGCTAGCCTCTATACCAGATGAGTCCCATACCTAATAGGTGGAGATGAACTCCATAGATATGTCGCGGAAGGATGGTTCTAAGATAAAAGCTCTACATAAAGGCCAACCTTCATGGAGCATTATGGGATTGTAGAGAGATAGTTCTAGAACTTCGAGACTCATTCTATCATAATGCTCCATGAAGGTTGGAGGGATTGGTGTGGTGAAATTCGTTGCTTCCCTCTGATGATAAGATGATGATGGTTGGGGATGTGACGTGCAAAGGCACTTGTTGTGAGCACGGGAGTTGCCTATGCCTGGCATAGTTGGAAGGAAAAAGTATTCAGAAAATAAAACAAAAAAATAGACAAAATAGAGAAATTTATGAGTTAGATGTAGGGAATTTGATCATGACCATGATGTTTAAACATAGGGTGCCAACATTAGAGGGATCACAGTCGTGATTATGTCATCACGACCATGATGCCTTGGTTGCATGTAAGGCAAAAAGATTGTATCATGACCGTGATGAGGTGGTTATGGTTGTGACACCAAAAGTATAAAAAGAGAAAATAGTCACCACAACCATGGTGAATCCCTGGGCGGTGATGAGGAATATCACAACCGTGGTGAAAATTGGATTATGACCATGATGGAATTGGACTAACCTAGTCAAATGAGAGAGGGGCGTGGTGATCACAATCATGATCATTGTGTCTTTTATAGCCTCCCCCAATTGTTTTTGGACTATAATGGATGACAAAGGTTGTTATCAACTCTGTGTTGATTGGACGGGCCATAGTCAATTGACTACGACCATTATCAGGTTGACGTTGTTGGCCTAGGTCGTGGTCTGTTGGCCATGGTTATTATCGGGATCTATGGTGACTGCCTTGGTCAGGGTAAATCCACCTGGTCATGGTATGTAGCATGAATAAATAAAATGCAAGGGAAAATGAAATACCAACTAAAACAACAAAAGAAATGTAAGGTAAGGATACAATTGGGTGTTGAGAGCCCCGTAGAATCCATAGGTTTTTTCCTAGGAAGCACTTGTTTAATGTCTCAAGCCTGATGTGTGACATAAAGAGTCTTCACTCCTAAAAAGGCACAATATATTGCACTTGGAGAAATCCCTCCTCATAATGTTTGACCATTAATTTGAAAGGTGTTTCTGTTATTGCTTTTTAGTTCCAACATTCTATCAGGGAATAATTTCATTACTGTGAAAGGGTCATACCACCTCACATGCAATTTTCTTAGGAAGAGATGGAAGCGTGAGTTGTAAACTAGAACTTTTTCTCCCTCATGAAACTTATATCTCTTGATGTGTTGGTCATGCCATTTTTTGGTTTTCTCTTTATAGAGTTTAGCATTCTCATAAGCACTAAGCTTAAACTCATCCATGGCTATTTCTGACCGTTCTTGTATGGTTTCTTGGCTTCTAATTTCCAGCACCTCTTCAAGTTCCTCTTCTTCCTCAAATTGACCTGCACTAATCACATTATGCAAAACATCTAGCCTAAAACAATCATGTTCATCAGATGGATTTTTCATAGCATCAAAAACATTAAAAGTAATAGATTCATCATCCATCCTAAGTTCTAAGTTACCTTTCTCTACATTTATTAAAGCCCTAGCAGTGACTAAAAATGATCTACCTAAGAGAAGTGGTATCTCACTTTCACCATCCATGTCCAAAACTATAAAATCTGCAGGGAATATAAATTTATTTACTTTTACTAAAACATCTTCAATAACTCCTGTAGGATTTTCTTGGAAAGCTTGGTCTGAAACTTGCTTTCTTTCAATCTGATTCTAGATTGGTAAACTTATGCATTTTCCTTCTTTGGATCATAAGGTTGTATCTCTCCTCTAAACTTTGGTTGCAATTCATTTTTTACATTTTAGCTTTTAGTTGCTATTACAAAAAGGTTCTTTAAGCTTGTCTAGAGTAGGGTTCTCTAGAGGGAAAAGTAGAGAAGGGTTTCTTTATATCTCGATCATTAGAAGTCGAGAGGATGTTTTGATTTCAATTCTTTATCTAGGGTTGATAAAGGGTGATCTTTTGTAAGCTTGTAAAAAATAGATTTTTGATAATAATGGAGCTCTAGCCAAGGTTTAGTTAGAAGAAAATGGATGTAGCTTCTCTTGTTGAGGAGTGAACCAATATAGTTCTTGGTGTTCTCTTATTCTCATCTTGCTGTCATTGATTACTAATCTTTTGGTTAATCTTTTCAAGATCAACAGGTAAACATTTTCTGCTATTGCTTTTTGTGAAGGGTGAATCTTAATTGACTGAAAGTTTCTTTTCTAAAAGAGTGTCCTTGTGATACGATCCTAAATCTATTACTTGTTTTAAAGAAATTTTTAAATACCCTGCTTTAACCAATTCACCCCCCTCTTGGTTGGTTGTGTGTGTTCATATTGTTTTCACAAAGCACTAGTGCATTGATAGCTATCACAAGATCTCACATACTCATTTGCATCCCTATGAAGGGTGGACCAAAATAAGCCACATTGGAGTACCTTGTTAGTTGTTCTAGTGGGGTCATGATGGCCCCTAACCTCCATACAATGACAATGTCGAAGAATAGAACTTACCTCCTCGTAGGGCACACAAAGTCTTACCACAACATCCCCATAAACCTTGTAAAGGTAAGAGGCATCCCAAAAATAGTGTTTAACTTCTGCCATCAACCTCTTCTTCTCTTGAAATCTGAACTCAAGGGGAAACACCTTGCGTGCTAGGTAGTGGACAATGTTAGCATACCAAGGTGCTCTAGCCAATAAGTGTTCATCAGGGAATGTCTCTTGAATAACTCCATCATCAACAAGTTGTCTAACAGATGGGTCAAGGCAAGACAAGTGGTCTGCCACCAGGATTTTTTACTCTTTCATATCCTTTATCTCAAAGTCAAACTCTTACAGTAATAGTATCCACCTAATCCTTGGCTCCACATCCTGTTTACTAAGCAAAAACTTAATAGCATAATGGTTAATGTAAATAACGACTTTAGACAAAACAAGGCAATGGCTATATTATTCAAAAGCAAAAACAACTGCTAACAATTCTTTCTTAGTGGTGGTGTAATTTTTTTGGGCCTCATCTAATGTCTTGGTAGCATAGTAGATTGTGTGAAACACATTCTCTCTTCTTTGGTCCAAAACTGTCCCCATAGTTGTATCACTAGCATCACACATTAGCTCAAACAACAATGACTAGTCAGGGGCAACAACCACATGAGCACTAATCAAGTGTTCCTTCAACAAATTGAATACACTCAAGCACTTAAAACAAAAATTAAAAGTGGCCTCTTTGGCTAGGAGGTCGTTCATTGGTTTAGAAATTTTTGAGAAGTCTCTCATGAACCTCTTATAAAAGCCAACATGGCCTAGAAAACTCCTTACTGCCTTAACACAGTTGTGTTGAGGTAACTTTGTAATCTGCTCCACCTTGGTAGGGTCTACCTCAATGGTAGTAAAGGACACTTAATGTCCAAGTATAATGTAGTCACACACCATGAATTGAAATTTCTCCCAGTTAAGAACCAGTCTGGTTTCCTTGGACCTTTCCAAGACAACTTTCAAAATTTTCAAATAGGCATCAAAAGATTAACCAAAAACAAAAAAGTCTACCATAAAGATTTCAATAAAGTCAGAAAAATAGCCATCATGCATCTTTGAAAAGTTGTAGGGGCGTTACACAAACCAAAAAGGATCTGTTTATATGAAAATGTCTCGATATGACATGTAAAAGTAGTTTTATGTTGATCCTTGTCAGCCAAGGGCACTTGCAGATAGCCAACATACCCATCAAGACAACCATAGAATTCATGACCAGACAGTTTCTTAAGCATTTGATCAATAAAGGGAACAAGGTAGTGGTCTTTTTGGGTGGCTTCATTCAATTTTCTATAATCAATGCACATCCACTTGGTAGTCTTTCTTAGCGCTATAAGCTCTTTATGCTCATTTTCCATTATATTGATACCCCCCATTTTTGGGAACACGTTGAACTAGGCTTACCTATCCGCCATAAGAGATAGAGTAGATGATATCCACATTTAGTAGCTTTAGAACCTCTCCCATTACAACCTCCATCATGTTGGGGTAGAGCCTTCTTTGAGGCAACCGTCTAGGTTCCTGGTCTGCTTCCATATGAATCCTATGTGTACAGAGAGTAAGGTCAATACCCTTTGTAAAGACTCGGATTACAAGTTGCTTAGTGAATGCTTGATGTGTGTATTATATTAATTAATTATATGTTTTGGTGTATGTTTTATTGTATTATTGCTGTCCTGAGTGGTTTGTTTTGGGTTGCGTGCTTGATGGGTGATGAGACGTAAGTTAACACTGCTATGCTGTGGTTGCTGGCCGTGCACGTTAAGTGGACGTGCTTTGTCAGCTGTGTATATAAGCAGCAGGCTAACACAATAGAAAGTGTTCTTCCTTTCCCCCAACCTTTGCGTTTTCTCTCCTTTCCTCCTAAGCTCACTCTCACCCAGAACCCTCTCTCCCTCAACCCTTCTGTACCACCTTCAACTTGTAGTCGCTACTACGATACCCCGACGTCAAGAAGGACCTCGTGGTCAGAACAGAAGCTCAGGACAACACGTCGTGTAGCTGCAAAATGAACCTCTGGTTAGGTAAGGGGAGCTTATCATGTCTGATAACAATTTTAGCTAGCATGGTTGAGGACCAGGGAAGTCCAACCATGGCGATGGTTGCATGTCCGTGTGTGTGTTATTTTCCAGAAAGTTGTGTTTTTGAATGAATGGAATGGGTTATGCTTTATGTTCATTGATTGGTGTTTTGTGTTGATGTTTAATGGTATTCTGGTATGGTAGTCTGGAAAGGGGGAGCTGATGTTTTAAGAACTCCCCGTGCATGTGTGTGGAGTTGGTATTTTGATGCTGAAAAGCTCCCAAAACACTTTGCAGAAGTGTTCGTGAAGGTGCTGAGTGCCGGGTAGGGTTGGCCGAATCTTATATACATGTGCTTGTGATAACGGCTGCCGAGATGGGTTGGCCGAGCTGTATATATATGCTTGTGATGTCGGCTGCCGAGATGGGTTGGCCGAGTTGTATATATAGGTGTTGCGATGTCAGCTACCCGGATGGGTTAGCCGAGTTGAGCGGGTTACGTAGCATGCATGTGTGCAGGCAGAACATGACAGTCCTTGTTGGCGGGCGTCGGCATACCGGGTTCCTTACTTGGGATGATATACCTTAGAGCTGTTGAGCTCAAGTTTGCTTTGAGAGAGTAAACTACTGGGTTCCTTAACTCGGATGAACTCTTGCTTCCTCGGGAAGAGAGCCACCGGGTCCTTTACTCGATTGGGCGATTCTCTTTAAGGTTAAGTCCAAGCCTTGAACCCTTAACCGCCTTGTCCGACTTCAACCGACCTCGTCTGACCTTTTTCAAATTCGTACCTAAAGTTATTAAATCCTGGTGCCAACCCAGACACCTAATACTTCACATTGGTTCACTTGTTTGTAGTGTTATGTATGACATATGTGACTACGTTGAGGTCAGCCTATGTGATGGCTTGAGATTTTTGTACCTTGATAGGGCCATGGTGAGAGGCCATGTATAGATACGTGAGATGTCGGGACCAAGTGGTAAACCTTGCAAGGACCATGGTCAGTGCATCGATGAGCCCATGTTCGGGCAACCTTCGTTTGGGGCAGTATCTATGTAACATGGGAGGGTATAGAGATCCTAGCCAGGATGGGATGTTCCTGTGTCGGGCCATACGTTGATGGTGCCCATGAGAGACATACTTCATTTGCATGACGGAAATAGGATGATTGACTGTAATAGTTCGAGAAGTACTGGGGGCCACATCTGTAGGGAGATCCTTATGACACTCGTTTGGCTGATCACCACGGGGGGGGGGGGGGTGAGTCATGTGCACGATAGAGTGACCCCGACGTCAACTATAGCTATCATTTGAACCATGAATTTGGCCTATTTTCGAGATGGTACCACATTGCATGATTATAGTTGAGTTAGGAGAATGTATCATGCTAGACACTTTAATTTTAATTGTTGAATGTTCCTGGATGCGTGTTCATGTTGGTTGCGCATGGATATATTTGAAATTTATGGTGATATTGTGACCCTTGGATAGTTTTCCTTGATTGATATTATCCTTTGCTAGTTATTTTATATACGATGAGCTCACATTTGCTTTATTGTGTCGTGTGGTTTGGCATCTATGATGATCGCGAACCCGGTTCGTGTGAGCAGACAGACAGCAGTAGGTGAACCAGGAAGATGACAACTTTTGAGTGGAGCCGCCGAGTTGTCGGGACGTCGATGTGATGAATCCTGGGCAGGGGTTATGTTTTGCTAATTATACCCCTGGTTTTGATAGTTACACCCATGTTTTGCTAGTTGCACCCCTGATGTTTAATTTCTTACTTCAATTGTAAAACACTTGTATGTTTTAAATATGGATAATTTTACTTACAATTAAACCACGTTTCGTATATATATATATATATGTGTGTGTGTGTGTGTGTGTGTGTGTGTGTGTGATTGGAATGTTTTATACGTGTTTTGTTTATGATCATGATCGTCATGTGATTGTGAAAAATTTACCACAACTTCTCTTTGACAAATAAAAACAAAAGGGGTGTTCTTTTTATCAAAAAATTACATTAATGATGTGTTTAAGAGTTAGTGATATGGTAGCAACATGGTGGGTCGTTACACTAGTGGTATAGAGCTGGTCGGACCTTCCGGCCAGTGAGTTGTGAGCTTGCTATGTTTCTATGTGCATGATTATGCTGATTGTTGAGTATCTGAATGATAAAGTGACTAACTGTGTGGTGTTGGATGATGTTTGTTTGTGTTTGAGCTTGTGTAGGATGTTATTTTTAGTGTAGTCATAACATATTTGTACTTCTCACGTCTGCTATACCATAAGTTTCTAGGTTTTGTTGTAAGTTATCAGACTAGCCATCTGTATAATTTGGGGCAATGCAAGGGAACATTATGACAAGTAGTCCGGAATACAAATAGTAGAGGGTCTGTATAGTATAGTATGGTTTGGTGTTTGTTTGTGTATTCCTTCTAGGTTCTCACTTCTTGTTGTTTGCAGTAAGTGATGGCCGGTAGGAATGATCGCGCGATAGCTGATGCTCTCCAAGCCTTAGCCCAGGCGTTGGGGAATCAGAATAGGGGAGAAGCCCCAGGAGCTGTGGAATACCAGGGATTGGACCACTTTCAGTGCAACAATCCACCTTCGTTCCATGGGGGGTACAACCCGGATGGCGCCCAAATATGGATTTGGGAGATTGAGAAGATCTTCTGGGTTATGGCATTCCCCGAGGAGCAAAAGGTCACCTTCAACACTTATACTCTGGCGGAAGAAGCCGAGTACTGGTGGGACAACACCCGCAAATGCATGGAGGCGGAAGGCTGGGTAGTAACGTGGGAGACCTTCAAGGAGGCATTCCTGAAGAAGTACTTCCCAGAGGATGTGAGGAACAAGAAAGAGATGGAGTTCCTTGAGCTTAAACAAGGGAACTGAATTGTAGCTGAGTATGCGGCTAAGTTCGAGGAGTTGGTAAGGTACTTCCCACACTACCAGGGACGGGATGGGGAAAGCTCTAAGTGCGTGAAGTTTTTGAACGGCTTGCTACCTGAGGTGAAGCAAGTCATGAACTACCAAGGAGTCCGCCAATTCCCGGCCTTGGTAAACATGTGCAGGATATGGGACGAGGATTCCAGAGACAAGGCTGCCTACTACCGGAATATGGGTCCGGTAAAAGACAAGAAGACCGAGTATCAAAACCGCGGGAAACCCTACACCATCCCTCCCAAGCCACATGATCAATGCCCCAACCACGAAAGGACTGCTACTGCGGGATTCCCTAGTGGTAGTAGTAGTAGACCCGTTACCTTTCTAACCCGGAACACGGGCTTCAAGTGTGGTAAACCCGGACATATCGCTGCTGAGTGCAGGCAAAGAGGCCCAACTTGCTTTAACTGTAAGGAGAAGGGTCACATCCAAAGGGATTGCTTGTAACCCAAGAGAGAGCGGAATGGCGGAGGCTAGCCGGGCCAACCCGGACAACCGTAAACCATGGGAAGAGTCTTCACTCTTAGTGGTGCTGAAGCCTCGAACTCTCGAGATCTAATCCAAGGTAAATGTTTCATAAACAGAATTCCTTTACTCGTGCTTTTTGATTCCGGTGGGAGCCATTCTTTCATATCCCTGTTATGTGTGAAACCACTTAAACTCTCTGTGTCTTCTTTAAAATATGAGCTTGCGGTTGAGACCCCGGCTAGTGGGTCTGTGTGGACTTCCGAGGTGTGTTTAGACTGCCTTGTGGAAATTTCTGATAGAAAATTCCAGGTTGATCTGGTTTGTTTGCCTCTTAGCCAGATTGAAGTTATTCTGGGTGTGGACTGGTTATCTTCCAACCAGGTTGTGTTGAATTGTTATGATAAAATGGTTATGTTTGGCAACTCGGATGTGAGAGGAAAAAGGGATGTTCATCTCAGCCAACCGGGTTATGTCGTCATTGAAAGAAGATACTCAAGTATACATGATCTTATCGAACTCGGAGGTAGAGACTGAGGTCCCTCTAGCCGACCTCCCTGTTATGAGAGGGTTCCCAGGGGTGTTTCCTGAGGATGTATCTGGGTTACCACCTGAGAGAGAGGTGGAGTTTTCCATAGATTTAGTGCCCGGAGCCGGACCTATATCTGTAGCCCCCTATAGGATGTCTCCCTTAGAGCTAGCCGAGCTTAAGAAGCAGTTGGAAGAATTGTTGGATAAGCAGTTTGTGCAGCTTAGTGTATCTTGTAACACCCTAGATTATAAGTTGCCAATTTGGACCTTTATGTGTGTAATGATGTTGCTTAATTACTTGATTTATTTTGATAAGTGTCGGTTGTTATTGTTCTGCTTTGGTATACGTGTTTTATGATGGATGTGCTAAGTCAACTTTGATTGGCTGTGCTTGCTGCTCGAACACGCAAGGTAGACATGTCCTGTCAGCTGAGTACTTAAGAGCAGAAGTGTCTAGTGGAAGCGTATCCATCCCCTCTCTTTGCACTTTCCTCTTGATTTTCTTCGTCCTCTCTCTAAAACTCACACCCAGAACCCTCTCTCTCCCTCAACCTTCTGTGTTACCTTCAACCCACGAGAACCACCGTCGCTGCCACGAAAGCTCGACGTCGAGAAGGTCCTCCTGGTCGAAACGAACACACAGAACAACATGTCGTGTAGCTGCAAAATGAACCTCTGACTAGGTAAGGGGATCTTTGAAAATGATATGAATACTTCACACTTAACCAAGAAGGGGGTGAATTGGTTAGACCTTGGTAAATCAAAAATATCTAAACAAAATCAGAGTTTTCAAAGGATCTTTATCACATTTCAAAACCAAGAAATCTTATTCAATCAAGTAACTCAGCCCCTTAGGATTCAATGGATCAAAACTGATTTTTCAAGATAAGCAAATTAAACAAGAAACAATTAATATGAGGAGAATAGATTCAGAAACAACACACAAGCAATTTATATTGGTTCACTTCAAACACTATGAAGCTACATCCAGTTTCTTCCACTCAACACTAGAGTGAAGTTCCACTATTTAATATCTGTTCTTACAAGCAATTACACAGCCTCTCTTTATCAACCCTAGATAAAGTTCAGAAATCTAAAACACTATTAGATCCTTAGAGGCAAACCCAATGAGAACACTACTCAGCAGAAACCCCTAGAGAAACCTTATCTCTAGTTACATGTAAGAACTCAATTACAATAGCAAATTACAAAACAAAATACAAAACGAAAATTACAATCAGATTAAGGAGAGAAACAACCTGATGATCCAAGGTATGTAATGCAAATGAATTTACCAGAACAGGTTGAATCTTTAAGACACAAGAAACATAGCTTTCCTTAATCTTGAAATGGTTGCATGCTTCAAGAATGACTTATTTTCACATGATTAATGCAACATGAAGCATGACTGAATCAAACCCTCAGAAAAGAATTTAGAAAGCTTAGAAGACTGTTTTAGCTCAGAAATTTCGAATGGGTATTATTCCACAAAGTTACAAAAACAGCTGAGCAAGGTTTCTATTTATAACAGAAGTTTTTAACCATCAGTAATCGATTAAAACGCACAAATAATCGATTAAAATGCTTTGGTAATTGATTACATTTCCATTATAATTGATTAATATGTTCATAGCTTTTCTGGGTTTGAATCATAATCAAAATAATCGATTAAACTGAGCTGTAATCGATTATTACAGTCAAAGCACATTTTTCACAAAGCTTGTTTAATCGATTACAGAACCTGGTAATCGATTAAACTAGTTCTAGTATCTTTTCAAAAAGCTTAGATAATCGATTACGAAACCTGGTAATTGATTAAGCCAGTGCAGCACAGTTTTGTCAAAACAAGGTGTAATCGATTACGAATTTGGGTAATCAATTATGGCAGTTCAATGCTAAAAACAGATATGAGCATGTAATCGATTACAGCTTTAATATAATCGATTAAACTAGTTCAACTATGCAGTTCATATGAAAACGTAGGTCAAATAATCGATTAAATCGACATGGTAATCGATTAAAGTGTTCCTGAAATTTTTCCAGATTTAACGAAGAATAGAATAATCGATTATACTCTTACTGTAATCGATTATTACAGTAAAAAACGCTTTTTCTTAAAACCTTTGAATTATTTAAAGCCTTTAGTTGATTTGATAATGCTTTGTGATTTTTGTTGACTTAATTAGATGATTATGTAATGAATGAATGCAATGCACTTGGATCACCAGAATTGCTTTTCTCTTACACAATTTTAATCCTAAATTGTCTTCAAGTTGTCCTTTGCATGTTGAAAGCTCAAAACCAAATCTTGAGTAATTTCTTCATTTTCCTGAAGTAGCTCCCCCTAAATCTAACAAGCTTATCATGTTTAATAACGGTTTCAAGTAGCATGGTTGAGGACCAAAGAGTCTAACCTGGACGATGGTTGCATGTCCCATGTGTGTGTTGTTTTCCAATAAGCTATGTTCGTCTTATTGAATGGAATGGGTTACACCTTGTGTTTGGGAATTGATTTTGTGTTGATGTTAATGATATTCTGGTGTGGGGTTCTGGAAAGGGGGAGTTGACGTTGTAAGAATCTCCCCGTGCATGTGTGAAGAGTTGACATTTTGAAGCTGAAAAGCTCCCAAACACTTTGTAGAAGTGTTCATGAAGGTGCTGAGCACCGGGTAGGGATTGACCGAGTTGTGTATGTATGTGTTGGTGATGTCAGATGCCGAGATGGGTTGGCCGAGTTGTGTGTGTATGTGTTGGTGATGTCAGTTGCCGAGATGGATTAGCCAAGTTGTGTGTGTATTTGTTGGTGATGTCGGCTGCCGAGATGGGTTGGCCGAGTTGTGTGTGTAAGTGTTGGTGATGTCGACTGCCGAGATGGGTTGGCCAAGTTGTATGTGTGTATGTGTTGGTGATGTCGGCTGCCGAGATGGATTGGTCGAGTTGTATGTGAATTACGATTGAGGTCAGCCTATGTGATGGCTTGAGATGTTTTGTACCTTAATAGAGCCATAGTGAGAGGCTAGGTATAAACATGTGAGATGCTGGGATCGAGTGGTGGATCTTGTAAGAACCACGATCAGTGCATCAATGAGCTCGTGTTAGGGCAGCCCTCATTTGGGGCAGTGTGTATGTAACATGGGAGGGTATAGGGATCCTAGCCAGGGTGAGAAGTTCCTATGCCAGGCGATACATTGATGATGCCCATGAGAGACATACGTGGTTGTGGCCCGTGTTGGGACGACCCTCGTTTGGGGCAGTGTGTATGTAACATGGGAGGGTATGGAGATCCTAGCAGGGAAAAAAGTTCCTATGCCAGGCGATACATTGATGGTGCCTATGAGAGACATACTTCATTTGCATGGCGAAAATAGGATGATTGACTGTAATAGTACGAGAAGTACTGGGGGCCACGTCTGTAGGGAGATCTTTATGACACCCGTTTGGCTGATCACCACGGGGGGTTGAGTCCTGTGCACGACAGAGTGACCCCGACGACAACTACAACTATCATTTGGACCATGGATTTGGCCTATTTTCGGGATGGTACCACATTGCATGAAAGAGAGTTAAGACACGAACATGCATCATGCTAGGCATTTTTTTTAAGTCAACTTGTGGGATATTCTTGGATGCTTGTTTATGATGGTTGCGTAATGATACATCCAGACTTGTGGTGATGGTGTGACGCTTGAATTGTTTTTCCTTGACTAATGTTACCTTTTGCTTGTTATCTTATATGATGAACTCACTCTTGCTTTGTTGTGTCTTGTGGTTTGGTACCTATGATGATTGTGAACTCGGTTCGTGTGAGCAGATGGACAGCAATAGGTGATCCGGGAAGATGACAACGTTTTAGTTGGAGCCGCCGAGTTGCCGGGATGTTGATGTGACGAATCCCGGGCAGCGGTGATGTTTTGCTGAATGCACCACTGGTTTTGATAGTCACCTACCTGTTTTGCTAGTTGCACCCCTTATGTTTAATTTCTTACCTTATTTGTAAAACACTTGTACATTTTAAATATGGATAATTGTGTAACGACCTAAAATTATTCTAGATATTATATTTTTATTAAGGTTAAATTTTTTTAAGAATCGTTAAATAATTTTTATTACTATTTTATTTTTGCTGAACGGATTCTAGTATAAATTCTAAAACGTATAGATTATAGAAGTTGATACACTGATATATATATTATAAGTAGTCACAGTCCTTGTTACAAAAGTCATTATTAAACAAGTACAGAATTTTCCATACACCGGCCTACTTCATATCTTCATTTCTACACCTTCACCAATCCAGGGTATCAAGGAAATTGACCACTGTTGCCATCTAAAAAAAATGAAACAAATCTAGTGAGAAATAAAAATTTCTCAGTAGGCAAAAACTAAACCACCGAACACGTTAGTACGTTAGTAAATAATTAATATATTCAAATGAAGCAATAAAATAATTATGCAAACTATATGGATGCATGAGATGAATTTTCCCAGAGTGCACATGGCTTCTACATATCGTACTGTATGTAGCTACACCTCGTACTGGATGTAGACGCTGCGATCGTCTTACGCAAACATGCATGATTTTTGCCATATATTTGCACCTGGTCACTACATATCGTACTGTATGTAGTATAAAATTTTGTTTCACAAATATCGTACTGGACTTGGAAACATAAATCAACATATCATCAGTCAAAATCCATTCATAATAAAATCCATAAGCAAAATACATATCATCTTATGGAAAAATTGTTGTTTTCATAACATCATACGTACCACAAGTATGGTTAAACCACCATACCTTATTCAAATAAGATCATTACCACTTAGGCATGACCTTTGATTATCCTCAAGCTATAAAAAAAATCATGTTAGTAACCTAACTAATAAACCACAATATATCTCTAAAATAGTTTCTAACACCTTTAAACTTTCACAAGAAAATTATAACCTAGCATGCATTTTAATCTCCTTTCACCTACCACCTTGCTACTTCATCCTCAAATTTAATCACTCAAACATTTGAACCATTTAACTACATACCATTCAACCTCTACTTCAAAAAATTAATTCAAAACAGTCCCATAATAAAAATATTAACAAACAGCCCAAAGGTCATCAAATCACTCACAAAAATCATCAACTGTGATTCCAAATATCACTAATATTTCAACCTATAAACCATTACCTATCCTATGGTTAAAATCAATATTTCCACATCATAAAATAACCCTCAAATGACATGAAATTACAGCCTAAATAATAGCCATAAATCTGTACATTTAAGCATGTAAATTAATCCAAATCAATTCTTAATTAAAGATTGAAGCCTAGCCTACCTCGAATGGATTTGGATTTGAAATTGATTAAGTGGCTGCTTCTTTTTGAATATCTTCTAAGAAATGAAGCCTTGAAAGAAGAAATTTATTGATGGATGAGGTGGTAGAAGAGGTCAAGGTTTGTAGGCAGCAAATAGAAGGCAAGACAAAGAAAGCAAGACACAAGGAAAATTGAAATTGGCCTTGGCTTTGGGATGCTAGCTCCTACGTGAATTTTTTCCACAGCCCTAGCTATTTATAGTAATTTAATTAGTTGAGTTTTAAGTGGTTCTAGTTAGATTAGAACTGAATTAGGAGTTAGTTTGGTTACAACTTAACTAAATCATCATTACTTTGAAAGATATTTTGCTTAAACCTTATCTTGACTTTGATTTGTCTTTGGTCAATGATTCTTTAATTTATTGTTTTGGGGCAGCTGGCTTCTCTACATGGACTTGGCTGAAACTAGATTTTTATTTGCAAGATTCCCTCATTCAATGCTTACTTTCCACCTTGAAGGCCACCTAGAAAGGTTGGTTCAAAAAGCTTATCTTCATTGACTTACCATAGACTTTGGTTTACCAAACTTTTCTTCCTATTATTTCACTTAGCTATGCCTATTCTATTGCCTTTCCACGTGAATACACTTCTGGTTAGTCCAAATTTGAGCTGAATATTTGATTCCTTGGGCCAAAAGTCCAAGAGTTACAAGTTTTACTCAATCCAAATGGTCCAATGGGCTATAAGCACTCAACCAGATAGGGTTCACTCATTATTTATTCTGTACCAACTTACTAATCCAAAAAATTCTCATTTTCTAGTATGTTAAACTAGACTTCCTAAGCTTTCCAAAAAGGTATCACATGCCTTATTTGGAGTTATAAAACTCGAGATATAGAATTTTTAATCTATACTTCCAAAGCTGCCAGCGAATTTAACTTAGGACAATGACATCCCTTAGTGTTTTTGTTATTTCAAACAGTAATCAATCTAGATTGGTCTGAAATTTTAATATGTTGTAGTAGACATATAGATCTTTAATTACATATATCATACACCTAATTTGAATAAGAATTGAGAGAGAAATAAATTTTTCAATTCGGGTGGCAGATATGGAAGTTTTGGGCAGCTTATGTTCAAATAAAATTTATCCTATTCTTCTTGTATCCAATTATCATCACACTTCCATAATTCAATCATAAATATATCTCATAATATAATTTTGAGGATGTTACAAATTGTACTTATGATTAAAACACATCTTGCATAAACATAGATATGTATGCAATTGGAATGCTTTCATGCACGTCTTAGTTAAGTTCATAATCGTCATGTGATTGCAAAAAATTTATCACAGTTGTCCTTAACAAAAAAAAATGGGTGTTTTTTTTTTATCAAAGGTTACGTTAATGTTGTGGTTAAGAGTAGAGATACAGTAGTGACGTGGCGGGTCGTTACATATCTCCATGGGGAGCACCCGTGCTATTAGTGGAGAAGAAGGACGAGACTATGAGGTTGTGCGTAGACTACCGTCAGCTGAATAGGGTGACGATTAAGAATAAGTATCCTTTGCCCAGGATAGCAATCTTATGGACCAGTTGGTAGGGGCTTGTGTGTTTAGTAAAATAGATCTTAGGTCAGGTTACCATCAGATCTGAGCTATGTCTGAGGATGTTCCCAAGACCGCTTTTAGAACCCGATATGGTCATTATGAGTACTTGGTTATGCCCTTCTGGGTGACTAATGCTCCTGGTGTGTTCATGGACTACATGAATAGAGTCTTTCACCCATACCTCGATAGCTTTGTAGTAGTCTTTATAGATGATATCCTGGTATATTCTAAGATTAGAGAGGAGCACGAAGAGCACTTGAGGATTGTGCTGCAGACCCTTAGTGATAGAAACTGTATGCTAAGTTGTCTAAGTGTGAGTTCTGGTTAGAGAAGGTCAGTTTTCTAGGGCACGTGATATCACAAGGTGGTATAACTGTAGATCCTTCTAAGGTGGAGGCCATCCTCAAGTGGGAGAGCCCCAAGTCCGTGTTCAAGATTAGAAGTTTTCTGGGCTTGGTCAGGTACTACGGGAGATTTATAGAAGATTTCTCCAAGTTAGCCTTACCCTTGACCAAATTGACTCGTAAGGGTCAAGTGTTTGTGTGGGATGACCAGTGTGAGTGTAGCTTCCGAACTCTTAAGGAAAAGCTAACAACTGCACCCATGTTAGTTTTGCCTAACCTAGGAGAGCCCTTTGAGGTGTATTGGGACGCAACAATGACGGGCTTAGGAGGGGTGTTGATGCAGGGTGGCCGGGTTGTGGCCTATGCTTTTAGGCAGCTTAAGACGCATGAAGTAAACTACCCTACCCATGATTTGGAGTGAGTTGTCGTGGTGTTTGCCCTTAAGACATGGAGGCATTATCTTTTTGGCTCCAAGTTCGAGGTGTTTAGTGACCATAAGAGCCTTAAGTATCTGTTTAGCCAGAAGGAGTTAAACATGCATCAGAGGAGGTGGCTAGAATTCCTTAAGGATTATGATTTTGAGCTTAGTTGTCGTTTTCGACAAGGCCAACGTAGTGGCCGACGCTTTAAGTAGGAAATCTCTTCACGTGTCCGCATTGATGGTTAGGGAGCTAAAGCTCTTGGAGTAGTTTAAAGACCTTAGTCTAGTATGTGAGCTCACCCCTAATAGTATGAGGCTAGTAGCCCTCCGGATTTCGAGTGGTCTGTTAGAGGAGATCCGAGAAGGGCAGGGGTCCAACCCTTTTCTAAAGACCCAACTAGAAGCCATAGCATCAGGGAATGCTAGTAGTTTCCACGTGGGATCGGATAGAGTTTTGAGACTTCAAGGAAGGGTCTTTGTCCCTAACACATCAGGGAATGCTTGTAACACCCCTTATTAGTGAGTTTGTATATGTGTGCTTGGTTTGTCAGAAAGCTAAGGTAGAACACCAGAGACCATCGGGTAAGTTAGTACCTTTGGAGATACCCCAGTGGAAGTGGGATAGTATCTCCATGGATTTTGTTGTGGGTTTGCCTAAAACCCGGGCTGGGTTAGATTCTATTTGGGTTGTTGTTGACAGATTGACTAAGTCAGCTCACTTCATCCCCATCAACATCCAGTTTTTCCTTAGAGAAGCTGACCTCCCTATATATTAGCGAGATTATCCGGTTGCACGGTGTACCCTCTAGCATAGTATCTGACCGGGATCCGAGGTTCACTTCTAGATTTTGGGAGAGTTTGAACAAGGCCTTAGGAACCCGGCTTCGGCTGAGTTCGGCCTATCATCCTCAGACTGATGGGCAGACTGAACAAACCATTCAGTCTCTAGAAGACCTTTTGAGGGCGGGTGTTCTAGAACAAGGGGGTAGCTGGGATACTTTCTTACCACTAATAGGGTTCACCTACAACAATAGCTTTCACTCTACCATTGGTATGGCTCCCTACGAGGCCCTATATGGTAGGAGGTGTAGGATACCCTTATGTTGGTTGGAACCCGACGAGAGTTTTATGCTAGGGCCCGAGGTGGTACAACAAACAACCAAGAAGGTCAGGTTGATCCAGGATAGGATGAGGACGGCCCAGTGTAGGCAAAAGAGCTATCATGGCAGGAGAATGAAGGACCTAGAGTTCGAGGTCGATGATCATGTATTCTTGAGGGTCACCCCATGAACCGGGGTCGGCCGAGCATTGAAATCTCGGAAACTCACACCCCGGTTTGTTGGTCCTTTCCAAATTCTAAAGAAAGTCGACCCCGTCGCCTACCAAATTGCCTTACGCTCGTCCCTTCCCAATCTCCATAATGTATTCCATGTGTCCCAGCTTCGTAAGTACATTCATGATCCTTCTCATGTTGTTGGACTGGATGATATTCAAGTTAAGGAAAACCTGATGTATGAAACACTACCTTTAAGGATTGAGGATCAACGGACGAAGCATCTAAGAGGAAAAGAAATTCCCTTGGTCAAGGTAATTTGGGGAGGTATATTTGGGGAGGATGAGACATGGGAGCTAGAGAACTAGGTGCGGGAGGCCTACCCAGCTTTGTTTGCATCAGCTAATTTTGAGGACGAAATTCCTAGGAAGGTGGGAGAGTTGTAACGACCAGGATTACAAGTTGCTTAGTGAATGCTTGATGTGTGTATTATATTAATTAATTATATGTTTTGGTGTATGTTTTATTGTATTATTGTTGTCCTGAGTGCATTATTTTGGGTTGCGCTTGATGGGTGATGGGACGTAAGTCAATACTGTTGTGCTGTGGTTGCTGGCCGTGCACGTTAAGTGGACGTGCTTTGTCAGCCGTGTATATAAGCAGCAGGCTGGCATAGCAGAAAATGTTCTTCCTTTCCCCCCAACTTTTGCGTTTTCTCTCTTTTCCTCCCAAGCTCACTCCCACCCAGAACCCTCTCTCCCTCAACCCTTCTGTACCACCTTCAACTCGCCGTCGCTGCTATGATATCCCGATGTCGAGAAGGACCTTGTGGTCAGAATAGAAGCTCAGGACAACACGTCGTGTAGCTGCAAAATGAACCTTTGGTTAGGTAAGGGGAGCTTATCATGTCTGATAACAATTTCAGGTAGCATGGTTGAGGACCAGGGAAGTCCAACCATGGCGATGGTTGCATGTCCGTGTGTGTGTTATTTTCCAGAAAGTTGTGTTTTTGAATGAATGGAATGGGTTATGCTTTATGTTCATTGATTGGTGTTTTGTGTTGATGTTTAATGGTATTCTGGTATGGTAGTCTAGAAAGGGGAAGCTGATGTTTTAAGAACTCCCCGTGCATGTGTGTGGAGTTGGCATTTTGATGCTGAAAAGCTCCTAAAACACTTTACAGAAGTGTTCGTGAAGGTGCTGAGTACCGGGTAGGGTTGGCCGAGTTATATATACATGTGCTTGTGATAACGGCTACCGAGATGGGTTGGTCAAGCTGTATATATATGCTTGTGATGTCGGCTGCCGAGATGGGTTGGCCGAGTTGTATATATACGTGTTGCGATGTCAACTACCGAGATGGGTTGGCTGAGTTGAGCGGGTTACATAGCATGCATGTGTGCAGGCAGAACATGACAGTCCTTGTTGGCGGGTGTCGGCATACCAAGTTCCTTACTCGGGATGATACCTTAGAGTTGTTGAGCTCAAGTTCGCTTTGAGAGAGTAAACTACCGGGTTCCTTAACTCGGATGAACTCTTGCTTCCTCGGGAAGAGAGTCACCGGGTCCTTTACTCGGTTGGGCGATTCTCTTTAAGGTTAAGTCCAATCCTTGAACCCTTAATCGCCTTGTCCGACTTCAACCGACCTTGTCTGACCTTTTTCGAATTCGTACCTTTAGTTATTAAATCCTGGCGCCAACCCGGACACCTAATACTTCACACTGGTTCACTTGTTTGTAGTGTTGTGTATGACGTATGTGACTACGTTGAGGTCAGCCTATGTGATGGCTTGAGATGTTTGTACCTTGATAGGGCCATGGTGAGAGGCCATGTATAGATACGTGAGATGCCGGGACCAAGTGGTGAACCTTGCAAGGACCATGGTCAGTGCATCGATGAGCCCGTGTTCGGACGGCCCTCGTTTGTGGCAATATGTATGTAACATGGGAGGGTATGGAGATCCTAGCCAGAACGGGATGTTCCTATGTCGGGCTATACGTTGATGGTGCCCTTAAGAGACATACAACGTTTGTAGCCCGTGTTGGGGCGGCCTCATTTGGGGCAGTATGTATGTAACATGGAAGGGTATGGAGATCCTAGCCAGGACGAGATGGTCCTGTGCCGAGCCATACGTTGATGGTGCCTATGAAAGACATACTTCATTTGCATGACGGAAATAAGATGATTGACTGTAATAGTACAAGAAGTACTGGGGGGCCATGTCTGTAGGGAGATCCTTATGACACCCGTTTGGCTGATCACCACGGGGGGTGAGTCCTGTGCACGATAGAGTGACCCCGATGTCAACTACAGCTATCATTTGAACCATGGATTTGGCCTATTTTTGGGATGGTACCACATTGCATGATGAGAGTTGAGTTAGGAGCATGCATCATGCTAGGCACTTTAATTTGAATTATGGAATGTTCCTAGATGCGTGTTCATGTTGGTTGCGCGTGGATATATCTAAAATTTGTGTTGATATTGTGATGCTTGGATAGTTTTCCTTGATTGATGTTATCCTTTGCTTGTTATTTTATATATGATGAACTCACCCTTGCTTTATTGTATCGTGTGGTTTGACATCTGTGATGATGGCGAACCCGGTTCGTGTGAGCAGACGGACAGCAGTAGGTGAACCGGGAAGATGACAACTTATGAGTGGAGCTGCCGAGTTGGCGGGACGTCGATGTGACGAATCCCGGGCAGGGGTTATGTTTTGCTGATTACACCCCTAGTTTTGATAGTTACACCTATGTTTTGCTAGTTGCACCCATGCTGTTTAATTTCTTACTTCATTTGTAAAGCACTTGTACGTTTTAAATATGGATAATTGTACTTACAATTAAACCATGTTTTGTATATACATATATATATATATATATATATATATATATATATATAAATATGCGATTGGAATGTTTCATACGTGTCTTGTTTATCATCATGATCGTCATGTGATTGCAAAAATTTACCACAGCTTCTCTTTGACAAATAAAAAGAAAATGGGTGTTCTTTTTATCAAAAAATTACATTAATGATGTGTTTAGGAGTTAGTGATACAGTAGCAACGTAACGGGTCATTACACCCTTGATGTCATGTATGGTCCACCCAGAGGCCTATTTATTCTCCTGTAAGACCCTTACAAGTTTCTCTTCAAATTCCTGCAAACATGTAGCAATAACAACTAGCAAACAAAGAGGAGGGTCAAGAAAAACATATTATAAGTTGGAAGGTATGGGCTTCAACTACAACACTAGAGGTTCCTCAATGAAGGGTTTAGGCTTTGGCCCACTATTTCTTTCCAAGTCTTTAAACCTTTTCCTTTCTCATTGGTTTAGCAAACTTTTGAGCTTGGAAGAACATCAATACTTCCTCCTCATCAATGCTCAAATTCTGGTCCAAGTCTAAATAACAAGAACTATTTTCGGGGGTCCTTTATACCCATACTTTGGAAAGAGGCTTCCACCAAAGCATCAACGTGTCTCTCTCTTGTATAAAGTTACAAGTAGCAAAAAAGATATCATTTTTCTCATAATCAGATAAATTAAAAGCAACCTTATCATCCCCCATCCTAAGGGTGAGCCTACCCCGCCTAACCTTTATCATCATATCACAAATATTCAGGAATGAAAGCCTTAGTATGATCTGAACGTCCTCATCCTCCTCCATATCAAGCACCACATAATCAGCCAGAAAGATGAACTTTTTCACCTTAACTGGCACATCCTCTACTATGCCTTTGAGATAGACAAAAGCCTATCAACAAGCTATAAGGTGATGTTTGTGGGTTGTGTTTCTTTCACACCAAGGCATCAGATTAATACTTGCCCCCAAGTAAAACAAACATTTTTCAAAGAAATAAATCCCTATTGTGCATGGTAAAGTAAAACTACTAGGGTCCTTCCTTTAACTTTAGGGGCAACTTCTTTAAAACAACAACAAAACATTCCTCAATAAGGCCTATTGTCTCAAATTCTGTCAATTTCTTTTTGTTAGAAATAATTTCCTTAATTTTTTTGTTTTGCATATTTACACATTTGAGCAATGGCCTCAGCCAAAACAATGTTGATATGCAATTTTTTAAACATTTCTATAAATTTAGAAAATTTCTTATCTTGATGTTCATTTTTTTACTCTTTGGGGAAAATGATATTTACTTGGGGAGGTATCAGTACCTTTTTCTCCTTCCTTGTCTCTACACTCCCTTCATTAGGAATTTCCTTTGTTTGGGTTGGGCTCTCTTCAGTAGGATTATCATTTTCCTTTTCTAGAGAAATTGCTTTCTTCTTCTTCTTATACTCTGTATGTGGTTTTCCACTTATAATGCTCACTATCTTCACATCCTCCTTGTGATTGGGCTTAGTTTTTGAAGGTAAGGTACCTTTAGCTCTCTGAGACATAAGAATGACAACGTTGGACATGGTGGATTCTAAGGATTTGAATCTCTCATCACTTTTAATTATATGCTCCATCACCATGTCATGCAAGGTGGGTATCTTCTCTTCCTAACTAGGCCTTTGATTATGAAACTGGGGACCTCTATAGGTGTTCTGACTCTAGCCTTGGCTTGGGCCTTGTAGGTGGGGAGGCTTGTATACATTTTGGCTTTGATTGGGGCCTTTCCTCTAGTTTCTTTGCTCTTTCCAGAAGAAGTTTGGATGATCCCTCCACCCTTGGTTGTAGGTATTTGAGTAGGGGTCGTAGCCAATACTCTTTCCTCCTACACTCCTCCAATCCAAGGCTTAAGAGTATGGGCAGTCTCAAAACATATGTCTTGTAGCCCCACACTCCTCACAAATAGAAGGTAGAGGTGTGAGTGTCATCAATTGTACCTGAGCATTCATCATAGTCTTTATTTGTTTGACTAACATGTCCATCTTTTATTCAAAAGATGAGCCAAATAGATTGGCTTCCACCTGATGAAATAGAAATGATCTCTTGAGAATTCTTTTGTCACTCATGCCATTATAAGCATTAGAGGCCATAGCCTCAATGATCTCTATTACTGCATCTGTCAGTTTATGTATGAGGATCCCCCTACTAAAACATCTAGGCATGATCTATTGTGTTATGATAGTCCCCCATAGAAGATATGAATCAACCTCTATGGTGGGTAGCCATGATGTTGGCATCTTCTTTGCAGCCCCTTGAAATGTTCTCATGCTTCACAAAGTGATTACTGCTCAAACTGGGCAAAGTTTCCAATCTCTTAGTCTTAGATCAACTGCTCAAACTTTGCCACTAAGAAGAACTTCATCAGGATTGCTAATGAGCACTGGTCCTAGGTGGTAATGCTCTTGCTTGGCAAGCCACCAAGCCAATCTTCAGCCCTCCCCTTTAATGAGAATGGGAAAATAGCCAATCTGATGTAATCAGGAGCATTCACAGGGCTTTTTACCATGTTTGTAAGCCTTAGGAACTTCTTCAAATGGACCATCTGGTCTTCTAATGTAGGCCATGGAATTGTATCCTCCCATCCATGTTGATAAGTCCATGCCTCAACTCACAATGTTGATCTCCCAAGTTAGGAGTTGTATGGCTATAGTGATCCCCACATTAGGGGCGAGGTACTCCTACAAGGTTCTTTCTTGGTTTCCACCAGCATATATTCTTTTTCTTCTTGTTTCAATGTTATTCCTTTGACAAGCTCTTTTGATATCAAAATCACACTTAATAATTTCATCACGCTGAGATTGAGTTAAAATAAACTTCCAAACACAAGAAAAATAATTAAAACGCAACTGGCAAAAAAATTAAAATTAAAATGATTTTTTTCGAATTTAAACTAATAAAAACAAAACAAAACAAAATAGAATATGTATAAAAAAATTAAAATAAAATAATAAATATGAAAAAAATTATTCAATATACTCGAATTAAATTATCTGTGAACTTCGCAACCAGTCATTGACAACGACGCCAAAAACTTGATGCATAAAATATGTACTCGGTAAGGACAAGTGTACCCTACACAGTAGCATTAGTGAATTCAAAAGTTTGGATATTGTACCATAGAGACTAGTTGTGTTCTCGAGCACTCTAAATCGCACAAGCTAAACAATTTTGGGTTTTTAATCTGATTTAAGGGGTTGTTGTGATTGCGTTCAATAAAATTAACTAAAGATAGACAACAACTTCAATAAAGAGATATGTATGAGAGATAAAAACTCATATTATGATTTTGCATGCACCATCCCCCTTAATTCCTAATGCAGTTCAGATATATTAATTATCAAATAATTGCTCAATACCTCTTAATTTAATTGTCAGCCTATGGTCAAGGTCTTAGAATACTTTCCCCCTAAATAAACCCTGCATTGGTTATTTAGGATTCTTTAGGGTTAAGGATGAATTTAAGAGAAGTTTATATGAAGGAAGTTCGTGCCACCAGTTTGGTCATGCAAGTTTTATGAACTCTATCATTCTACAGTTCAATTAATTGCAAGAAGATGGCCACTTAACATGCCATTGACTAAGAATAAAAGTGATTAGTTCCAATATAAAATAGAAAGTAGTAGAAAGACACAATCATTTCAATAACATCGAAGAACTTTATTAAAAAGATGAATTAGGGTTCACAATGCAACTACATCACAATCTAAGGCTTAAGGGTTTTAGCCAACCATGATTATAGAAAAGCTAAATAAACTACAATCATGCATTTAAAGTAAAAGAGATAAAAAAAACCCTTACAATTTAGAACCTCAATTGTTATTATTGCAATTCTATCTCTACAATGGTCTAAAAAATCGTAAAATAAACAAAATGTAGGTTAGAAAGTGTTTCTCAAGGCTATTTATACTAATAAAGATGTAGTAGTCAAGAAAGGCGAATGACGACCGTGGTAAATCTACCATGGTCGTGATCGAAAACATTGACATTGAGTGCTTTGGGGCATTATGGATCTTTCATGACCTTCATGAATTGATCACGACCGTTATCAAATTATCAAGGTCATGATCGACTGGTAGGCATTGATCTTTAAAGGTAATGGTGATCTTACTATGGGCGTTGTGGTCACCATGACTGTGGTAAAGTACCTTGGTCGTGGTAGAGAGGATAGTCTTCAATTTATTTATGGATTTGTGTTGATTCCAACTCTTTCACTTGATCGAACATTTATACTTCCTGCACATGAAACTAGAGCCCAAACGTAAATTTTGCCAAGAAAAGTAAATGAAAATGGCACAAAAACTAACGTAATGTCACTCAAAATACGGTCTATCAATCCACACACTCTCTTAAGCTATGAACAAGCTTCATGTCCCATTATCTCATTATGAGATGCTTCATCGAGGTTATGATTGCGGTGTACTTATGATGCACCACCAAATCACCTTAAATGATAGAGATCGCATGAAGAGAGTTTGAAACACATAAAACTTATTTGAAACCCCTATCCTAGGCTATAGATAAACCAAAATACATAGCAAGCAACTGCTATTTGAGGTTGTCTGCAAACCTAGACGAATTAAGAAAACCCAAAAGCCACCTTCCTCTATCATTTTGTAAAAGCCCACCAAAACCAGTCGAGCCAGAATAACCCAATCGAATACCATCAACATGAAAAACAACTAATGGGTGTAAAGACAACACATATTGCACCAGCTTGGGGCTAGTAGTAGAAGAACCACCCTCCACCTTAAAGGCTTTGGAAATGATCTCAAAAAAATTATAGACCTACCTCTGAATCTACCAAGGAGACACAATTTTGTTGGCGAAAAATGAGTTTCTAGCTTTCCAAATTTCCTAGAGAGTCATGGGAAAATTATTCACATATTTCTCTGTTAGAATCAAGAAGCTGAAGCAAAAGATTCAAGGATGATGGAAGCAATTGTGTTTTGATATTTTACATGCCTACTCAATATGATGACATTTGTAATTTTGGTTAAAGCTTGGTTCATGAGTTAAATCCTTATAATCCTCTGTAGCTCTTAAGTAATTCATGCATTCATACATTCATTAATAGGTTTTTAATCATATTAGTATGTGCAAAGTAATAGGATTTCTTAAAGGCATTTAGATAAGTGTAAAATAGTTTTTCACTGCTTTAATCGATTACATGAGAAGAATAATCAATTACAAGCTTGTTTATGTTTTCTAGAAAAAGCCTTAAGAACAGTTTTATCGATTACCATTGTCTTGTAATCGATTAAATAAGCTTGACATAGATTTAGGATCTTACTGTAATAATCGATTATCTGGGTAAATAATAGATTACATAAGCATCTGCATAATAACTGCACAGCATGATCACTTGGTTTAATCGATTACCAGATGATTGTAATCGATTAAACATGCATTGTCAAGTTTTAGTCATGTTCTGGCTTACTTGATTAAATTGGTATATAATTGATTACTTATGTGTATTGAGAAACTATGCTTCACTGGCTTAATCGATTAAATGATGATATAATCGATTATTATGTTCGTTCAAGATTTCCAGATTTGTGATGAACAAATTAATCGATTATATAGACGAAATAATCGATTACCGAAGGTAAAATAATCGATTGCTATAACAAAATAATCGATTACAGGTAGTTAAATCTGTTTTTTTATAAATAGAAAAGTTGTGTCTTTGAAAGAACATACATAAGAAAGAGAGTACTCGTACATACCTTTGTTTTACATTCTCTAAGAGTTCTCTAAGGGTTGAAAGTCAGAAATAAGAGAGATATTCAAATGTGTTAGGATCTACATGTGTGTTGAGTCAAAATACTCATTATGAGTGAACATCCATTCAAGTTAGATGAAAGAAGTGTCAAGAAAGCATGATAGTCATCATCTCAGGTTTATTAATTTGTTCATATCATTTTAGTTGCAAAGGAAAATGAGGTGATACCTTTCTTGAACCTTAAGCTTGTGTTTTTGTTATTACTTGTTGTATAAACTTTGTTGATTTTCCATATAACATCTAGGGTTCTTTAAAGCTTGTATAGAAAAGGTTTTCTAGGGGAAGAACAGAGAGGGGATCTTTGGTTCTTGGTCTTTTGAAAAATCTAGGAAGTAGATTTTTATTTTTTCCTAGGGTAGGTAAAAGAGACCTTTGTTGTATGCTTGTAAAGAACAAAGATTTGTTATAGTGGAACTCTAACCTAGATTGGGTTGGAAGGCAAACTGGATGTAGCCTCCGGGGTTGAGAGGTGAACCAGTATAAATCTTTTGTACATTTAAGTTTCAGTTTATGTTTCATTGAATTCTTGTAGTATTCAATTTGCTCATCATTTAAACTTTGATACTGCACAATAGTTAATTGATTGGTGAAGGGTATTGTTTTCTAAATTGGTTTTGTATAAGATACGATCCGTTTAAATTCTTCCGCTGTTACTTTGTTTGAAAGAAAATTTTAAATTTGGAGGTAAAACCAATTCACCCCCCCCTCTTGGTTTATTTGCATAAGTATTCATTATATTTTCAATTGGTATCAAGAGTCGGTTCTTGTAATTTGCTCAAGATTTTTTTCAAATCTTTGACAATGAATGCTAATCAAATAACTTTCAAGGAGGGAGCCTCAATGAATAGATCACCTTTGTTTGAAGGAGAACATTTTAGTTTTTGGAAAAACAGAATGCAAATCTTCATCCAATCGAATGACCCGGGTGCATAGAATTGTATTGAGAAAGGTCCTTTTATTCCTACCAAAGTTGTTGATGGCAAATCAATACCAAAAGAATGAGATGAAATGTCTGAAATAGAAAAGAAATTAACTCAATATGATTTCAAGGCAAAGAATATGATAACTTCTGCATTATCTTCCGATGAATTTTTCAGGACTGTTAGGTGTAAAAATGCCAAAGAAATGTGGGAACTACTTGAAGTGACGCATGAAAGAACAGATGATGTGAGAAGATCAAGGAAACACACTCTCATTCATGAATATGAAATGTTCAAAATAAGAGATGATGAGAATATCTCACAGCTTCAAACTAGGTTCACCCACATAGTTAATCACTTGCTTGGGCTAGGGAAAACCTTTGATGTAAAAGAGCTAAACATCAAGATTCTCAAATGTCTAACAAGAGATTGGCAGCCTAAAGTCACAACCATTAAAGAATCAAAGGATCTATCAAAGATGTCCATGGCAGCAATGTTTGGTAAGCTCCTTGAATATGAACTTGAATAATCTCAATTAACTCATAGTGAAGATGCAGATAAAAAGCATAAGAGTATAACATTAAAAGCTGCACCTTCAAAGATTGAAAGAGAAGATGATTCAAGTGATGATGGTGATGATGAGAACATGAATCTCATAGTATGGAAATTTACCAAGTTTCTAAGGAAGAATAAAAATAGAAGGCAACCACAACAAAAGAAAAGAAATGACAGCACCAATAAAAATACCAACCCCTCCTCCATTACATGCTTTGAATGTGGAAAACAAGGTCACATAAAATCAGAATGTCCTTCATTAGCAAAGAAACCACAAGTTGAGAAGAGATCAAAAAGGGATGGAAAGCCTAGAAAAGCCTACATTGCTTGGGAGGATAATGAATCCACAAGTTCTGAATCCTCTTCAGAAAAAGAAGTTGAAGCTCACCTATGCCTTACATCTACCATTTGTGAAGAAGAAGAAGAAACATCTAGTATAGAATCTGAGGTATATTGTGATTATGAAAATGTAGTTGATGTTTTTCATGAGATGCATAGTGAAGCTCAAAAACTAGCTAAAGCAAACAACAAGCTTAAAGGTGACTTAAGATGGCATGTATCAAAGCTTGCTGAATTGCAAGAAAATCTTTGTAAATTGAATGAGGAACATAACAAGCTTCTTTCAAGTTACAAGGAAAATGGATGTACATGCTCCTTAGCCATCTCTAAGGTTGATAAATACAATCAATTGCAAAAGGAATTTGATGAATATAAGCTAAGAAAAAGAAAATATGATGTTGCAAACAGAAAATAGTGATTTGGTTGATTTGCTAAGGAAATTCTATAAAGGCAAATGTAACTTAGATGAATTGCTAAGTGTCCAAAAATTTGCTGGTGATACTCATGGTTTGGGATATAAACATGGTGCCAAGAATAAAGGTAAAACTGTGTTTGTACCTCCAAGACATAAATATCACAGGCAGTACCATCAACCAAATGCTTTTCATAGATCTTTTCATGCTAATTCATCTAAATCTCCTACTTGCAATTATTGTATGTTAAAAGGTCATACATCATATAAGTGCTTTGCTAGAAGGTTTTATGTTCCAAATGGAGAATGTATATGGATTGAGAAAAGAAAGAAAGCAACTAACCCCTTTCGACCCAACTTAAATTGGGTACCATTTTTCTCTTCTTAATTTGATTTGTGCAGATGTGTCTTAGAGCAAAATCATCAAGTTGGTATCTAGATAGTGGATGCTCTAGACACATGACAGGAGACATATCCATGCTTACAAATGTAATACTTAAAGAAGGAGGATATGTGACTTATGGGGACAACAATAAAGGCAGAATCATTGGGCAAGGCAACATAGGAGACAACTTAACCACTAAGATCAAGGATGTACTATATGTTGAAGGGCTAAAACACAATCTACTAACCATTAGTCAATTGTGTGACAAGGGTTTTAAAGTCACCTTCAACAATGAAACTTGCTTGATCCATGAAGGAAAAACTGGAAAAGTTGCACACATTGGCAAAAGGAAGGGTAACATCTATGTTCTATCCATTGACCATGCATTCATACATAAAACTGATTGCTTAATGAGTAAAGTAAATGAAACATGGTTATGGCATAGAAGAACATCTCATATCAACATGCATCATCTCAATAAGCTAATAAGAAAAGACTTAGTAATTGGTTTACCTAAGCTTAAGTTTGAGAAGGATAAAATTTGTGAAGCATGTCAAAGAGAAAAACAAACTAAAAACTCTTTTCAAAGTAAGAACATGATTTCTACTTCTAGACCTCTTGAGTTGCTTCACATTATTTGGACCTTCAAGAACTATGAGCATATGAGGAAATTATTATGGTCTTGTTATTAGATGACTATTCTAGATACACTTGGACATTGTTCATTAGATCTAAAAGCCAAGCATTCACAGCTTTTAAGAAACTAGCCAAATTAATTCAAAATGAAAAGGGTTGTAATAGTGTTTCAATTAGAAGTGACCATGGTGGTGAATTCCAAAATGAATGTTTTGAAAAGTTGTGTGAAGATTTTGGAATTAATCACAATTTTTCAGCTCCAAGAACACCTTAACAAAATGGTGTTGTGGAGAGGAAAAACAGATCACTTGAAGAAGGAGCAAAGACTCTTCTAAATGAAACAAAATTACCTAAGCATTTTTGGGCTGATACAGTGAGTACTGTTTGTTACACCTTGAATAGAATTCTCATAAGGCCTATCTTGAAGAAGACCCCTTATGAAATCTATAAAGGAAGAAAGCCAAACATTTCTCACTTTAAAGCATTTGGCTGTAAGTGCTTTGTTTTAAATAGTGGTAAAGATAATCTTGGTAAGTTTGATTCAAAAGCTAATGAAGTCATCTTTCTTGGTTATTCCTTGCAAAGTAAGGCTTATAGAGTCTTTAACAAGAGAACCTTGTGTGTTGAAGAATCAGTACATATTGTATGTGATGAAACTAACCCTTCTTTAGAAGAAGTTTTAAGTGACAATGATGCAGAAACTAAAGAGGAAAGACAACAGCCTATTGAAGACAATAAACAAGAAGAAGATGAAGCTCAACTAGAATCCAATCAAGAAGCAGCCACACCTAAACACAAAGATTGGAGGACCACAAGAGATTTATCATTAGACAACATAATTGGTGAAGTATCAAAGGGGGTGTCTACTAGATCTTCCCTAAGGAATCTTTGTTGTTCAATGGCTTTTGTATCACAAATAGAACCAACTAACATTGAACAAGCATTATTAGATGAACATTGGTTAAATGCTATGCATGAGGAGTTAAATCAATTTAAAAGGAATAATGTTTGGGAATTAGTACCTAGACCTTCCACTCACACACCTATTGGCACTAAATGGGTTTTTAGGAACAAGCTGGATGAGAGTAGCATCATAATAAGAAACAAAGCTAGATTGGTTGCTAAGGGTTACAACCAAGAGGAAGGCATTGATTATGATGAGACTTATGCTCCAGTTGCTAGATTAAAGGCCATAAGGTTACTTCTTGCATATGCATGTATATTAGATTTTAAATTGTTTCAAATGGATGTGAAAAGTGCATTTCTCAATGGTTATATTGATGAAGAGATATATGTTGACCAACCTCCTGGTTTTGTAGATCATCAATATCCTAATCATGTTTACAGATTGAGAAAAGCTTTATATGGACTGAAACAAGCTCCAAGATCTTGGTATGAGAGGTTGAGTAAGTTTTTGCTTGATCAATCATTCACAAGAGGAGAAGTGGATAAGACCTTGTTCATCAAAAGAAAAGACAAAGACATTCTCTTAGTACAAATTTATGTGTATGATATCATTTTTGGTTCCACTAACCATTCTTTGTGTAAGGAATTTTCAGCTAGCATGCAAAAAGAATTTGAGATGTCCATGATGGGAGAACTCACCTTCTTCTTAGGACTACAGGTCAAGCAAATGAAGAATGGAACTTTCCTTAGTCAATCAAAGTATTGCATTGAAATGATAAATAAGTTTGACTTGGAAAATTGTAAAGCAGCAACAACACCAATGGCAACCTCTACATATCTAGATTCATATGAAACAGGGAAAAGAGTTGATGAATCCAAGTATAGAGGAATGATAGGATCATTACTTTATCTTACAGCAAGCAGACCTGACATTATGTTTAGTGTTTGCCTGTGTGCTAGATATCAAGCCAATCCTAAGGAATCTCATCTAACAGCAGTAAAAAGGATCTTCAAGTATCTAAAGTCTACACCAAAAGTGGGGCTTTGGTATCCAAAAGGTACAACTATCAGCTTAATAGGATTCTCTGACTCTGATTTTCCAGGATGCAAGTTGGATAGAAAGAGCACAAGTGGTACTTGTCATCTATTGGGAAGCTCTTTAATTTCTTGGCATTGCAAAAAGCAATCATGCGTAGTCTTGTCAACAGCTGAAGCAGAATACATATCAGCAGGGAGTTGCTATGCTCAAAGCTTATGGCTAAAGCAACAGCTCCATGATTTTGGTGTGAAGCTTCAACATATCCCTCTTATGTGTGACAATACAAGTGCTATAAATATCTCCAAGAATCCAATTATGCATTCCAGGACAAAACATATAGAGATAAGACATCACTTTATCAGAGATCATGTGCAAAAAGGTAACATTAAAATTGAGTTTGTTGAAAGTAACAAACAACTAGATGATATTTTTACAAAGCCTTTGGATATAGATAGGTTCTTTACCTTAAGAAACATGCTTGGTATTTTGGATGAATCTAGTATATGTTGATATACATTCCTGTGTTATTTACTTTGTAATTAACTGGTGTAAATGTTGGTTGAAATACTTCAATCAAATTGGTATTTGAATACTTGCTATATGCTGCTGAATCTGGTTGTTATTGTTGTTAAAAGCCTGAAATAATCGATTACCATAAAATCCTAATCGATTATTTGTTCATCTGATGCTTATATAAATTGAATCAAGGCTGTTGTAATTGATTAAACCTTCGATATAATCGATTATTCACTACTCGAGTTTCTGGAAAAACAAGTTCACACTAGAATAATCGATTAAATCGACGAATTAATCGATTACATGTATCTCTGGTAGTTTTTAAATTTTGAATCAAGACTGGAACAATCGATTATTTACTTGGATTAATCGATTATTTGAGTCATAAAAGTTTGAGAATTTTGTCTTACACTGTCATAATCGATTACTTACAATTATAATCGATTACACTTCTTCTTTCACAAGACATCTAAGCTGCTATAATCGATTACCCTGTATTTTAATCGATTACTTCATTTTCTGAAACTGAAAATTTGAATGAAATAATCGATTACACAACGAGATAATCGATTATTTGAGTGGTTACTGCAAAATCTGACAGTTTTGAAACTGCCTAACCACATTGAATCACGATTTGATGGAATCAAAAACCTTAATGGGAGTGGTTATGAGTCTCAACAACTATATTTTCGTAATTACAACTGCCCATTACATGGAATTAGCCTATAAATAAAGATCTTTGTGACTTAAGAAAACTCACACCTTGCTATCTTCTATTCTCTCTCTCAACACTCTTGCTCTGAAATCTTCTTCCCTGTTAGGCTCTGAAACCATCTTCTATCCTATACTCATCTCTCAAATCCACTTACTCTCCCAAAATGTCAACTTCCAAAAGAGTCAAAACCTCTAAAAGAAAAGTTCAAGCTCAAGGTCAATCTTCCAATCCTGTAACCAATAGGCTTGATCATTGGTTTACAAATGAAGCAAATAGGATTAACTATCTTCAGTTCAATGCCACAAAGCTTTTGTGCCCTCCAAAATTCCTAAGCCTTGGATGGTTCATAAATGAAGGATTCCAATTCCCACAAATGCTTGAACAGCAGGGATTAAAGAAATTTGTTGAAATGAAAGGAACCTTTTATCCAGAATTGGTAAAGGTTTTCTACACCTGCTCCAAGATAACCATGCATGGAACCATCCTAACTCAAGTCAATGGTGTTGCTATGGAGATCAAACAAGAAATATGGAATGAAGTGGCTGGAATCTCATATGATGGAGAAAGGAGGATTGATGAAGAAGTTGATGGCTACAACAAGATGGAGACTTATAGAGGTATGCTAATTGATCCTCACATGAATCTTAGACTAAGGTTGAGCACTGGACCAATGACTCATGAGGATAGGCTTCTACATTACATCATTACCTACATTTTTACTCCTAGATCAACCAACCACGCACAAGCAACTGATGATGATCTTCAAATTGTCTATGGGCTGAAAAATGGAATCAAGCTGAATTGGATTTACATAATTCAAGAGACTATGCAGAAATCCAAGAGATTGGTAAACTATCCTTTTCCCTATGCTATATTGGTCTCACGATTTATTGACTACTTTCAAGTGGATGTTTCCAATGAAGTGGTGGATAACACAAATACAAGCAATAGTCATATAAAGGAGAAGCACCTCACAAAGCTTGGGATGGTGAAGACACCCTATGGCTGGCAAATGGCAGGCCAACCTGTGTCCTTGGCTGAAGAAGAAGGTGAGGAAGGAGAAAGAGAGGGTAATCAACTTGGTGATGCTGAGGAAGCTCAAGAAGATACTGCACCACCTGAGCCCCAATATTCACAATTTGAGTCCTTGATGATCCAAAAGATGGATGCTTTGTTTTCCTTACATCATGAGCATGTAGATGAAGTTAATTCTTCATTGGAGGAACTTAAGACTAGAGTTAAGAACATGGAAGAAAAGATGTTTAGGGATGAAACTAGGGAGTAAAATTAGTTTCTTAGGTCTGGTCTTAGTTTGCTTATGTTTTGTGTGGTTCGGTATGCTTTGTTTTCAAAATTGTTTAAGGTTGTTTGAGTTTGTAATGTTTGCTTAATTGTACTTGTTTCAATCTTTTGATTAATGAAGCACTTTCTATTTCCTTTCTATTTGATGCTTTGATTTCTATTTTTGAGTTTGATATACCAAATAGGGGGAGTAGATATATTGAAAATGAAATGAATTGACAATAATGGATAAAATGATGATGAATTGTATGGAATAAGTGATTATTCAATTCAGGGGGAGCTTGTATAATATGTCTAAAACACATATGAATGAATGTTTGAATGATTTGTTATGAATCAAGATATGATGATGCTTGATCTTTGCAAAAGCTAAGAAATCTTTCAGATCAACCATTTCCTCATTGAAGTCAAAAGAGTATGTTTCATTAATGAAGTATTTGGCATGCTCAAAATCAAAAAGGGGGAGATTGTTAGAATCAAGAAGCTGAAGCAAAAGATTCAAGGATGATGGAAGCAATTGTGTTTTGATATTTTACATGCCCATTCAATATGATGGCATTTGTAATTTTGCTTAAAGCTTGGTTCATGAGTTAAATCCTTATAATCCTCTGTAGCTCTTAAGTAATTCATGCATTCATACATTCATTAATAGGTTTTTAATCATATTAGTATGTGCAAAGTAATAGGATTTCTTAAAGGCATTTAGATAAGTGTAAAATAATTTTTCACTACTTTAATCGATTACATGAGCAGAATAATCGATTACAAGCTTGTTTGTGTTTTCTGGAAAAAGCCTTAAGAACAGTTTAATCGATTACCATTGTCTTGTAATCGATTAAATAAGCTTGACACAGATTTAGGATCTTACTGTAATAATCGATTATCTGGGTAAATAATAGATTACATAAGCATCTGCATAATAACTGCACAGCATGATCACTTGGTTTAATCGATTACCAGATGATTGTAATTGATTAAACATGCATTGTCAAGTTTTAGTCATGTTCTGGCTTAATCGATTAAATTGGTATATAATCGATTACTTATGTGTATTGAGACACTATGCTTCACTAGCTTAATCGATTAAATGATGATATAATCGATTATTATGTTCGTTCAAGATTTCCAAATTTGTGATGAACAAATTAATCAATTATATGGACGAAATAATCGATTACCAAAGGTAAAATAATCGATTGCTATAACGAAATAATCGATTACAGGTAGTTAAATCTATTTTTTTATAAATAGAAAAGTTGTGTCTTTGAAAGAACATACATAAGAAAGAGAGTACTCGTACATACCTTGTGTTTTACATTCTCTAAGAGTTCTCTAAGGGTTGAAAGTCAGAAATAAGAGAGATATTCAAATGTGTTAGGATCTACATGTGTGTTGAGTCAAAATACTCATTGTGAGTGAACATCCATTCAAGCTAGATAAAAGAAGTGTCAAGAAAGCATGATAGTCATCATCTCAGGTTGATTAATTCGTTCATATCATTTTAGTTGCAAAGGAAAATGAGGTGATACCTTTCTTGAACCTTAAGCTTGTGTTTTTGTTATTACTTGTTGTATAAACTTTGTTGATTTTCCATATAACATCTGGGGTTTTTTAAAGCTTGTCTAGAAAAGGTTTTCTAGGGGAAGAACAGAGAGGGGATCTCTGGTTCTTGGTCTTTTGAAAAATCTAGGAAGTAGATTTTGATTTTTTCTTAGGGTAGGTAAAAGAGACCTTTGTTGTATGCTTGTAAAGAACAAAGATTTGTTATAGTGGAACTCTAACCTAGATTGGGTTGGAAGGCAAACTGGATGTAGCCTCCGGGATTGAGAGGTGAACCAGTATAAATCTTTTGTACATTTAAGATTCAGTTTATGTTTCATTGAATTCTTGTAGTATTCAATTTGCTCATCATTTAAACTTTGATACTGAACAAGAGTTAATTGATTGGTGAAGGGTATTGTTTTCTAAATTGGTTTTGTATAAGATACGATCCATTTAAATTCTTCCGCTGTTACTTTGTTTGAAAGAAAATTTTAAATTTGGAGGTAAAACCAATTCACCCCCCTCTTGGTTTATTTGCATAAGTATTCATTATATTTTCCTTCTCCACCATACTATGCAATCAAGCCGACAATGTAGTCAGCTTAGTGGGATCACCAACCACAATGGCCAAACTTGAACCATGCAACACACTACCACCCTCGCTACACTAGAAGAATAAATGATAGAAATGAAAACAGTATGAACACACATAATAAACAAGAGGGGGGTAAATTGGTTTAAACTTGGTCTTTTAAAATCTCTAAAACAATCAAAGTATTAAGGATCGTACAAAAAACACCCTTTGATAACTTTCAGTCAATCAAATACCAAACTTTAACAAAAGTAATAGTTGAAAAATATATCTCTGTTCATTCTGAAAAGATTATCCAAATGAATGACAATTAATGGCAGCAAGAAGAGATAAATAGAAAGTATTCAACACCAAGAAATATACTGGTTCACTTCTCACCCTTGAGAAGCTACATCCAGTTTCTTTTAACCAACTTAGTTAGAGTTCCACTATTCACAATATTCTTTTCTTACAAGCTTATAATAATCACCCTTAATCAAACCTAGATTAAGATCTTAAATCTAACTCCTTTAGACTTTTAGTGATCAAGACATAGAGAATCCCCTCTCTACTCTTCCCTCTAGAGAAACCTACTCTAGACAAGCCTTAAGAAATCTATTGTAATAGTTACAATCAAACTGAAATTCTAAAATGAATTACAAATAAAGTTTAATGGAGAGAGACAACCTGATGATCCAATGTATATGAATGCATATGGTTTACCAATCTTGATCCAGGTTGAATGAAAACAAATTTCAGAGCAATCTCTCCAAGAACTTCTTTAGAATCTTGCCCAAGAAGAAATCTTTCAAAGTAACATGAAGATTTAGAATTTGTGGGGCAAAAGCTCGGTGGCTCAAAGTATCTTTTTACTCTTCATAAAGCTTTTGAACTATGTAATTTTCGTTGTGTAGTGATCTGTTTATTTCAAAAGACCCAACAACTATTTATAGAAAACTATTGTAACTAAATGTAATCGATTAAATCGCCAATGTAATTGATTAATTTCACTTATGTAATCGATTAATAACATATTTAATCGATTAAAGTGTTCTTGAACTTTCTGGAAAAGATTCATGAGCAAAGTCATCAATTAGTTTACCATGTAATCGATTACACTAAATCATAATCGATTATCACAGGAAGACTTATTTTGTGATTATGCAGTGTAATCGAGTACGACATAGTTGTAATGGATTAAAGTGTTCATCAAAGCTTAAGTAATAGATTATCATAAGCTGGTAATCAATTAAAGCAGTGCGAAATAGTTTGTTTTTTTTTCAAAACTTAAGCAATGAGCACTTGACTTTTTATGCGATCATGAAAACTTAAAGCTTTTTCACAAAACATGTGCTTTTATGAAAACCATGAATGCAAGCCAATAATGATGTTTATGCAATGCAATGGATCATAAGATGGAACTCTTAGACATCTAAAGATTACATATGCCTTTAATTGAATGACATGTAAAAGCTAAAACTTATCCAAGATTAAGAGCCTCAATATCTTGATGTTCTTCAAGCTCCCCCTATGTCTCACAAGAAATTGTCCTCACTAGAATTACATCTTGGGCAAGTCACAACAATTGAAATATGATGATCCTTGATCATTTATGAGTAGGCATAGCATTACATATTTTCCAGAAGCTGGAACTTCCAAAGCTAACTCCACTGGACATGTTGGCCAAAATTCTTATCTAAGAGCCACCTGTATCCAGATCTAGTAGTATAATTACCAGACAAATAATTACTCCAAGTGAAAATATATGCAACATCCTCATTCAAAAAAGGAGACAAGTTAATCTCTTGATGAATGTCTTGAGATATAGAAGACCATAGACTCTCCAAATCCCATCTCCCATCATGCCATACATCGTTAATTCATAAATGTTGATTGATAAATGCATTATATGCTTACATATTTTACCATTTATCTTACATTTTCATTACTTAGAAATTTGTTTTAATAATTTTTTTGCTAATATAACTATTAACTAGGAGAAAGTTTAGTGTCTTTAACTTTTATGAAATTTTATTAGCTTTTGATATTTTATTGTAGGAAAAGAAGAAAAATTGAAGATTTTGGAAAAATAGCTTTGGAAGTTCAAATCACACATCTTTGGAAGCACATTTTGAAAGACTAAACCCATCATCTTCCTATTTTCTAGTTGAGGTTGGGCTTGAAAGATTTGAGGTTGAGCCTTAAAGTGTTAGAAAAACACTTACTTCCTGTCCATTTGAGGTCATGTGTGAGAAAGCTGAAATTGGGTGTGGGAGTGTTGATGTGACTTAAGTGAGGCTGAAACAAAGGATAAAAAGCCCTATTGAAGGGGATTTCGATAATTTTGGTTTCGGAAGCTATCTAGGGCATTTTGTGGGGTTAGGAAGCTCTCACTTGTTCTTCATGACTTTCCTACCAACTCTCATAATTTTTGTGCATAATTTCCTCTTCATTTTTTGAATCTTCTTCTTCTTCTTCTTCTTCTTCTTCTTCTTCTTCTTCTTCTTCTTATAGTTATGTAGTTAGGTTTACCCATTTTGGAGATTGGTGTAATTAAACCCATCTTTTTGTATACATTGTAATTATTAATCTATGTTTATTTTTCATTAATGTAATAACTAACACATCTTAAGTAATTTTTATCTGTTTGACATTAATGTAACAATACTTACATTAGTCTCAATACATGATTTGTTATTATTAGTTAGGAATAAGAAGAATCTTTGACACTTAACAAATTTAAAATGTGATGATGATTTGATATTAATGATGGTAAAAATATTTCTTATTATTTAATGACTAAATATTTATTTTATTAATATTTAATTCTTTCCATAATTATCATTATCTATCTCAATAGTTTCTTTATCCCAAATATGATAGAAAAAAGTATATAATGAATATGATCAAAATAAGACACTTAATATTAGAAAATATATTAATCTAAAATTAAATATGTTTAATCATATCATTGATAGAGTTGGTTCAAATAGAAAAAAGAATTGACAATGGAAATAATTATAATTAGTTGGATTTGGATTTAGGGAGAAATCAAATTTGAACCGATCATATTTAATTTGTTTGGTCGATTTGAGTTTTTAAATTTTTTATGTTCAATCCAAATTGAACCAATTTGATAACATCAAACTAACTTAGTTAAAATAATCAAATTATGATTATATATATATATATATATATATATTTGTAGTTTTTATATCTAATTATTTCCTATTTTATAAAAATGCCAATTTTATATTAATGAAGGTAAAAACATTTATTGTTCTTAAATGAATAAATATTTTATTTATTTCTTTTCATAATTGTCATTTTATATATCTCGTATTACTAAAAATATGATAAAAATTATACAATCAATATGAAAAATTTACTGCAAAATCAGAATATAATCTATAATATTGTTTACCTAATAAAATGAGTAGAATTTTTTTTATATTTTTTTACTAAAATGAAGCCATGTAATGTTTCTGTTCATATATATATATATATATATATATATATATATATATATATATATATAATATACGATAAAAAATAATCATATATAAATCTGTGGTTGGATACTAAAATGTATATTGTAAATTATTGTGAAATATATGTTAAAGCATCTTCAATATAAATATTTCATGAGTTGCTTAAAATCAAGTAATATTTTTTAATAATTTTTTATTATTGGAGCGGATGATTTGACATTATATTGTTTAAGTGAATTACTTAGGTTATATAAACAAGTGTTGCTTATTAATTCTTATCAATTAAAGAATTTTTTCTCAATTATAAAATTTAATTTGTAATTGATAAATGTAATTAAATAGGACCTAATAGAGTTGGATATAGATTGACAGACGATATGTCTTAAGACGGAGTGGAAAAAATTTATAAACTTGGTGGAGGGTTAAACCCATTAGTATGTCTATGTTCTCGTCGTTCTTTTTTTTTTAATTCTTTTCCTTTTCATTTCTTCCCCCCTTCTTTCACCCTTCTTTTATTTTAATTTATTTTTCCTTTCTTTTGTCTTATTTTTCCCTTTTCTTCCTATCTCACTTTCTCTTTCTTTGCCTTATTTATGATCTTTCATTAGGTCCTACCACCGATCCTAATTAACTTAGGTTAAAGATGTTGTTGATGTTGATGTTGAGAAAATTTATTTTGACTTAAGTTAAGCACTCTTTCTAATAATTTTAACATTGAAGTAAATTTTTGTGTAATGTGTTTAAATGTATGTTACATTGTAGGGCTCATAAATATCATGCATTGTAGATGTTTTTAATTACATTTTTTTATACTCTTTTTAATACTTTTTATGTGATTAACTTAAATTTGTTGAAAATCACAAATTTTATGAATCTTATTTCTAAATTATGAGATAAAATATTAATTAACAGTAAAACTTGCCAAAATTAATGATTTTAAACAAATTTTAAAGAATCACGGAGAGAGTCTTAAAAAAAGTGTCATACACTACAATATTTTTTTTATATTTATAATATTTTTCTTTATGATATTGAATATTATTTATATATTATAATAATTAGTTTTTTTTAATTTTTTAATTTATTATTTAGGTTAAATTTAGTATTTTTATTTTTTAAAATTTAATTTAATTTTTTATTTTTTAAATTAATTCAATTTAATTTTTTATGTTCCAAATCATTACTAAATAATTTTAAATTCTCATAAAATTTATATTTTTTAAAAAAATTATTTTAAAAAATTAAATTAAATTTAAAAATTAGAAGATGAAATTGAATTAAAAAAAATTAATATGAAATTAAATTAAAAATTAAATTAGAGACTAAAAAATCTAATTTATCCTTCATTGTATTAGCACATCATTTTGAACAAGTTTGCTTCCACTTTTTGCCAATTGCAATGGTTTCCAAGATCACAATCCATTGCAGCTCTTCTACATCTCATGCCATAAGGACACACGATGTGTTCATGAGCTTCCGTGGTAAAGACATACACAGCAGCTTCACCGGTTTTCTTTTCCAAGCCCTTAGTAGAAAAGGCACTATTGTGGTCTTCTCTAACAACTGTGCTTTCGCAACTATTCGAAAAAAGTAAGTAACCTCTCTCTCATTTGATCATGCATCTTAATTTGTTATATTACAATTACATATATCTACGCTTAGTCACATAATTATTTACATGTATTTCATCCTTTCTTACTCGTAGTTTTCTCTGATTTATTAGCCCTTTTTAAACTTGAGAAAGATTGGTTGAAGAGCTAAGATGTAAATTGGGTTGGAAATTTATACATGTTTTATGCAAATAGTATTTAAAAGGGAAAAAAGTACTCTGTTCTTACTTCTTATTTGCTTCTATGTATGTGCATTCTGTTTTGGTTCTCTAGGGTTTGGTGATTATTTGACATTCTTGACTTTCATTAAATGTTCATTCAGGCTACCATATGCAGAGATTGAAGATATTGTTGAAAAGATAATAACAAATATGTTGGGTCACAAATTTTCAAGTTTCCAAATGATGATCTAGTTGAGATGAAATCTCGTGTTGAAGAATAAGCAAAGTTTTTATGTTTGGGGTCTGTAAATGACATTCAACTTGTGGGAATTAGTAGGATGGGTGGAATAGGAAAAACAACAATTGGTCGTACTTTTTATACAGAAATCTCTCATCAATATGATTTTCATTGTTTTATTGATGATGTAAGCAAAATTTATCTAGATTCTAGTGTATTAGGCTTACAAAAACAATTACTTTGTAAATCTTTGAATGAAAAAAGTTTAGAGATTTGCAATCTATTTGAGGGAACGTGTTTGTTATAGACTAGGCTACGCTATGCAAGGGCATTGATAGTTCTTGATAATGTTGATCAATTTGAACAACTAAAGATGTTTACGAGGAATAAAGGTACTTTGTTAATGCCTAGGTGGAGGGATCATAATATAATTTCTAGGGATAATTATAGTGAGGAGACACAGAGTAGATGATGTTCACCAAGTCCAGGCATTAGATCAAGAACACATTGTTCAATTGTTTTGCAAAAATGCTTTCAAAAGTAATTATATTATGAGTGATTATAAAAAGTTGACTTGTGACGTACTATCACATGCCTAAGGCCATTCCTTAGCAATTGAAGTATTGGGCTCATCTTTGTATGGACAAGATGTTTCACAGAGAGGGAAGTGCATTTGCTAGGCTATGAGAAAAAGAAAATTATATGATGTTTACCAAGTCTAGCATTGGACCATGAACATGTTGTTCAATTGTTTTGCAAAAATGCTTTCAAAAGTAAATATGTTACAAGTGATTATGAAAACTTGACTTATGACATACTATCACATGCCCAAGGTCATCCCTTAGCAATTGAATTATTGGACTCATCTTTGTTTGATCGAGATGTTTCATAGTGGAGAAGTGCATATGCTAGGTTAAGAGATTTTATTAGGGGTGTTCGCGGGTCAGTTCGGATCAGTTTTGATCAAATTTAAGACCCAACCTAATCAAATTTGATCGGTTCAATTAGGTTCGGTTTTCAGAATTTTTTTTAAACCTAACCCAACCCAACCTGTTCATGAATGGTTTGGTTTGGTTCGGGCCAATAGGTTACCCATTTAAAATTGATCTTTTTTTCTTAGAACTACTATTTTATATCATGATTCATCCAAATATCCAATATAATTAACACAATAGAGTAAATAGTCATTTTCATCCCTGAATGTGTAGAGACCTAACAAATTCGTTCCCGAAAGATGAGAATTCAAATTTTAGTCCTTGAAAGTGAAAAAAGTCTGACAAATCTAATCATCTGTTAATTTCCGTCCGTCACCGTTAATGAAAGAGCCTACATGGCACAGAGTGACGAAAATATCACAAAAATGATTGTCAACATGGCTGCATAATATGTTGGATCAAAATGTCAGTAAATTTTCATTTGACCAAAATGTTAGTAAGTTTCCATTGGACAAATTTGTCAGATCCCAAATTTCGTTTCATTTAAGGGTAAAATGCAATTTGGGATAAATAGTCATTTTCGTCACTAAATGTATAAAGCCCTGACAAATTCGTTCTGAGATATGGAAATTCAAATTTCAGTATATCCATTTACATGCATTGCAAATTTGCTACAACTATTGTTTGTCTTCTCAGATCATTGACACATTGTTGGAACATAATAGTATCTTAGGATATTTTTGCCCAATGGAAACTTACTGACATTTTGGTCCAATGAAAACTTACTAAGATTTTGGTCCAATCTATTCAGCAGCCATGTTGGTGATCATTTTTGTGACATTATCGTCTCACTATACCATGTAGGCTTTTTCATTAATGGTAATAGATGAATGAATTTGTCACACTTTTTTCACTTTCGGAGACTAAAATTTGAATTTCCATCTTTTGATGATGAATTAGTCCGTGCTCTAAACATTCAAAGATGAAAATGACTATTTACACTAACATAATATTATCAAATGTCTAAAAGTAATAAAATTGATTCATTTTGATGGACCTTTCTGGTCCCCTATTTTTGGCCACTGCCAACCACAATCACTTTTCTGGTGACCCACTATCCTTGAGTGAGCCCTTTCACTCGCTACACTTTTGTGGCGTGTTTCTTGGTGACTTTTGTGCTTCACTGGTTGTGCATTTCTGCTACCATTTCTTTTTTTTTTCAAGTTTGAATAATTTTGAGTCTCCACTCTTCGTTTGAAGTTTCCAAATCTTGGTTTTAAGAAGATTGAAACTTGCTTTGAATTTTCTTAGGCTGATGGATATTCCAACTCTCTCTTTCTAGCAATATTCCCTGATTTCACAAGATCCATGAGTCATCTTCAAATATTGGTTTGAAGCTTCCAAATGATGGTTTTAAGAAAGTCGGAAATCGCTTTTCGTAGATTAATAAATATTTTTGCTCTCTCTTTTTAGCAATATTTCTCGGCTTCACCAACATTTCTAGGTTATCATTCAAACTATTGTCCTTTTTAGTGGAGCTCAAATTTGATGTGTATTGTTGGGTTTAAATTTTCTTGTAACTAGCTAAAGCTTAATATGCTTCAATTTGAGGGAGAAGGTTGAAAATCAGAATTAATATTCTGATTCTAATATTAATTATAGTTTATAGGGGTATTATCTTTGATTTAGAGGAAACAAAATATCCTTTATTTATGTACAAATGTAATTATCTTATATAAACACACATCTGTTGTATACTCTGACACACAGTTTCAGTCTATTATCCCTTCTTATTTTCTCTCACTTTACACATATTAGAGAAAAAATACCAATAGGAAAATAAATCTCATGAAATAGCTCACGGTCTTGCTATATTTAACGTGTTCAATTTTTTTAACTTTATGAAACCAACAATTTCTATCGGCTGGATCAATACAATACTTAAAGAAACAACAATTTCTATTTGTTGATTTACATGGAAGGCATATCCTTTTTCTCCTTAATTTTTTTAACAAAAAATTATGTGGGAATGAAATAGCAAGTCAAAATTACTAGTTAATTTGTTCCTTGGTAATAAAACAAACTCATGTTAGTAGTATGTTCTAAAACATACCCATTTTGAAAAGGGGATTGGCCTCAACCCCTTTGCTATTGTCCCCTACCAAGGGGTTGAACCCTTTTTTTTCTTTTACAAAAACACTCTTTTTATGGAAACACGATTTCATTGTACAATTGTACAATATAATCATGTTTTTGTTGTTTACGTAAGGGGTGACAAAAAATAAACAATTGAAATATGATTTTGTTGTACAATTGTACAACAAAATCGTGTTTTCGTAGTTTTCTGAAGGAGTGTGAAAAAAAAACAATGGAAACAGGATTTTGTTGCACACTGTACAACATAATCATGTTTCCATTTCTTTCTAAAGGGGGTGCAAAAAAAATAATGAAATTGTGATTCCATTATTTTTTTTTCGACCCAAAAAAGGAACTAGCTTCCATTGCCCATTTCTCTCTTCTTCTTCCTTTGCACGTTGGGTTGATGGGTGGTGGTGAAGATATGGGTTGATGGGTCTAGATTGATGTAGATCAGAGGTATTTGGTCCTAATGGTAGTGAGAATGCACAGTGGTATAGACGAAGGTGCAAGGCCAAGGGTTCGTGTGCACAGATCTACAATTTGGGTGGTAAGCGGTGCACACACTATTAAAGTGGCATTAAGGTTGTTGTGTTCAAATCTAGACAAAGGTGGTGGTGTGTGACGTCAATGCGGTGGTGATGGGTTGGGTGGTTGAAATGAATGTGAAGGGGAAGATGGAGGGGTAAGAAGGTTTCTTCTCACATTTCTAGGAGCCAATAGCAAATGGGGTTGGGACTCAGTAGAAACTTCTTTTTGAAAATAAGTTTATAAAAAAGACCCAATGAAGCCAATCACTTAACAAATGTTTAAATTAAACTATGCAAAACTAAAGTGTAGATTTCTCAATTTGCTCTAGCTCGCAAGGCATGGCTTTAGCCTATGTGGACCAAGGCCAAAAAATTCCCAATTGAGTAAGGTAGTATCAATGAAATCATTATTAAATCCTTCTCAAAAAAGTCCCAAAGTTTATGGAATTGATTCTTTAATTATAAAAAAAAAATCATATTTAAGTATGCTATTTATTTATGAGTGGAACTGAGCTTGAATCCCTTAAGTAATGTCTTAGATTCTAGTTTTGTTGATACAAATATTTTTTTTACATAAAGATCAATATATAAATAACAGAAACCAACATAGGAAACAATTTTTAATTTCTGATTAGGTTCTAAACTAACAACTCTAGAGGTAATACATGGATAAGGCCGTCTTTTTGTCACACTTGTGCTTAGCGAGATTTGGGCTTGCTTAGGGAGCTTTAACTCGCTTAGCGACATTCATCTCCCTCATTCAATGAGACTAAATCTTTCTCAACGACTAGCTACAATGATCCTAATTTGGTTCTATGACTTGCTTTTACTTAATGAGAATAGGCTTCGGTGACATTCGTTTCTCGTTCAGTGGAAATAAATCTCTCTTAGCAATTCCACTCTAACGATTCCAACTAATTGTATATAATTTTCGCTCAGTGTGACATTGTTCTCACTTAGCCAATTGGCTTTAAGGATTTCACTAACTCTCTGACTTATTTTCGCTCAACAAATCCTTTCTCGCTTAGTGAAAAACTTACATAGGCTCACCCCAACCTCTATTATCTATCTCGCTCAACAAAAGGTTTTCTTACTAAGCGAAAGGTGACTGACAGAGCACCACAAACAGGATTTTATGCATAATCAAGCACCCTAAGAATATCCAAACATCCCAAAAACATATCCAAAATGGTTCACGGTCAATTCCTAATACAATTCAATCATCATGGAACAACAATACACATAATAAGAGCAAAAATTCAATACATCATGCCATCAAATGTTAGAATCCAACCTTAAGAACACACAAAGGGAATACACTAAGGTAAACCTAGCATCACGAATAAGTCACATTGTCAAACATAAGACACATCTAAAATTAGGAAAATCACATCCCCTCATACAAGACATACATTTGCAACCAATTAGGGTCACAAGCCAACCCTTCCAGCTAGCTGCAACAAGTGTTGCACCATGAGCGAGAAAACTCACTCTACCTTATCTCGAGAAGGGTGAATCCACAACTCAAAGGTGAGAATGATTCGATGGTAAACCCTTTGATCTCTTAATCATGGTTTTAATGGTGTTCACTAGGGCTCTTGTGGCGGCCCTACAATAAGGGCACACATTTCAAGAGAAGCAGACAACTTTTGGGTATCTTGTGCTATGAGCACTAAGGCCCAACTAGAAAAAAGGTTTAAGGGAAGGTTGTTGTTTCTTTCATTCTCACCATTGCTTCCTGCACTTCCTATATGCCTTCTGAAAAGCCCATTGTAATATACAATGCAAAGTGCAGGAAATACGCCCCTCAAGCTAAAGGTTCGCCGTAACAAAACAAGGTCCACTACAAGATTATGAAAAATATGTTTATTCCTTTAACACATTTACACATGCATGCGCACACACAAATCAAACTCTAAAAAAAGTTTAATTAGAGTCTCAAGAATGATGAATTTAAAAGTGATGCAAGTATACAAATATTTACAAGCAGCGATGAAATTAACCATATGATTTCTGTTTTCTGAATTAAATAACAGAAAAATAACAATTTAGAAAACACTGGGCTGCAGATTCAGTGAAATAAAATTCCGAGCCATCAAACAGTTGATACGGGAATAAGCACAACAATGACAACATGAATAATGGCATAAAATTTATTTTCCATCCAAAGCATTGTCTAAAAGGCATTGTGCATTTTAAACCGACATATATAGGATGGCATGACAATGGAATGTGAAATACAAAATAGGCACAATATAATGTGCATGCTCAAAGAGTATTATTATTGACAAGAAGAACAGAAATACAGAGTTGTAATAATAAACAAATTGTTTAAGCCTTAAGTAATGGAGTTACATTTCACTCTTCCTTTACTTCCTTGGCTTCTTGTTCTACCTTGACTTCCTTCACCCGTGCCTTCTTCTTCTTGGGCTTCATGAAACAAAAGCATGAGCAACAAGGGCACTGGAACAAGAACTTCATTTTCTATTGCTTAGATCTCAAATTCCTGGACGAGCAATTAATGTAAAGAAACTGCAGCTTTAGTGAACTCTTTATTATCCGATATAATGCTATTATTATGCCATTTCATTTCTTTCTTTTTACTCTTCCCTATATTTTTCTTTTATAATCTACTCACTTTTTTCAATGAATAATGTTATTTATATCAGTTGCCGACAAATTTTTTAAAAACTTATTTTTATTTGTGACTAACAACTGTTATAACAGAAACTAAATTAAAATAATTTTCATTAAAAAAACTGAAATTAAAATAAGTAATTTTGGTTTCTTATAATTTTAAATATGTGATTTTGATTCTTTTATTTATAAATTAAAATATTTAATCCCTTAATTTTTTAGAATAATTAATTTTGATTATTCTGTTATGTGAAAAAAATTAAATGAGTAAAAAATAAAAGTATCTTAATAGTTTTTTTGTTAAATACATTAACATTATTATGTATGTATTATTAGCCAAACATATTAATTTTTTTCAAATTATCAAAATTTATAAATTAAAAATATTTAATATATAAATCTTTTTAATTTTATTTTATATCACTGTATATGTTTTTATTTTGAATAGTATACATATTTTTATTTTTATTTTAGCAATTTATAATTAAATTTCATAAATTAATATGTAAATTATATACATATTTTTTAAATTTATTTTAGCATACAGATTATTTTACAACAATTATTTATGTAAAATTAAAAATATTTATATATTAAATATTTTTTAATTTATAAAATTTGACAATTAAAAAAAAATAATTCTTGACTAATGATAGAAAATAATGTTAATATAATTAATTAAAAAAACAAATTTTTTATTGTGTTGTCTATGAATAATGTTTCATAATAATTAGAGTAAAAATAATTTGTATATTAAAATCAATTTTAAAAAAATTATGTAAATAATTTACACATTAATTTATGAAATTTAATTATAAATTTATAAAATAAAAATAAAAATATTTAAACTGTTTAAAATAAAATATATGAAATGATATAAATAAAATTAAAAAGATTTATATATTAAATATTTTTAATTTATAAATTTTGAATTTTAAAAAAATAATAACTCTTGATTTATATACATAAAAAATAATGTTATTGTAATTAACTAAACAAAAAATGTTTATTCACTTTTATAATAACCAATTTAAAAATCATATAAGTAACAATTTCTGATTAAATTATATTATAAAATTATTTTATATTATCAATACATAATTATTAAATTCTTAAAATATACATGTGTGAGTCTATATCAGTAACGTAATATGATATGTTCTATTAATAAAATTATTTATTAATATATGTTCTACATTTTTACTAATAAAAGAATATAAAATTTTCAAAAAAATAAAAAATGAATAAATTTTCTAAATTTATCCTATATTTAAGGATATTAATTTATCCTATCCTTTAATATACTCTTTCAAATACTTTTTATTATTAATTAAAAATATTTGAGATTAAATTAATAAAACTTATAAAATTTTATAATTTTTAATAAATTTTAATTAAAAAGATATCATTTATTGTTATAATAACCAAGGTTAAATAAATAAAAGAAAAAGAAAGAAAATTTTAAATTTAACTATATTCCGTCACAAAAAGTGTTAGCGACGGAATTAGTGACGGATTTTGCAACAGATTTAACGACAACCAGAGAGTGGCGCTCGGAGCGCCAATTTGGCGCCAGAGGCGTCAGGTGCACTGGATATTGATGCCGGGAGCGCCAAAGTGGCGCTGGGAGTGCCAGAAATGGCCAGAAGGCCATTTTTCTCTGGAATTTGGCGCTGGAGGCGTGAAAATGGCGCCAAGAGCGACAAATCTCGGGCAGGCATCCTATATAAAGCGATTTTCACGAATTTTGGGGCAAAAAGCTGGTTTCTCTCCCTTCCTAAGCCATTTCCTCTATTGTTGAGTTTGGAAGCTCCATAACCGCTTATTCCTTGACCTAAACACCTTCTACCCAACTAGGAAATCAATTAAAACCTCGAGATGAGCTAGATCTTAGTTTCAATCTCTCGAAAAGATAGCCAATCGGAGAAATCTCGTTCTCTAGGGAATATCCTCAGAGCTTGGATTTTGAGAAGAAAGGAGTCATTTCAGAGGCGTTCAAGCTTGGAAAAGCTATCCTTTGACTTTCCTCAACAGTCTAGAGGTGAGAAACTCGATCTTTAACCGATTGAATTGTGAAAATGATTCTGGATGAGTTTGATGAACTTTTGGATAAATGAGTGAGTTAGGGTCGAAATTAGGCTTGGATTCTATAGAGATATATGCTCAGGAGGCTGTTTAAATGAAAGTTAAGCTTTGAATCTTGAGTATTGATAAAGTTTAGTTTTGACTCTGACATCTGTATGAGTAGGAAGATTGATGTTATAATGATGAGTTTGAGCCTAGGTACCTTTACAAAAGATGTTCAGGAGGCTAAATAAATGGTGAAAAAAGTGTTGAAGTAACCATTTTAGTCAACTTGATAATCGTTGATATTTGGCCTGGATAAAGGCAATTGAACTGATAGAATTGACTTGTGCAGAGTCTTAGGGAGACTATAGTACCTTGGTTAGGCCGAGATAGACCTTGTTGAGGGTCTGTGAGTAGCCCATAAGATAAGTAATTCTGATAACTCTAAGATAGCAGACAAAGAGGTTTAAATGGAAAAGAAATGCTTTGCTTTTCTTTTAAACGGTTGAGGACCGTTGATGATTATTGCTTGTGTGTGTGTCTTTGTATAGGGCGTGACACCAAGGGTGTCGGTGGCGGAGACCACAGTTCAGAGATTGGATAGGAGAGCACTGCCTTGCCAGGTAAGCTCTTTGTTCTTGGGAGTGTTTTCCACTGACTGTGTTCCACCATACTCCGAGGGAGTTATGGTTATTGTATATCATGATGTATGTGTGTTAAAATTGTGAGTTAATATTTGATTGAGATGAACATGTATGATGTACACTGTGATAGTGTACTGTGTTATTGAGATGAACAGGTATATGATATACACTGTAATAATGTTCTGTGCTTTATGGATGATTGTGTGCTGAATAGATCTTCTGGCCAGTAAATAGATATGGACCTCCCTAGGAGTAGAGCTCAACTCCTAGTTTGGTTTGCTTACGTAAAGGGTGACGATGATCCCTTAAGACCAAGAGATAGGTGGTCCCGTGGCGGTTGAAGCCTAATCTCGGAGGTGCCATATATCGTGCATCCATGCGTAAAGGGGTAGCTCCCGATGGGATGACACGGGGTGTGAGTTTCGGTCTCACACTAGATGCTGATGATGATGCATCTTCTTGAAAAGGGTGATGATGATCCCTTAATACCAAGAAATAGGTGGTCCCGTTACGGTTGAAGCCTATTCTTGGATGTGCTATGTTTATGTGTTATTGTGATGGAGTTGTGATGTCTTTGATGTATGTGATCATGGAAGTGAGCCAGGGTGAGGAAAAGCCTCCAAGAACCCTGAGCTTACTGAGATTATTATCTCACCCCGTGTGTGGGGATTATATTTTGCAGGTGATACATCTGATCAGAGATTATGAGTCCCGGGCAGGAGGCCTAGTGGGGACCGGCATGGTATTGCTGTTCGGGCAATATTTGGAGAGCTCTGTAGCTCGCTGCTCTTTATTTATGATTGTGTTTTGTACCCTCGTGTGAGGAAGTGACCGATGAGATCAGGGCACTTTGTGCTTAGTCTTTTATTTAGACACAGTGGGTGTCTTGATGATGTATATATAAATACAGGAGGTTATTCTCCGGATATATCGGTATAGATAGTATAGTCTTATCTGCCGTTATTCACGTTGTTTTAAGTAATCTGAATCATTAAGGCTATTGTGGTGCATCGGCATTCGTTTAATTTATTGTCCATACGTACCATACATAATGAATCAATAAATATGATTTTGAAATGCTTCCGCATGGTTTGATTAACTGTTTTAATTAATTGTCGCGCTAATCTGATTAAGTAATATGTTAATACACCGGATGCATATGGGGTGTTACAATTGTATACTCAATTTTAACATTATTTTTAGCTAATTGGGATTGAAATTTTTTTCAACAGTATTACATAATAATGTATGTCTATCATTTTTCTCTTTTCGTTCTATTTCTCTGTTGTGTAAAATGTATTATAAAATATAAATTTCTCATGGAGATGCCTGCCTAAGCCTAATGATGACAAGTTTGGAATGATGAAGGAATGGCTTGGGAAGACAAGCCATGTCGGAATTGGAGTTATCAGTCACAGTAGCTGCTTCTTTGTGGATCGAAATGGATGGGCCATGCATAATGGAAAAGGACAGTCACCATAATTCAGTTGTCTGTAGAAGAAAAAAGAAAAAAAGGTTCCCACCCTTGCAAGTAATAAATAAATTATTATATCTTAAAAAATAAATAAAATCCTTTTTCTATAATAAAGCTCGGACATCATTGTTTTCCATCCAGAAAAAGCTAAACATTGTTTGACATTATTCTATTATTGAATAATATTAATCTCCTGCTAACGCTATAAATATTCTTGGTCCATTCTGTAAGAGTGGAACCAATATAAATTTAACTTGATTATTAAAAAATATTAAGAAGAAAGTATTGATTATTTTAAAAATATTAAGAAGAAAGTATAAAAAATGCGTTAGCATTTTTTTATTCCATTTACCCTTAGCAATGATGAACCTGAAACGTACACTTTTCGCATAATGATCGAAGTGAATCGAATACAAACTGATTTTAGTTTGCAAAGGGTCTCTCAAGATTTTTTTCTTAATTATATTATCTCTCCTCTATTTCATTTTTCATAACGTTTAAGATTCTGATATAAGTATTAAGAAAAAATTTAATAATTTATTTATTTAATATTTTAAATTTTATAAAATGTATTATGTAATTTTAATATGCTCTTATTAATTTTTTTTCATTTGTTACACAGTAACAATTGTTACTGAGGGTATTCCATGAAAAATATTAAATATTTCATTGGTTTTATAAAATGATAACTATTTTTAATTTTTTTTTAAATGTCTTGTAAAGTGGAACAAAAGGAGTTCTTGGTTTTTTCTTTCAAAGATGGGAAGTGTTTCATGGTTTGAGAAATGTTAATAACACGTTCTATAATACACTGTATGAGAGATATAAGGTGAATTATGTGGTTAAGGAAGAAATGAAAAAGAAAAAGTTATGGATTTAATTTCTTACTAACAAAAAACTAACATTTGTAAAAAAATGTATATGCTTTTTTAAATACATTCTTTGCTATTAATTGAAATTCATTGGAAATTGTCAATTTTGATGTGTTGCCCCTATTATTTAATGAGTCTATATCTTAATTTTGTAGATTTTTTATTTATGAAAAATAATAATAGGACGATTTATATATATAGAGAGAGAAATAAGATGTGCGTTTGAGATTGAATTATTAGTCCTCCTTTTACTAATTTTATAAATGATTAATATTTGTTGAAAAATATGTATGATTACATTTAATAAGATTTTTTCATGTAATTACAATTTTTTTCATCTATAAAATTCAAATAAAAAATATTATTTAAGAGATTCAAACATAATTTCTCTTGAATATGAATATATTATTGTGATATTAATAAAATTATAAACTTAATGTAACTTTAACGTTTTTTCACATACAATACGTAGGTTCTACAATTTTTATACATACTACCCAAACTCTCCGTTACTAAGTCAACTCTAATGATTATAGAAACTTTAATATTATCCTTACATTAAATGTAAAATAAAATAAAAGAAATAAAAAGTAAAAAAGAAGAAGATAGAAGTGCATGAAAGAAAAATAGAAAAAAAAATGTCGTTTGAATTAATAAAAAGGAAAGAGAAAAAAGTGAAAACCAAAGTTTCATTTACAGGAGAGTTGAAATAAAATAAAAAAACTAGTTGTCGGACCAATGTAAAGCACGTTTTATTTTTAAAAAATTAAACTGAGAAAATGAAAAATTAAAAAGTAAAAGTAAAAAAATATATAATGTTACATTGTACTGTACAATAGATCCGGATCCTCTCCCATTATAAATAATTGGAGAGTCTCCATTAAACAAAATGAACACCGGTTAGATGAGCTAAGTGATTAGGATTTATGGCATAAAACTCACCCTTTCACAAACTCTTTGGGCCATTATATTATAAGAATGGTTTTGACTTTTTATCCTTGACACAAGTCTCCTTTCATTTTTTTAAACAAAACTCCCTTACATGCTTATTTGCTGAACACGATTATGTTTCTTTTGATTTTTTCAGGAAATTCATTCTCTGCAACAAGTAAGAAACGTGTTCATTTTTATATGCCGTGACTTGCGAGTTATGTTTCCTTCTTCTTCTTCCAGCAATGAATGACTTGCGAGAACTGCAGCAAGTTGCCTTTGATATTGATCGAACTCCTCATCTTCATGCAAACACTCTATGCTCATTGCTCAACGCGTAAGAAAAACCAACAGGTTTATTCATCCAAATTGCTATGTCTAACTACACAAACTGAAGATTTAACTCAACCAAACAATAGGATATCAAGCCAAATAAGGACCAAAAGCATTGATAACAAAGTCTACAAATCGCAGCACAAATTCTTTAAATATAAACTTGATTTTGAGTTTTATTTGTCTAAACAAGAAAATTCAAGTTCTAGAAGATTCTAGAAGACATGCTAAGCTAAAATTCTAGAAATATGTTCTAGAAGGATCTCCTTAAAAGATAATTCTAGAGTAGCTTATAGAATATTCGAGAATATGTAAGTAATTTTATATATATGAAGAAAGTTCTAGAGAGACATTTGTAACCATTAGATTAAGTGTGTGTTAGCAAAATCCTAACCATTGGTTTGGGATGAGCCACTAGTATAAATAGGGGTGGTGTATTAGAATTTGTATGAAAATTAAGTCAACAAATCTATAAGTGATCATTTATACAAAGTCTCTTTCTCCAAAACTTTCTATTCTCTCTCATTCTCAAATATATCCTTCACTACTAAAATTTCATTCCAACAAATTGGCATCAGAGCTTGAAGATCCTTTCTAAAAAGATGGCGAGTAGTAGTATGGTTCCATTCCAAGTTCTGATGCTCAACAAGAGCAACTATGAAAATTGGAGCATCAAGATGCAAGCTCTTGTTGTTGCGCAAGATATTTGGGAGATAGTAGAGAAAGGCCACATCGAGCCAGAGAATGAGGGTAGTCTCTCTCAAACTTAAAGGGATACTTTGAGAGACTTAAGAAAGAGAGGCAAGAAAGCTCTCTATCTAATCTATTAAGGATTAGATGACGATGCTTTTAAGAAAGTTTTGGAAGCAAAGTCAACGAAAGAAGCATAGGAGAAGCTTAAAACCTCGTACAAAGGAGCAAATACAGTCAAGAAAGTACATCTTCAAACTTTAAGAGCTGAGTTTGAAACCTTGCATATGAGGGAAGGTGAAATCATCTCCAACTATTTATTTAGAGTATTAACAATCACCAATCAACTTAAGAGAAATGGTGAGGAACTTGATGATGCAAAAATTATGGAGAAAGTTCTTAGATCGTTAGATTCAAAAAAAATTTAAACATATTGTCACCATTATCAAAGAAACAAAAGACTAGAAGGCTATGACCATTGAGAAAATTTTAGGCTTGTTACAAGCTTATGAAGAAAATAAAAAAAAAAGAAGGAAGGGATCATGGAGCAACTATTCAAGACGCGAGTTAATTCGACCAACAACTTTCAAAGATGAGGAAGCTCAACAAGATGAGGAAGAGGATGAGGTCATGGTCAAGGACAAGGTTGGAGGCCCTATGATGACAACAACAACTTTCAAAGATGAGGAAGCTCAACAAGAGGTCATGGGCATGAAAAATCAATTACAAAATAATAAGTCAAATGTGAAATGTTACAATTGTGAGAAGTTTGGTCATTACACTTCCGAATGTAAAGCTCCTAGAAAAAATAGAGTTGAAGAAAAGGAAAACTACTTTGAAGAAAGAAGTAAGGAAGGTGAAACCTTATTAATGGCTTCGACAAGCAATGAAAGAAGTGAAGACAATAGATGGTACATAGACACTGATTCAAGCAATCATATGTGAGAAAAAAAAAACATGTTCGTCAAGCTTGATGAATCAGTGAGTGACAATGTGACCTTTGGAGATTGATGGAGGTCCAAGACAAGCCAAAGGTCTAAAAGGAGAGCTTGAAGCACTTCCTTTGGTGAGCTTTAAAGGACCAATCACAAGAGCTAGGACTCAAGCACTTGAGGATCACATCCAAGCTAACTTGGACAAGCATGAAGAGGCACACCAACTCAAGGACAACAAGGGCTGGATTTTGT
>CM023946.1:30474231-30498545 GCA_013407115.1 Glycine latifolia | reverse complement strand
GCCAACAAGCTTACAAAGGTGCTACACAATTTACACACAAGTGCACTTACAAAGCTTTACACTAATGCACTTAAAGCCTTTTTATTACAACTAATTTTGCCACTAACAAATGCTGGAATTTATTGAATTAAATTCAACTTTAGAATACAAAATCCAGCCCTTGTTGTCCTTGAGTTGGTGTGCCTCTTCATGCTTGTCCAAGTTAGCTTGGATGTGATCCTCAAGTGCTTGAGTCCTAGCTCTTGTGATTGGTCCTTTAAAGCTCACCAAAGGAAGTGCTTCAAGCTCTCATTCTAGACCTTTGACTTGTCTTGGACCTCCATCAGAGATGAATCCAAGGTAGAAGTAAAAGGAAAATGTAGCATTCTTATCCGTTTGAAGAATGGTAAGCATCAATTCATCTCAAATGTTTATGTTCCGAAGATGAAAATTAATATCTTGACCCTGGGGAAACTTTTAGAGATAAGGTTATGATATTCGCTTAAAAGACAATAATCTTTCTAAAAGAGATAATGAAAGTAACTTGATTGCTAAGGTGCCAATGTAAAGAAATAGAATGTTTGTGCTCAACATTCAAAACGATGTTGCAAAATGTCTCAAGATGGGCTACAAATATGCATCCTGGCTTTGGCATCTTAATTTTTAAGGATTAGAGTTGCCCTTCAAGAACAAAATGGTGAGAGGATTGCCTTGCATTAGTCACCTCGATCAAGCGTGTGAAGGATGTCTACTTGGAAAACAATTCAAGAAAATATTTACAAAGGAGTCTAGCTCAAGAGCTGAAAAGCCATTGGAACTCATACACACATATGTGTGCATTTCAATCAAGGTCAGATCACTTGGTAAGAGCAATTATTTTCTTCTCTTCATTGATGATTTTTCAAGAAAAATATAGGTGTAATTTTTGAAACATAAATCAGAAATGTTTGAGAATTTCAAAAAGTTCAAAGCCGTTATAAAATTTAATAAACTTATAATATATGATAAAAGATGAGAAATTTTAAATATAACTAAATATCAAATTAAGGATTAATCTCATAACTAATAAACAAATACCAAAATTTACAAAAATTATTCAAAGTCTTACTCAAAGTCAAAGACTCTAATTATTATTATTACAATATATACATATTATTTTGTAATAGATGATAAGGTAATTTTTTATATTATTAGTGCATGCATTATTTGTTTATGGTTTAATATTTTAAAAAATAATATATATTTAATACATATTATTTTATAAGGAAAATTGAAGCAGAAAAAAATAAAATTATTTATATAGAAGTATTTGACTTGATGAAAAAGAAGGATTTGTATGTTTTGGGATTTTGTAAAACTTTTGTGAAAGTAAAGGAATTTTTAAATTGAAACATTTGTTCAAAGTTTATCATGTTTCATTGTTTGTCTAGTCATCTTTATCCTTTTAAGTTTTGACTATTAATAATAACTAGTCGGTAACCTGTACATTTGCACGGGATGTAATGATTTGTTATGCTTCGATTTGCTTTAAATTAGAAAACTATTTTATAATAAGTAAACATATAAATAGTTTAGAAATGAAGAAAATGATGAATTTATAATAGGAATAAGAAATTATATTTGTTGTGTGTAATATAAAGATATGATAATTATAAGTAAACATATGAATGAAAATTCTAACACTTATTTGTATATATTTTTTGTCTTCATTGCGTCTGTAGCATTCCTTTTGCATGGGTAATAAAGAAATATTATTTCATAACAATAGGTATATAGATGTAATGTAATACAATTGTAGGCACCTAACGATCAATTTGTAATGTAAAACTCCTTAACAATTTTGTTAATATCTTACAAAATTTCAGCCTAGAAATAGAATATTGTATATAAATGTAACTGATGAGTTACAACAATTTCAAAAAGATTGAAAACTTAAATAGTTTGAGTGAAACATGACTAATGCATGCCTGGTTGAAAACTTGTTAGAATTTAAATTCATATAATCACTATAAGATAAAGTTATAAGATGAACAAAAAAAATGAAAAAGTTAGCTTGGAACAAAAATACTAATTTTCAATCTAAGCAAGAATTGTAATATGTAACAAGCAATTTTCAATTTTAAACGTAAATTAAATAAAACAACTGAAAACTTTATGCAAAATTAATACTTTGTTAGTAAACTTCCCACTTGTTTAGGTATTCTCTTTCAATTTATCCAAGTAATACCTTCATTTTGTCCTGCATCTTTTCTCCACTATGAACTTTCATCTTCTACTCAATCATCAATTGAATTATTTTTATTCACTTATGTTTGTGCCAATGCTAACTTTTATAGAGGTCCTGCATCAAATTTCACAATTGAACATTCCATTAATTCTAAAATAAACATCAGTTTTCATTTACCAACGTTTTTTAAATAAATATAATTGAACTATTGATTATAAATAGGAGTAATATTAACAAAAGATAAGCAACAACAACAACCAAAGATTGTATGTGAAAAATTCTTACTCTATAAGATAATACCAAATCAATGAAATCAACTAAAAAAATTTCATGTGAAAAAAGTAGTCTCAAAAGTGTCATAAATTTAAAAGTAAAATGAGAAATAAGGAAACATACCAAAAAATATCATTTTGACATTTGATTAAACACATAATTTGTAACCAATAAATCAGTTTAGAACAAAATCAAATAGATATTTAAAAATTTCTCCAATTCTCATCTATTCTTATAAAGACATGTTTAGTATCTTTTTACATAGAATACTTTAACCCATAAGCCATATCAAATAAACCTTTTTGGCAAATTTAATCCATATTCACAATATTAAAGAAATTTTAATGAAGGAGAAAAAAACAAAGAAAGTAATTAGGCCAAACCAAAATCAACCAAGAAAATATAAACTAAAAAAATATTCACCTTTGTTGCTAAAGATCACTATAAATCATGAAAAAGTTATGAAGAAGTTGTAGTCATAGTGGCTAGCAAAGACATCTTCAGTGAGGGTTGCGATGTTAAACGGTTAACGGAGAAGTAAAAAAATATTTCATCAATTTATTTTTCGAATGGAGAGAAAATAAATTGAGTAAATAAAGAAGGTAAGAGAATAGAGAAAAATGGTGAGAAGACATAGAACATTAGAGAAGAAGAACATTTTCAGAGTTGAGAAAAAAGAGAAGATGATAAGAAAGATATTTGAACACATCTAACTCTTAAAAAGGTAGTTAAGACAATATATCATTTAGACTGGAAATATATTTAAAAAACTGCAAGATCTAACATAGTTTATTAATGACAAAATGAATGTGTAGCAAAAATAAAAGAAAGAAAGAAGTAAAGTTCAATAATAACTTTTTCTTCTTGTGATAATATACCTTTGTTAAGATCAGATCATAAACAATTGATCCACTTAAGGTTCCATCTTTTGTCACGTCTGTGCAAACCTGTTAATAATTAGACTTAGTCAATTGAGGTGAGAACCAATAAAATTGAGAAATATGAAGAGCCAAAAGGAGAAAATTATGAAAATCATAACATAAAATTAAAGGAGACCACTGCACTCTAGATAGTTGTCAAATAAATTAATAAGAGAAAGAAAGAAGTGAAGTTCAATAATATTGTTTTCTTCTTGTGATAATAAACCTCTGTTGAAATTAGATATTAAACAATGGATCCACTTAAGACTTCATCTCTTGTTACGCATGTGGAAACCTGTCAATAATTAGATTAAGTCAATTTAGATGAGAACCAATAATATTGAGAAATATGAAGGACCCAAAGTAGGAGATTGTGAAAATCATAACATAAAATGAAAGAAAATCACTATAATTTTATAGACAGTTGTTAAGTAAATAAGAGAGAAATTACTATATCACCAGTGGTTTAGAGTCTTTTGGGAAGAGAAAATTAAAATAATATTGAGATTTTTATATTTTTGTAACTGGCTAGTAAGATATCGTGCGTAAACATGTAATACCATTGTCTATGCGTTAAAGAGATAATAATGTGTGAGATGGATGAAATAAATGATATAATGAGTGAAATCACTGCACTTAGCAAGTTTTTAGACAGTTGTTGAGTAAATAAGGGAGGAATTACCATATCACCAATGGTTTAGAGTCTTTTTGGAAGGAAAAATTAAAATAATATTGAGATTTTGTATTTTTGTAACTGGCTAGTACGATATCCTGTGTACACAAGTAATACTATTGTCTACGCGTTAAAGAGATGACATGTGAGAGAGATGAAAAAAATATAGATTTTCTTATCAAAAAGGGGTGCAATTAGCAAGTTTTAATTTGAAAATATTAGAGTATACTTATAAAAAAGGATGTGCAATTAACAATTTTTTATTTGAGAATAGTTTGATGTACTTATTAAAAAAGAGGTGCAATCAGCAAATAAATGTCCAATTACTATTTTATCCCTATTTTTTTTGGCAAATGTCAATGATATAAGCTGTCACAAAATATCTTATATATTTATAGTAGATAGTGGATACGTGTGGTAACGTGTGTATAATCTAATCATTGCTAGATTCTTTTAAAGAATCATCCTAGGCCTCACAAATAGTATAATTAGAAAAATAATAAGAGTTATAATGTTTAAGACTTAATTGTATTTTTTCTTTAATTCTTTATTTTTTATAAATTTTACCATTAACAAATTAATTTTATTCTCAATTTATTAAAAAACTTGTAAATTTTTCTTCCGTAATGACGTGACATATTAAACTAATTATATTTTTATTTTAAATGTAAATTTCATCTTTAACTTTTTTATGTTTTGGTGATTATTATTTGTAAATTTCTAATTTTTGAAATATTTTATTTTCAAACTATAGTATTATAAAATAATAGAAGTATCCCCAAACCTCATCAACCTTACATTTCTCAAAATATCCATTGTCATCTTGTTCTCTGTTTTCTCACTTCTCAGGCTGTCTCCAATTAAGTATTGCAGAAGCAAAAAATGGAGCCATTATTTTCTTCAGCAGCAGCAATATGTGTGGTGACTGTGTTGGTAGCTGTGATTCCCATATGGGCACTGAAGATGCTGAACTCGCTGTGGCTTAGGCCAAAGAGGTTTGAAAGGCTTCTTAGAGCGCAAGGTCTTCATGGTGACCCATACTCACTTTCTCATCACAACTCCAACCAATCCCCTTTGCATAATCATCAGCCCAATTCCCAACCTTTTGGTCTATCCGATGATGTTGCTCCTCGTGTATCCTCCTTGTTACATCACACTATCAACAAATATGGTACAACTTTATTTGTTTTCTAACTCCTCCCTCCTAATAGCTTCTGTCTAACACAACCATTTGAGGATGAAATTACTTACAAGTTAACAACTTAAGGCTATGTTTGCTTTTCCGTTTGCGGAGTTCCAAACTTAGTTTGTAGAGTAAACTCATTTTGGTGACATATTTGGTTATCCTTAAAAGTATTTTTTTAGTTTGGAAAGTAAACTCATTTTGGTGACATATTTGGTTATTTTTAAAAGTATTGTTTGCTTATGAAAATTTTGTCAGCAAACTCAATTTTGTAAATTCATGTTTGGTTTTCAGCTGAAAAAAGTATTTTTGAGGCTCAAAAGTATTTCTTTCAAAGGATTAACTTTTGCTTTCATTTTACTTTTATACATTGGATTTGCGTTGGATTTGCATTGAAACGCGAAACATTATTAACTTCAATCAAAATATGCACTTAGTTGCTTTTGCAAACTTAAGTTCGACTCAAATTAAGTTTGCAAACTTTAATCGAAACCTACACTTAGCATGCCAAACTAGTTAGCAAGTTGATATCTTTATGATTATTAGATGGTTTCCTAACTAATCTTTACATGTAATTTAGTGTTATTATTTGTTTTCTCAAATTAAAAAAAAAAACACGTTTCATTAAAAACATGATAATTTCTTGTGGAAAAAGGCAATGCTTAAAACTTCGTTACTAGTCTGGTACCTATCACAGTATCACTGCCTTCTTAAAAATTCATTCCTGCTGTATTATTCCTTTAGTCATTTCATTTCATATTGATTTTCATTTAAAAAACTAATTACTCCCAGACAGTAGCAGTATAGAGTATAGACACCAATTTTACTAAAATGTTCTTACTTTCTTTCTTAATGTCTATAAATGCATCCTGAAGTTTCCAAGACAATAGTATATATTGGAGATAAAATTAGATAGAAGTTTTAATATTTCAATGAAACTGAAAATGTTAGTTGATTTTTTTTAATGTTAAAATTACAATCAATATGAAATATAGGGAATATCATTTAATTAGTAAGTATACTTTTTAAGTTTTTGGAGCCTTTTTGAACCGTTGCTGATAAGTAAAGGATGTGCAGGCAAGAAATCCTTCTTTTGGGAAGGTAGAACACCAAAGGTGATCATTACGGACCCAAATCAACTCAAAGAAGTCTTCAACAACATTCATGACTTCCAGAAGCCAAAGTTAAAGGGCAATGTCAAGTTCCTGAGCATTGGTTTAGTAAACTATGAGGGTGAGAAGTGGGCTAAACATCGAAAGATTATCAACCCAGGATTCCGCTTAGAAAAATTGAAAGTAAGGTTATTTCTTTAATTTATTAATTCAATCATGTGACAATCAAATTGTTTTTTTTTGTTTGATATGGTCTAACTGATACTTAATTTACAGAATATGCTACCAGCATTTTCTCAAAGTTGCCATGATATGATTAGCACGTGGAAGGGAATGTTGTCTTCAGATGGAAAATGCGAGATTGACATTTGGCCTTTCCTTCAGAATTTAACTTGTGATGTAATTTCTAGAACAGCATTTGGAAGCAGCTATGCAGAAGGAGAAAAAATTTTTCGACATCTGAAAATGCAGGGGTATCTTTTCATGACAGCAAATTTCAAGAACATACCAATATTGCGGTAAGAGCATACTGTGATTTAATTTGGTTTAGTTGACAATTAAATTAAGCATTTTCTAGTTTTACCAGGACCAAACTCACCATAGAGAAAGCAACTATTTACCGATTATAAATGCTAAGGAAATTAATCTCTAATGTAACAGAATGTAGAAAGTTTTGTTTTGTGTTTAAATTTAGTTGTGGACCTAAACTGAAAGGTTGAAATCTTCCAACTGTCATTAGTTTGTCAATAAATATCACATTTTACATGGTAGTTGTTGATGTCTATAAGTCCTTGATAATCTTTGTAGTCTGAAGCCTCTCAAACTAGCCAAAAGAACTAGGATGCCTTGAGTGTTTAAGATATAATATACAAACTCTAAACAATCAGAGTTCTCATAATTATGACGAATAATTATTGATTACCTACATATTTTGATTTACTGCATGTCTTATCCCCAAGATATTTGATATCTGGTTTTCAAAATAGTTTTTGCAAATCAAGAGCTCTGGCATGCCAAATGACTATACAAGAGTTTCTACCAGAGTTGAACTCTTTTCTTTTGGATTATTGACCTATATTAGTTTAGTTAGGAACAAATGTAACACTGATAAGCTAGTCCATTCCTTCATATTTAACATATATGTTTATAGGCATCTACCTACAACTACCACCAAGAGGATGGAAGCATATGAAAGAGAGATACGAGATTCAATTGAGGGTATCATAAAAAAACGAGAGAAAGCCATGAAGAATGGTGAAACCTCCAATGAAGATTTATTAAGCATACTTTTGGAATCAAATCATAAGGAAATCCAGGGACATGGAAACAGTAGGGATGTTGGAATGACAAACCAAGAAGTAATTGAGGAATGCAAGCTATTTTACAGGGCAGGGCAAGAGACCACTTCATCTTTGCTGGTTTGGACAATGGTCTTATTGGCTAGGTATCCAGAATGGCAAACACGAGCAAGGGACGAAGTTTTTCAAGTTTTTGGAAACCAAAATCCAAACAATGATGGGTTAAGTCAGCTTAAAACTGTATGTATGACATGCTTTCATTTGATTATTCTTATTATTAAGAGTTTAATGTCTATGCACTGATAGTGTAAAACAATTTTACACTGTCATTCAATCATAAATCATCGTTTGAATTACTTTAAGATAATTATTTTAAAAATTAACAAACTTATCATACGTAATAGATTGTAATTAGATGACTATGTAAAACTTTTTACACTGCCATTGCATAATCTTTTTTCTCTATTATTAATTAAAAATATATTTCATGCTAACTTGTGCCAAAATGTTTCTCTTATAGGTGACCATGATTTTAAACGAAGTTCTCAGGCTATACCCTCCAACAGTTTACTTTTCTCGCAATCTTCAGAAGGACACAAAACTTGGAAACCTGTCACTACCTGCAGGAGTAAACGTTACCATTCCTATACTTTTGGTTCAACAAGATGGTGATATATGGGGTGCTGATGCAAAGGAGTTCAAACCTGAAAGGTTTTCTAAAGGAATTGCTGAGGCAACAAAGGGCCAAATTTCGTTTTTTGCATTTGGATGGGGTCCTAGAGTATGCATTGGTCAAAACTTTGCCTTATTGGAAGCCAAGATAGTGTTGTCATTGCTTCTGCAACATTTCTCTTTTGAGCTTTCTCCGGCCTATACACATGCTCCAGTGGCTATGATCACTTTGCAGCCAAAACATGGGGCACACATTGTGTTGCATAAACTATAATAATATCCATCATATTTTTAACCCTTTTCAAATCTCATTGCTTGCGGGGTAAGGACTATGCATAGCTAGCCTTCATCCTCACTAGGTTTAAGGTTGTGCATTAGATTGCCATTTTGTAATATCAATCATATCTAGTACTTGGATTGAGAACTCTATTTTTAAGCAACTTGTAATAGTGTAATGCATGTATGTTTGAATTATCAGGTTGAAGAAGATGATAAATTAAGTTAAAAAGTATTATTGGTTGATGCATAATATGTTAATTTGTGAAGTCGGTTTTTTTTATAAAAAAATTTAACATCTCACTCTCTTTTTTTAATGTTGATTTTAACGTGTCTGTAATGATGTATTTCAAGTTTTTTTTATGATTTTTATTGAAAGTTTTAGTTCTACTTAATTGGATTTAACAGGTTAGTTGTATGATTTGTGAAGTCAAAAATGTTATATTTGGTTTCGCTTTATGCTATACTTGTATAAAATTGTCAGGTTTGCAGAGTGCCATAAGAGAATAATGCATTATGCATCTGGTTTAATTGGGTAGAAATTATTTAAGTGAACGAAATTGAGATGGCAATATCTCCTTTTTCTTCCTGTACCCACCAAAAGATATGAACAGGGAAGACTTAAATGTGCTCAAACAATCATAGAAGTCAATTTGATACAATAATTTAGTTTAAAATTTTAACATTTAATTTTTTGAGTTTTATTTTCACTTATATAATACTTAATTTTTTTATTCTTACTCGATATGAGATTTTATCTCACTTACATTATATCATGTTTTCTATTATCTATTCTAAATTATACCTATGCCCTCTATCCTAATCAGATTATAATGTTGTAATTTACTTTCTTCAAATAGAAATCTACTTTTTATTTGGTACAATTATCTGTAACAACCTCCTAAGATATTTCATGACATTTTAACCAATTGAACTAGTTCAGCAATTATGAATAATTAATGTTATTATATATGACACTAAAATTTCTAATGTATATTTAACACATATATAAGTTTACATAATAAATTTTATAATAATTAATTTTGATCTAATTATATTTTTCTTTACATATATATAAATTTTAAATAAAAATCATACGGATTAATTGTAACTAACTCATTCCCAATTTCGGCCTGATTAGTCTAGGGCCCAAACTCTTTCTCTTTTTGCTCTGTTATCATGGTCAGATTTCCTTGTTTTTTTTATTAGAAAGACAGATTTCCTGGTATTTGATTTTGCAACAATAAGCAGAAGCTTTTGAAAGATGAGTTTAATATCTATATATTGATGGCATAATTTTTTTATTTGTAAGAATTGGAGGTTTATAATAATTTATGCACCTTGCTCAACTAAGTAAACTAGACCTCCTCAATATTGACAATGTAATCTATATTATTAATCAAGATATATCTTAGAAATTTTAAGATAGTTTTTTTTTTATAAAAGTGAATAAACTTATCAAATGATTTTTTTATTGGACAACAATATAAAAACTCTTTACACTGTTGATAAAAAAAAGCATTTGTATGAGTTTTAAACATAAAAATTGTAGAAGTTGAGCATCAGGTTATGTTATGCATTGTTGCAATTTACCTTTTTGACTAAATATTATGCATTGGAAATTTTAGATTGTACAATAGACAACTTATATCAGCCGTTTGGTCTGCTTCACACACCAGCTATGTTTTAAATAAGAATGCATTTTCAATCATTTCGAAGCATTCAAAAATAGTATTGATCGATGTTCATATTATATAACTGCATTTTGAACACGGAAGTTGATATTTGTCACAGTTCTTTTCCGCAATTGGTTCACGAATGGTGACATGGTATAATGTCATGCCTTGTAATGCTACATAATTAACAAACATGTTTCAGAATTAAGTAAATTTTTTATTAAGAGTACTGTGAGCCACACCTTTTATAATGCCTTTTGTAACCCAGTTTTGGAAAAATAGCATTACTCAAATTGTAAACTTTTTGCAACGTGCACTTTACTTTAAATATCATATTATCTGGTAACCATTAAAATTTAAAAGGGATTGGCTTATGCCTCTACTTATTGTTTTTATACCATTAGTTGTGTGACTCAAGCCTAGTTTCCTTATTTGCTTCCATAATGTAAAATTTTTCTGATGAAATTGACACGTAGACATTTTGCTAGCTTCCGTGCAACTCCCAAACAAGCTTTCATTTTCTGGTGGTGATGGACTCCAAGATAATAACTCAAAATCCCAATAGCAACGACTTTTTTTTTATCAACAATAACAAAGACTCGATTATCCTTGTGTCAAATTCTTCAAGATCAAAGATTTAGAACATAGTAGCATATATGGAGGCCTTCTAACTTCTAAGGTGTAGTTTAGAAGATGATCTTGGAATGATGGAACTTACACAGGCCGAGTTTAATGGTTAACTTCAGTTAAAATAATGAAACTGTGAGCAGTTATGAGTATCAATTTAATATTTATTCAGTTCTGTCAAGATATGTATTGAGCGCATTTGGTTCTTTATATGGGTTGGAAGAAATGCATACAACAAAGTTAATTAGTTCTATGTTAAGGTTACGTTTATGAGAGCTACAATTGAAATAGATCTAATCTGTAAATGGTTGAACAAGTACAGTCTGAAAGCTCCTATAAAGATTGGAGTAATGGAAATCAGATACATGGATATGAACAAAGGACTTGTTTAAATTGTTATGATAATGACTTTCTAGAATATCTTGGAGTATATATAATTTCTTTGCTTGTCAATCTGATAGATCATTGATATAAGAGAATTTAGGCAAGGCATTGGTTAAGCTACTTGTTCAACGATTTGTTGTAAACTCTCTAAATCTGAATTCAATTCCTATAAATAATAATATAACTCTCAAAATAATGAAGGTATAAAAGAATTTGGTAGTTTATAACTGCCATAAATTGTTTTCATCCTAAATCTTCACATTGTTTTCTTCTACAATTCTCAAAATCAAACATTAAAATGTGAGAAGAAATCCAAAAACTCAAACATAAGATTATCATAAATCAAATATCCAGAAATCAAATATCCCTTCACCTTTATCAGAAATCAAGCATCATATCACAAAAATCTAACATCTAGAATCCAAAAGATTTATTATTAATTGAGAAAAAAATATTATTAGAAATCTCTCTTTCTCTTCCACAAATAATGTGTAAACTAAATCCCAAACTTTTATGAAATTCAAATCAAAAGCGTCAACGTTATGAAGAACCCAAAGCATCAACACCATTGACGACATCCCACTATCCTAGCAACAACACTACCCTTCATTGTCATCGATGATCCTCGTCGAGGGCAACAACAAGGACTATGAGGTTGAGATCAAGGACCCAATCGTTGACATGTATGTGGTGAACCACTCCCTATTTGGAGTTATATGGTAAAACATCCAGAATAAAAAAGTCATGCATATGTCAATTGACTGCATGAACCAGAGAGAACATCTTCTTCGGTAACAATTGTTGAGAATCAAGAGGGTAAATATAAGAGAGATTTATACCAATGGGTCATGAGCAACCATATAAGTGAACCTAACACCACACTTTAACCCAAAACCTTAAGATTCAGATTTATAAGTCTTATCCTCAATTATATGATGCTCAACTTTTCTATTTCTATTCGATGTGAGATTTCACCTCACACTTATACTTCAACAATTATAAAAAGAAATTCCAATATGATAGCAATTCACAAAAGCTCTTTTGTTGTTTCCTCCTCCTCTTGGCATATGATGCATTGATCCCTACCCTGAAACCAACCCTAAATGAGGTTGCTCATTTTCACTGATCTGTTCAAGCCCTTACTAGCCACCTCATTCGTCTCCTTATTATGGTTCTTGTAAATTGTGATATACTAAAACCTCACATTACCAATCACCTACAATTACCCTCCGCACTAACTCCTAAATTTTCAGTTATGGTGGACAATCAAGCTTACATTTTCTACCTCGGTCTCTACCAAAATGTCCCTCCCACTTTACAACAACACTCCTTATACCTTTTTCCTATTGATGGTGTTGATGTGGTCCTCAACATTGAATGAATACCATTTAGCCATTCATGTTGATTTTTCCATTTATCATATTTCCTTTACATGCAAAGACTCGTCTATTACCTTTAAGGGTGAACGGTTTCCCCTTCTTTAAACTATTATTTTCCACCAAAATTGTCATATCCTCCAAAATGATTATGTTGCATCCTTCTATATACTATTGTTTAAACCTTCTACCTTGATTCTTCTATTTGATTCTCACATGACACCTCTCATGGTTCCTGATTCCCTCATCCACTCCATCCCTTTAGATATTCAAATATTATTTCCTCCATGTACCAAAAAAAAAAAAACCATCTTCTAGACCTCATAGTTATTATATTCCCTTTCTCCCCAATGTCTACATAAAATGGTACCAAAAAATATTTTGCAATTAGTATCATTTACTTTATTATTATTTTTTTCTCAAAAAAACTAACCTTCTCTACTATCATATGTCCCCTCATAGTAGCCTCCTGCCACAGTAACAACCCAAATTACCAATTAAATAATCACTAATTCATTCTTGATTGAAACTTAAAGTGAGTGACCAATCATTTTGATAAAATATCAATTGGTTCAAAAATACCAATAAATGCAAATAAGATTATTACATTAAGAAATGAGCAAAGGACAAATTGGGTCGGATTATACTTGACCTTAACTCGTTCCTAAATTTGAATTAATTCATGATCTACTTGTTAAATTAGAACATAATCTATTTAAGACAGGACAAGACTAACCCAAAATATAAGAAACAAGTTTTCGAGTCCGAAACCTCTCCATTACCCCCAAAGAAATGGACATATCCATTTTTACTATTCTTCACATAACAGGTGGCACCAGAAATCAAAGGCTGAGATTCATTTTAAGAAAAAAATTTAAAAAACCCTTCCCTCACCTACGTACGTCCCTTCTGTCCCTGTCATTGTGCTCTTCCCTTCATTGTTCCGTTTCCTTTCTCTTTTTACTGTTCTCTTTCCAGTTTTTACATTCAATAAAAAAATTAAATATTAAAAGTTAAACATTTAATTAATTGAGAAATATTTATAGTTTGTTAGTGTATAATAGTATTATATTTGTTGTAAAAATATATATTTGAAAATCATTATTCAAATAATATTCTGTCAAGTATATTTATCACTAAAAATTTAAAATAATGAATGTTATTTTTCATATTTTATTTATTTTTATTTTGAGTAAAAATATTATGAAACTAAACTAAATTTCTTTTAATCTTCGTACCATTTCACGTATTGGTTTAAATACCTTGCTTGTATTAAATATTATATTGTTTAACTTTAATTCTTGTTTAAATTTTTTAGCCTTTATATTTAATAAAATAATATATTTTTAAAGATTATAATATTAAAGATTTATATATAAACTAATTTTAAAAATTTCTTTTACTCATTTTTATTTTAAAAAATTGCAAGTATTTACAAATAGAGAAGTTCATATTATAATTCAAAAGCACATAAAACAAATAAAGAATACATGATAAATGGTCAAATTCATTTATAAAAATGTTATAAAGGTGATAAATTAATCACTAAAATATAAAAATATTAATTTAATCGATGAATGTGTAAAAAATATAATAAATTAATAAAAAATATAATAAATTAATTTTACTGTTAAATTTATGAAACCATTTTGTCATTAAATTATAATATTTAATGATCAATTTAATAATAAGTTATATTTTTCAAGAATCAATTTGATATTAAGTTGTAAAGTTTAGGAACCAATTTTTTATTAAATTGTTTATAGAACTAATTAATCACACCTTTTATACATCCAATAACATCAACAGTACATTTAACCCAAATTAATTAGAGTTGGTGGTAGATGAATCCAATGATAGATACGAGAAAGTTGAAAAAAAAAGCTAAGAAAAAGGGAAAATCAGACAAAAGAAAAGAAAAGAAGATAAAAAAAAGAAGGGTGAAAGAAGGAGGGAAAAAATGAAGGGGAAAAGAACTAAAAAAGAAGCATTTGGAACATAGAGATAATAAGGGGTCTAACCCTCCACCAAACTTATAGCTTTTCTCCATCTCGTCCTAAGACATACCTTCCACCAATCTATATCTCATTCCATTAAGTCTTATTTAATTACCTTTTTCCAAGTAAGTTTCGGTCTACCTTTACATCTCTTTGTAACGAGCTTTTGGTAACAAACTATTGCTCTTACATGAGCATCCAAGGATCGTCTCATTACGTGTCTAAACCACATCAATCTATGCTCCCTCATATTTTCACTCACTGGTACTACTACTACTTTTCGTCGAATATTTTCATTTCTTATCTTATCCATTTTGTATAACCACACATCTACCTTAACATTCTCATTTCTACTACCTCTATTTTATTCTCATATTGCCTATGTGCTGGCCAACGCTCGGCTTCATATAACATTGAAGGTCTTATAACTATTCTATAGAATTTTCCTTTTAACTTAAGAGAAATTTTGCGGTTACACAAAAACCCCGATGCACTCTACCATTTCATCCATCCTGCTCTGATTTTATGATTTACATCCTCATCAATCTCTCCACCTTTTTGCAAAATTGATCTCAAGTATCTAAAAACATCTTTCTTGGGTACTTCTTGACCAAGTAGATGCACAGGGTCTTACTCATCATCTCTTCCCAGCGAAAAATCACACTTCATATATTCAGTCTTGCTTTGACTTATCATGAATCTCTTAGACTCCAAAGTGTTTCTCCACAATTCAAGTTTCCTATTAACACCGTTTTTGATCTCATCAGTAAGCACACTATCATCTGCAAAAAGCATACCCCATGACACTTCCTTTTAAATATTTTTTGATAGTTCATCCATCACTAAGGCAAAAAGATAAGGACTAAGAACTGAACATTGGTGTACACCTATCGTGATAGGAAAATCCCTTGATGTTTGTTGGGTTCTTGGCCCCTGGGCTCCCAAATCTCCACAATCTTTTCTGCAATCTCCTCTGCAACCTGCACCGAATCATCGAAGACAACAGCAAGAACAATCAAGGTACACATAACAATCTCTCTGAATATTCCTCGTGTATTGATTAATCAATGTTTCCAGCAATGTGTCAGCAATGATGCATATAAAATGGTACAAGAGAGATCTCCCTTAAGATGCTCCTTGAACAACCCTTGCTGCATCTACAATTCCCTCTTTTGTTTCCTCCCCTTTTCCTAATCTAATCTCCTATTTATAGTTACAATATTTCCTACTCACCATCGTAACTAACTCCTAACTCTCCTAATAGCCGTGTAACTACTAATTGTCCTTGTTTCTAGCTGGGTCCGCCTGGACCTTATTCCTTCTAGTATACTTGTGAGTCACTAGTTTACCATCAATATCCAAGTACCCATCAATACCCTCCCTAAGAGTCTCACCTTGTCCTCAAGGTGATAGTATGGAAACTGAGTATTTAGCTGGATAAAATATTCCCAAGAATTCTCCAACTCTGGGAGCTTCCACCACTTAATCAAAATCTCCAGGTGGCTTGCCTGATTGTTACATGTCTTCAACACAGCTTCTGGCTCCCTAACCAGTTCCATCTCCTCCGATAATCCCTATGGCCAAATCTGAGGTACCACATTCTGACCCAATACTGGCTTAAGCTGAGATACATGGAAGACATTATGGATCTTAGCTTGTAGAGGTAATTGGAGACAGTAGGCAACCGCACCAATCTGTTCCAGAATGACAAAAGGCCCATAATTTCATGGAGCTAACTTCTCATTGACTCTCTTGGCCAATGACCAAAAACGATAGGGCTGCAAGTGCAAGTAAACTACATCACCAATATTAAATTGCAGATCTTAGCGCTTCTTGTCAGCTTGTTGCTTCATTCTCTGTTGTGTAGCCGTTAAATGATCTTTGAGCTCAGATAAAACAACATTCCAATCAGCTAATAGGGTGTCAACTCCAGCATTGTACACATTAGGTGTAATCCACTTCCATAGAACTAGTGGATCTCTACCATACAAAGCTCAAAATGGAGACATGCCAACTGAACCATGGTATGACGTGTTAAACCAATATTCTACCCAATGTAGCCAATTCACCCAACCTCTGCGAACAAAAACATTTGAGGTACGTCTCCAATCCTATTAACCACTTTTGTCTGTCCATCTGACTGCGGGTGGTAAGCACTCGATCCAGTTGCAAGATATGGGAATTGGAGTCCAACATTGGAAGTATGAGATTCTAGTGTGGGATTTATAAGGCCTTGGGCTCTCTAACTACAATAGCTAGTTTTTGTGGTGTGGTTCTCTCAAGATTCTTATCAATTGGTATCAAAGCCTTCCACCATGACTCACAGCTGCAAACTAGCGGCATGGGTGGTGACGTCGACATTGCAGTGTTCACCTAGGACTAGTCAAAGAGCTAGTGCACAACCAGTCCGCGTGGGTGCCGGAGTTGCAGAATGTGATGGGATATTAAGATCCTATTGCAAGGTATGGAAATTGGAGTCCCACATTGGAAGTATGAGATTCTAGTGTGGGGTTTATAAGGCCTTGGCCTCTCCAACTACAATAGCTAGCTTTTGTGGTGTGGTTCTCTCAAGGTTTTTTTTTATCAATGTTCCATTATAAGCTTTCACACATGTAGAAGCCCTATCATACATATTCTTGTTTGCATTAATATACTTTAATGATATTTTTTCTTCTTAAGAGTCCACCATAAGACTTTTCTTGAGACCCTATCGTATGCTTTCTCAAGATCTATGAACATCATATGTAAGTCTTTCTTCTTGTCTCGATACCTTTCTATTAATTGTCGCATCAAGAAAATAGCTTCTATGGTACATCTTCCTGACATAAATCCAAATTGATTTACAGAAATCTTGATCTCTATCCTCAAGCGATGTTCAGTAACTCTCTCCCACAACTTCATAATATGGCTCATGAGCTTAATACATATATAATTAGAACAATTCAAGATATCTCATTTGTTTTAGTAAATAGGCATAAAAATATTTTTCCTCTAAGCATCAGACATCTTATTTATTTGAAAAATCTTATTGAAAAGATTGGTCAACCTTTTTTTGTTACATCTCCCAGACATCTCCACACTTCAATAGGGACGTATCGACTTCTAAAGCTTTATTATTCTTCATCCTATTTAAAGTCTCCTTAACTTCATGTGTATTAATTCTATGCACAGATCTTCTATTCAAATCATCATAAGAGTCCTCCAAGTCCATCTCACTTTTATCGTCATTCCCATTAAAAAATTTGTTAAAGTAGTTTAGCCATCTTTTATTTACATCTTCATCTCTTACCAAAAGTTTTTTATTTTCATTTTTGATGCATCTAACTTGGGTGAGGTCTTTATTCTTCTTATCCCTCATTTTTGCAAGTTTGTATATACCTTTTTCACCATTATTACTGCCAATATTTTTATACAAATTGTCAAAAACCTTGTCTCTAGCTTCCCGTGCTATTTTCTTTGCATTTTTTCTTGCTACTCTAAACTTTTGCAAGTTTTCTTAATTGAGACTTTTATGCAAAGATCTAAAACATTCATTCTTCTATTTAATTATCTCCTCCACCTCTCCATTCCACCACCATTCTTTGTAAAAATTTTGTTTCATTTGCTTTCTCCCAGCACCCTCCTTCCCACATTTTGCACACACATAACCATTTTATTCCATATTTTATTTGTTTTTCTAATATACTCTCACGGTCCTTTACCCAACATTTTAGATACACTTTTTATACATTCATAAATTAATTTCTTATATTTCAGGAATCAATTTATCATTGTTTCATACTTTTAAGGATGAATTCCACTATTTATCCAAGAGTATATTTACCGAAAAATATTTTTGATAACTTTATTTTTTGGTGAAAATATTTTCGATAACTATAAACAAAGGAGAGAGAGAGAGAGAAGAATTAGTAAATTGGACTTAGAAAGTGTAGTGAATCGGTGAGTGGGTGCCAATGCCTCTGAATTAAATGTTGGTCCTTCATTCCTTTAGAAACCACGTGTCGTGTGTTTGTTGAATGAAATGAAGATGTCCATTTCTTTTGGGTAATGGTGAGGATCCGGACTCAGTTTTCACTTCCTAGTAAATATAATTGAGATTTCAAAAATAATTTGTATATCAACATTATACATGATATTATATAAATTAATTGTTATATACTTGTAACTTTAGGAAAAAAAAATATAGTATTGGAATCAGCTTGGTAAATATAGACAAAAGTTAATAGGTTTAGAATTTTTCAGTGAAACACAACAAAATAAAATTAACCATGCATAAAGATTCAACTATACATGTTTTACAATTAGTTCCTGCAATTTTCTTTTTGTTTGTATGCATAAAAGAGAACAGAAGACGCATTCAATTATTCAACTTCAGCAGTGTGCACCACCCCCACGGTCAGACACAAGGTAATTAAAAAGGGGGTGTTGAAAACTTGTTCTTCCAAGTGATACAAACATTTTAGAGACGGGAAGATGATTTTATAGACCTTGGATCTTTACTATATGCATACACACCAATACCTCGTTTCCTTCCAAGTCTTCCAGCATCAACATACTGCACAAGTAGAGGGCAAGGTGCATATTTGTTGTCACCAAGGCCAGCATGAAGAACTCTCATTATTGACAAGCACACATCCAATCCAATGAAGTCTGCAAGCTCTAAAGGACCCATTGGATGGTTAGTACCCAGCTTCATTCCTGTGTCAATATCCTCTTTGCTTGCAACACCAGTGTAGAGAGCAAAAAATGCTTCATTTATCATAGGCATAAGGATTCGATTCACTATGAAGCCTGAATAATCATGGGAGGTTATCACTACCTTGCCCAGCCTGCATATTGCACAAGCACTGAATTAAAAGTACATTATTTATGAATATGAATTCTGTCCTGCCACCTTACACAAGCAGGATACAAAACTGAGTCCACATATGTAGGAAACAGAAAAATACTCTTCCGCATATGAAGCTACACAATTAGTCCACATTCAGAACACATAGGAAATGCACAAAGGGATTCAGACATTAGATTTTCCTAGAGGTCAAGACAGTACACATTATAGTTTTTTTCTTCTTCTAAAAGCAGGTTATTCCAATAGCCAAAAACTATAAATTCATCTTCCAAAAAAGTTAATAGTAAAACCATTATCTACTCATAATATTTAAAAGTATTATTAACCAAACATGTCCAATACTCTGGGGAAATGGGAACATGACCGCCTCAAGATGAACTCAATATCAATAATTCCAATTCCACCGTACACACGTGTGTAATGTTTTCCTATTCACATTCACATTTTTCAAAGAGAAGATGGGGACAACCAGGGTATACATAAAATTAACCTCTTAAGCATATATATTAAACTGCGGTTGCTTTGCAATTACAGAAATTATGGAAAAACGAGTATTTAATAGCTCAAAATTACTCTTTTTATATATTACTACTAAAAAAAAGGCACTATCAAAATAGAGGAAAATTGAGAATCTAGTAATTTCAAATTGAGCTCTGCACCAACAAGTGCATAAACCTTAAAAACTGCCAAATCATTAAGGACCACAATTTAAAAACGTGCTAAGTAGAATTGGACCGGGGAATCTTAAACCTCTCTGACAATGCTTTCGTAGCAACGAATGTCTCGTCAGAAGTGTCTGCACCTCGTACAATCTCAATCAATTTCATCACAGGCGGTGGGTTCATAAAATGCATTCCTATCACCTGATAAAAATGAAGTTAACTTCTTCAATTTATATAATTATAAGTTATATAAATTTTTACCCATCAATAATTAGGAATGAAGAGGTTTGGAATTGAAGAGTAAACTGTTTCATTGTTTGGTTTGGAAAATTATATGAATGTCCATTGATTAATCCTAATTTTATTCCTCGTATTTGTAGTGCACTTGAAGGAACAAATCTTTTAAATTACAAAATGACTATTTTATCTTGGTATATTTAAACCTAAACATCAGCCTCCTAAGGATAATATATTTAAAATAAAGATAATCAACCAGTTTCCTTAAATTTATTTGTTGAAATAAGTGTTTATTTTAATAAAATAAACAACTTTATATTTTTTAAATATGTTTATCTAAATTGTTTTTGCTTAAAAAATTAATTTTCTGCTTATATTAAGAAACAAATACACAAGTGCACTTATTTTACAAAAGCACTTATGTAAAAAAAATATTTTAAAGTTCATTTTTTTAAAGTTTAAGCAATCTTACCCAATATAAAAATTAAAAAATTATAATTCATTTTGTTTTGTTTCTTTTTCTAAACTATGAAACGAAAATAATAAATGAAATATTTATTTTGCTCCACTATAAGATATTCAAACAATGAAATGATAATTTTATTCCATTCCAATCCTTCTCATTCTCATTCTATTATATTTTGATCCATTCTCTCCTATCTACCACTAATATAAATATAGTCTTAATCTAACATGGATGTTTTACCGTTCAATGTGAATTTTAAAAAAATTAGAAAATCAAACTAAAACTAAAACAACACTCATTAGATGAATAAATTACACTCGTACCCTGTCTTTATTTTCTAAATTGTAATCGATATTCCTCCTTTTTTGCGACATAAAAAAATCCTTAATCGTTTAGTTCACATTAGAATTAGACCTTCTCTCCCCTAAACACCATTTAATAATTTAATAAAAAATAAGAACATGTTGATCACATTACTTTTAATGAAAATTTATATATAAAATACCATCATCTTCCTCTTCAAAATCACATCTTGAGTTTTACAAATTCTCCTCTTCTTCAACAACTCCTCTTCACTTACCACCATCACGTTTTTCTCCCCCTCCTCCCTCTACCACGAAGCATCATTTTTTCCTCCTCATCGTCATCCTCGTCCACACAAGACGTCCGGATGCACCCACTTCTGTCAGAGCAACCACTACCACTGTAGCCATATCCACCTCAACCACCTCCTTGTCTCCCATCGGAGCTTCGACCACCATCATCGCTATGTGTATAAAAAAAAAGGGATATCGGATGCAATATGAGAAAAAATACAGAGGATACGAGTGTAATTTACTTTAACGGACAATTTTGTCTTTTAAAATATTTTAATTGACGTTAGTTAAAGACATGAGTAAAATGGAATAAAAGTAATATATAAAAAAAGAGAAATATAAGATGTAATTTGAGAAAAATATATGAAGTGCGGGTATAATTTACTGGTATAATTTACTGATAGATTTTCATACATTCGTATGTATGAAGAACTTTGACAGCATGGTTAGTTGCGTGTTGCAGATCAGAGTCAAACTTAAAAAACTAGTTGGGTGTCTAGAAACACGTAAGGCATTGTTTGATGTGGATCTCATAACAACTAATATATTGTTTTTGTGTTAACTTTAACGCGATTGTGGACTAAATTAATATCTCATTCTGATATTTTTAATAAAATTAATAAATTAATATTTATCGATAAAAAATTTTAATCAATTTAATCAATAATCAATTGTTAATTAATTTAAAGATTAAATTATTTTTTGATTTTTTAATTTATTTTTATATTGAATTTAGTTCTCATCCAATTTAATTTAGTCTTACAATTAAAATTGGATCAACAGTATTATAAAAGTTTAAAATCGTTCTAAATTATTTTAAACCTTCACAATATATATATATATATATATATATATAAATTATTTTAAACCTTCACAATATATATATATATATATATATATATATATTTTAAAACAATCAATTTAATTTTACCAAACTAATCAAATTAATTTTATTTTAAAAATTAAAGGATAAACAATTGAAACCTAAATAATAAAAAGAAGATTTATCCTGTGATACATACCTGACGTGGCCTGCTGGTAGAAGTCGCTAGGCGCGTGATGGAAATGGAGCTGGTGTTGGACGCCAAAATCGCAGAACTCTTGGCAATCTTATCGAGTTTCACAAACAAACTCTTCTTCACATCTTCGGATTCCACAATCGCCTCAATGATCAAATCCGCCAGCTGGAACTCCTCCAAATCCGTCGTGAGACGCAGTCGTTTCAAAGCATCGGCACCCGCAGCCTGTTAAACAAATAACAAGAAGAAGAAGAAGAAAAATGCTCAATTTCAAACCGCACAAGTACTAGTTGTCTTGTTCGGATAAGCTCTAAAATAAAATAAAATATGTTTCTTTCGTTAAATAATTTTTTTTTGGGGGTGAAAAAAGAAGCTAAAAATTGAAATCAAGTAGAGAATGAATTAAGATTAGGAAATAAATTTTTTGGTTTTGGTGAGTGTGACCTGAGAGATGTGGTTTTTGGAAACGAAACGGTTGATGGAGGAAGAGATGGAAGAAGAGGCTTTGGAGAGAGCTTGAGGGTCGAGGTCGTGAAGCCAAACTTCGATCCCATGCATGGCGGCGACTTGGGCTATTCCCGATCCCATTTGGCCACCGCCCACCACACCGATTCTCTTCACCTCTGACATTTTTCTTTTGTTTTTTCCTCTGCTTTTTAACTTCTGTGATGATGATAACTAAGTTCCACGCTTATGTATCTGCATCTGCTATGCCCCTAGTAAAAGTAGAGTAGTGCGACTTAGAAAATACGGCAAAACGTGATTAGATTGATGGATATAATATTTACTTAATTATATAATTAATTTCTTAATTATAATTTAAAATTATCATTCAAAAATAATTGTAAATAAAAAATTTAATTGAGATTTTCAATTATTAAAATGTTTAATCCCATCTTTAAATTATTTTAAAATACTGTAATTGTGTTAACTAGTTAGTTAGGTTGATAAAAATAAATATTTTTTTAGTTTTTAATATAATCGATATTAAACCAATTTTTTTCACATCTTTTTATTATAATTAAATGAAATTATTATATAATTAAGTATATACTATTTTAAGGATGTATATATGTTATTTTTAAACTAAAATTGGAATTTTATTTTGCTATTTTGTATAATAGTAAAAATTTGCATTAAAAGTTTTTGTGAATTACTGATATACGACTTTAATATTAAAGTAAATTAAACCAATATCCATAAACTTTTACCAAATTATATATAATTCTACTCTCTTTTTTTTATTTTTTTACATTAATGTTTCTTTGAATTTGAAAACATTATATTAATACCTCATTAAATGTTTATAAATATTACATTGACATCCTCTTGTATGTCAAATATTCAAATTTGAAATCAGTAATTTTATTGGATAATAATTTAGTTGATATACAAATTTCATATTTATCACATGTTATATTTAATTAAATATGTGTTAAATATAAAAGGAGTAGTGTTATATTTTATAATATTTTTTTATTTTATATAGAGTGTATTAAATGAAAAGTAAATGTATTTATAATTTAATTTCTATACATTATTATTATAATAATTTTCTATTACTAAAAAGTATGAAATTATTATTAATATAAATATAAAATTTAATAAATTTATAATATATTATAAAAGAAGAAATTTTTAATGTACAATTATATCTCAAATTAAAGATTAATCTCATAAGTCAAACTAGTAAAAAATACCAAAATTTACAAAAATAATTCAAAGTTTTACCAAAAAAAGCCAAAGACTCTAATTACTATTATTATTATTATTATTATTATTATTATTATTATTATTATTATTATTATATAT
>CM023946.1:30458314-30474131 GCA_013407115.1 Glycine latifolia | reverse complement strand
TATTATTATTATTATTATTATTATTATTATTATTATATATATATATATATATATATATATATATATATATATATATATATGTATGTATATATATTATTTTGTAATAGATGATAAGGTAATTTTTTTATATTATTAGTGCGTACATTATTTTTTATGGTTTAATATTTAAAATATAAGAGATATTTAATACATATTATTTTATAAGGAAAGTTGAAAACTAAATAATAGAATGTTGTAGAAAAAAATAAAATTATTTATATAGAAGTATTTGATTTGATGTAAAAGACGAATTTGTATGTTTCGGGATTTTGTAAAACTTTTGTGAAAAAAAAGAAGGAAATTTTAAAATGAAACATTTTTTCAAAGTTTATCATGTTTCGTTGTTTGTCTAGTTATCCTTATCCTTTCAAGTTTTGACTATTAATAATAATACGTGCGGGAATGTGCCTATAATCTAACCATTGATAGATTCTTTTAAAGAATCATCCTACGGCTCACAAATAGTATACTTAGAAAAATAATAAGAGTTCTTTAACACTTAATTGTATTTTTTCTTTTTTATAAAATTTAACACTAATAAATTAATTTAACTTATTTTATTCTCAATTTATTAAAAAAAACTTTTAATTTTTTATTCCGTAGTGATGTGACATATTAAAATAATTATATTTTCTTATTTTAATGTAATTTCATCTTTAACTTTTTTATTTTGGAGATTATTATTTGTAAATTTTAAATTTTTAACAATTTTTATTTTCAATTTTTACGCCGTCACATTCGCTCAATCACGAAGAAAAAAATTGTAATTTTAAAAAAAATTGGGAGTAAAATAGGATAAATTTATCAAACATAAAATTAATAAAAAAAATTAAAATTTTTAAAATATAATTAAACCAATTTTTATTTTTAATCATATAAAACTAAACCTTGCATTCCTCGGATTAATTAAAAATTAAAAAAATATAATTAAGTTAATTTTTATTTTAATAATATAAAACTAAACCTTGAAAATTTCCCCAACTATGTCTTTTTATACCCCATTATTTCCAAATTACACTCATTTGTAATTTAAATCTTAAATACACCTATTTTTAAAATTGATGAAAAGTCACGAATTGGTGAATTTTTTTTCAAACTACACCTTTTTATATCTCTTTATTTTCAAACTAAATTCATTTGTAATTTAAATTCTAAAATACACATATTTTAAAAATTGGTGAGAAGTATGGGAATTGGTTGTCGACTTCTCACCATTGTCTTCTTTTTTCTAATTTATTTATTTATTATTATAATTAATTTTATTTAAATATTTTACGTTAAGAAGTTGGGAATTAGGACCCCGAATTCTCTATATTTTGTATTATTATTAATTATTTTTAAAAATAATTTATTTAAATAAGGAAAAATTTGTTGGTTTAATAATTTTTAATAGTCTGAAAATAATTAAATAATAATGTTAAAATAAATATAAAAGATAAAATGATTAAAAAAAAGATTGATTAAAAACACAATGAATATGTAATTATCATATCTTAGTTATATTATATAAAAAAAATTAAAACATTCAAATTAAAATATAGTTAACGAATTCAACCGACACAACCACATATTTATTGCAACAGAGATCTAAGTCTTACTTGAAACACTCAAACCACCTGAAAGGTTTAGGGTCATGTTACAATCTCAAAACTACTGTAGTAAATATGAGACTAAATACTTACTGCATTCTCACATAATGACTGTCTATAAATCTGTCAATGTAAATCACATGAATTATGTTTCGCCATTTTACTTTACAAAAAATATTGCACATCTACAATAATTCCTTTGGTTTATTGCTACATGGATTAATGTGGCAAGAATATGGAGGAGATCATTGGGGTGTTGATTCAAGGAACATAAGGAGTACAAAGGGTCGTTTGGATTCAAATCACATTCCCATTGAAATGAACCAAGAAATTGAACGGAATATTAGAAAAATGTGGAATCTGTCGGCAATGAAGACATAATAGAAAAAATTGTTCCACCATATATTCATCTTCAATTTTTTCTTACACAAATGTTATTATTTATGTATTTTATTTATGATATAATATATTTTGATATAAATAAATTATTAACTAAAAATATTATTAATTTTTAAAAAAATTATTAAACCAACAAAATTTTTGTTATTTAAACAAATTATTTTTTAATTTTTTAAAAACAATTAATAAAATAAATAGAAAAGTCAAATGCAAATTCTCGACTTCTTAACATAAAATAATTTTTTAAAAATAAATAAATAAATTAATAATAATAATAATAATAAATAAATTTAAAAAAAAACAAAGGTGAGAAGTCTGAAACCAATTCCTAGACTTTTCACCAATTTTAAATAGAGATTCATTTTAAGATTTAAGTTAATTTAGAAATAAAGGAGTATAAAAAGGTGTAGTTTGGGAAAAATTCCAGTAAACCATGCATTCCTCGGATTAATTAAAAATTAAAAATATAATTAAGCCCGTTTTTATATTTAATCATATAAAACTAAACCTTGAATTCCTCGGATTAATTAAAAAATAAAAAAACATATTTAAGGCCATTTTTATTTTGAATCATATAAAACTAAACCTTACATTCCTCGTGTTAAACTATAATGTAATAAAATAGTAGAAGTATCCCCAAACGGATAATATAATAAAATAATAGAAGTATCCCGAAACTAATCCTTGCATTCCTCGAAACCTCCATTGCCATCTTATTTTATTGTCTTTTGTCACTTCTCAGTGTCTCCTATTCAGTATTGCAGAAGCAAAAAATGGAGCCATTATTTTCTTCAGCAGCAGCGCTATGTGTGGTGACTGTGTTGGTAGCTGTGATTCCCATATGGGCACTGAAGATGCTGAACTCGCTGTGGCTTAGGCCAAAGAGGTTTGAAAGGCTTCTTAGAGCGCAAGGTCTTCATGGTGACCCATACTCACTTTCTCATCACAACTCCAACCAATCCCCTTTGCATAATCATCAGCCCAATTCCCTACCTTTTGGTCTATCCGATGATGTTGCTCCTCGTGTATCCTCCTTGTTACATCACACTATCAACAAATATGGTACAACTTTATTTGTTTTCTAACTCTCCTCCCTCCTAATAGCTTCTGTCTAACACAACCATTTGAGGATGAAATTACTTACAAGTTAACAACTTAAGGCTATGTTTGCTTTTCCGTTTGCGGAGTTCCAAACTTAGTTTGTAGAGTAAACTCATTTTGGTGACATATTTGGTTATCCTTAAAAGTGTTTTTTTAGTTTGGAGAGTAAACTCATTTTGGTGACATATTTGGTTATCTTTAAAAGTATTGTTTGCTTATGAAAATTTTGTCAGCAAACTCAATTTTGTAAATTCATGTTTGGTTTTCAGGTGAAAAAAGTATTTTTGAGGCTCAAAAGTATTTCTTTCAAAGGATTAACTTTTGCTTTCTTTTTACTTTTATACATTGGATTTGCGTTGGATTTGCATTGAAACGCGAAACATTATTAACTTCAATCAAAATATGTACTTAGTTGCTTTTGCAAACTTAAGTTCGACTCAAATTAAGTTTGCAAACTTTAATCGAAACCTACACTTAGCATGCCAAACTAGTTAGCAAGTTGATATCTTTATGATTATTAGATGGTTTCCTAACTAATCTTTACATGTAATTTAGTGTTATTATTTGTTTTCTCAAATTTAAAAAAAACACGTGTCATTAAAAACACGATAATTTTTTGTGGAAAAAGGCAATGGTTAAAACTTCGTTACTAGTCTGGTACCTATCACAGTATCACTGCCTTCTTAAAAATTCATTCCTGCTGTATTATTCCTTTAGTCATTTCATTTCGTATTGATTTTCATTTAAAAAAGTAATTACTCCCAGACAGTTGCAGTATAGAGTATAGACACCAATTTTACTAAAATGTTCTTACTTTCTTTCTTAATTTCTATAAATGCATCCTGAAGTTTCCAAGACAATAGTATATATCGGAGATAAAATTAGATAGAAGTTTTAATGTTTCAATGAAACTGAAAATGTTAGTTGATTTTTTTTAATGTTAAAATTACAATCGATATGAAATAGAGGGAATATCATTTAATTAGTAAGTATATTTTTTAAGTTGTTGAAGCCTTTTTGAACCGTTGCTGATAAGTAAAGGATGTGCAGGCAAGAAATCCTTCTTTTGGGAAGGTAGAACACCAAAGGTGATCATTACGGACCCAAATCAACTCAAAGAAGTCTTCAACAACATTCATGACTTCCAGAAGCCAAAGTTAAAGGGCAATGCCAAGTTCCTGAGCACTGGTTTAATAAACTATGAGGATGAGAAGTGGGCTAAACATCGAAAGATTATCAACCCAGCATTCCACATAGAAAAATTGAAAGTAAGGTTATTTCCTTAATTTATTAATTCAATCATGTCACAATCAAATTTTGTTTTTTTTTTTTTTTTTGTTTGATATGGTCTAACTGTTACTTAATTTACAGAATATGCTACCAGCATTTTCTCAAAGCTGCCATGATATGATTAGCACGTGGAAGGGAATGTTGTCTTCAGATGGAAAATGCGAGATTGACATTTGGCCTTTCCTTCAGAATTTAACTTGTGATGTAATTTCTAGAACAGCATTTGGAAGCAGCTATGCAGAAGGAGAAAAAATATTTCGACATCTGAGAATGCAGGGGTATTTTTTCATGACAGCAAATTACAAGAACATACCAATATTGCGGTAAGAGCAGACTGTGATTTAATTTGGTTTAATTGACAACTAAATTAAGCATTTTCTAGTTTTACCAGGGCCGAACTCACCATGAAGTTTGTAGAGAAAGCAACTATTTACTGATTACAAATGCTAAGGAAATTAATCTCTAATGTAACAGAATGTACTAAGTTTTGTTTTCTATGTTTAAATTTTGTTGTGGACCTAAACTGAAAGGTTGAAAGCTTCCAACGGTCATTAGTTTGTCTATAAATATCACATTTTACATGGTAGTGGTTGATGTCTATAAGTCCTTGATAATCTTGGTAGTCTGAAGCCTCTCAAACTAGCCAAAAGAACGAGGATGTCTTAAGTGTTTAAGATATAATATACAAACTCTAAACAATTAGAGTTCTCATAATTATGAAGAATAATTATTGATTACCTACATATTTTGATTTACTGCATGGCTTATCCCCAAGATATTTGATATCTGGTTTTCAAAATAGTTTTTGAAAATCAAGAGCTATGGCATGCCAAGTGACTGTACAAGAGTTTCTACCAGAGTTGAACTCTTTTCTTTTGGATTATTGACGTATGTTAGTTTAGTTAGGAACAAATTGAACACTGATAAGCTAGTCCATTCCTTCATAATTAACATATATGTGTCTAGGCATCTACCTACAACTACCAACAAAAGGATGGAAGCAATTGAAAGAGAGATACAAGATTCAATTGAGGGTATCATAAAAAAACGAGAGATAGCCATGGAGAATGGTGAAACCTCCAATGAAGATTTATTAAGCATACTTTTGGAATCAAATCATAAGGAAATCCAGGGACATGGAAACAGTAGGGCTGTTGGAATGACAAACCAAGAAGTAATTGAGGAATGCAAGCTATTTTACATTGCAGGGCAAGAGACCACTTCATCTCTGCTGGTTTGGACAATGGTCTTATTGGCTAGGTATCCAGAATGGCAAGCACGAGCAAGGGACGAAGTTTTTCGAGTTTTTGGAAACCAAAATCCAAACAGTGATGGGTTAAGTCAGCTTAAAACTGTATGTATGACATGCTTTCATTTGATTATTCTTATTATTAAGAGTTTAATGTTTATACACTGATAGTGTAAAACAGTTTTACAATGTTATTCAATCACAAATCACCTTTTGAATTACTTTAAGATAATTATTTTAAAAGTCAGTAAACTTACCATACATAATAGATTGTAATTGGATGACTATGTAAAACTTTTTATACTGTCATTGCATAATCTTTTTTCTCTATTATTAATTAAAAATAGATTTCATGCTAACTTGTGCCAAAATGTTTCTCTCATAGGTGACCATGATTTTATACGAAGTTCTCAGGCTATACCCTCCAGCAGTTTACTTTTCTCGCACTCTTCAGAAGGACACAAAACTTGGAAACCTGTCACTACCTGCAGGAGTTAACGTTACCATGCCTATATTTTTTGTTCAACAAGATGGTGATATATGGGGTGCTGATGCAAAGGAGTTCAAACCTGAAAGGTTTTCTGAAGGAATTGCTAAGGCAACAAAGGGCCAAATTTCGTTTTTTGCATTTGGATGGGGTCCTAGAATATGCATTGGTCAAAACTTTACCTTATTGGAAGCCAAGATAGTGTTGTCATTGCTTCTGCAACATTTCTCTTTTGAGCTTTCTCCGGCCTATACACATACTCCAATGGCTATGATCACTTTGCAGCCAAAACATGGGGCACACATTGTGTTGCATAAACTATAATAATATCCATCATATTTTTAACCCTTTTCAAATCTCATTGCTTGCGGGGTAAGGACTATGCGTAGCTAGCCTTCACCCTCACTAGGTTTAAGGTTGTGCATTAGATTGCCATTTTGTAATATCAATCATATCTAGTACTTGGATTGAGAACTCTCTTTTTAAGCAACTTGTAATAGTGTAATGCATGTATATTTGAATTATCAGGTTGAAGAAGATGATATATTTAGTTTAAAAGTATTATTGGTTCATGCATAATATGTTAATTTGTGAAGTCGGTTTTCTTTTTCTTTTTATATTTTAAAAATTTTAACTTCTCATTCTTTTTTTAATGCTGATTTTAACTTGTCTCTAATGATTTATTTCAAGTTTTTTTTAATGATTTTTATTGAAAGTTTTAGTTCTACTTAATTGGATTTAACAGGTTAGTTGTATGATTTATGAAGTCAAAATGTTATATTTGGTTTCGCTTTATGCTATACTTCTATAAAATTGTCAGGTTTGCAGAGTTCCATAGAGAATAATGTATTATGCATCTGATTTAATTGGGTAGAAATTATTTAAGTGAACGAAATTGAGATGAAAATATCTTGGTAAACTCAAATAAATTTTAAGTAAAGAACGTTCTTTATTTACTTATCTCCTATTTAAGTGAACGAAATTGAGATGACAATATCTGCTTTTTTCTTCCTGTACCCCCCCCCCCTCCCCCAAAAAAAAAACAATCATAAGTGAATGTGATGCAATAATTTAATTCAAAATCTTAATGTTTAAGTTTATAGGTTTTGTTCTCACTTATATAGTACTTAACTTTTTCATTCCTACTCAATATGAGATTTCAATCGCCCTTGTACTACATCATGCTTTCTACTATCTATTCTAAACTATACCTTTGCTTTTCTCCTAAACAGACTCTAATATTGTAATTCACTTGCTATAAATAGAAATCTCTCTAATTGCTTTTTATTTGGTACAATTACACTTGTAGCATACCATATCTCAATTGATTGGCGTAATTTTTCTACTGCATGTACATTCCCATAATGATGATGTTTTTCCAAAATCAAACTTTGTTGTTTAGCATCTTGGACTAGCCATCCTTTAGAAGGTATTGTTAAAAGGTCATCAATTCCTAATGAAATAGATGCATCTGTAGTTTGATGGAATCCTAGAGTCTTTACTTGATCCAGGATATGTGATGTATATGTCATTCCGAAGTGATCTATTAATCTGTTAATAAGTCGTTTAATGACAGTTCCACTTATCACTTTATTGTGAAAGACTAGATTGGCTCGTTCTCCCATAAGTACCTCCATATTCCACTTAGTGGGATTCAGTTCAACAATGGGTTTGAGTCAATGATTAGAAAACTACCTTTTATTTATCTTGATTTGCGTAGAAATTGAATAACTATGATCCTCGTTAAACCATGAAGACCTGGATTTACACTGGTATTATAAATTTGCTTATCTTAGATACCAACAATCTATATGATCTATATGATTAGATATCATATGAATAGGCTTGGCAAAAATCTTGTATAGCATCTTCGATTTCTTGATAAAAATAAATATGACCAGCATTAGTTTGAATGTATATAGAACAAATTTCTTTTTTGTATTTCTTACTATTAGATAATGCTCATAAATTTCATGATAGGTATGTAAAGATTCATAATGGGATTTCACCTCGCACTTGCACTATATCATGCTTTCAATTATCTATTCTAAACTATATCTATGCCTTTCTCCTAAACAGACTTTAATGTTGTAATTCACTTGCTACAAATAGAAATCTCTCTGATTGCTTTTTATTTGATACAATTAACAACCTCCCAATTAATAGGGGATTTTCTTTCTGCATCAAGCATATTTCTTCATACACCTAGTAGTGAGAGGGAAAAATTGAAAATATATAGCCAACATAGATTGACAATCTGTAAGGGCATCCATACTATCAATATTATGTTAAAAATATGTTTTACGAAATAATTTAAAAATAATGAACCATGGAGGTCTCAAACCTACGACCTTCATGTTATTAACACAATATTTGAACCAACTAAGCTAATAGGGTAATTATGTTTAAAATAATTAATGTCGCTATATATGATCCTATATTTCTAATGTGTTTTTTAATACACATATAAGTGTACATATTAAATTTTATAACAATTAATTTTGATCTAATAATGTATTTTTTTACATATATAAATTTTTATTAAACCTATGATTTTTATTTAAATTTTTTATTAATACCTATTCTAGATGTTAGATTCGCTTATGCCTCTACTTATTGTTTTTATACCATTAGCTGTATGACTCAAGCCTAGTTTCCTTATTTGCTTACGTAATGTAACATTTTTCTGATGAAATTGACACGTAGAAATTTTGCTAGCTTCCGTGCAATTCCCAAACAAGCTTTCATTTTCTGGTGGTGATGGACTCCAAGATAACAACTCAAAATCCCAATAGCAAAGACTTTTTTTTTATCAACAATAACAAAGACTTGATTATCCGTGTGTCAAATTCTTCAAGATCGAAGATTCAGAACATATTAGCATATATGGAGGCCTTCTAATTTCTAAGGCGTAGTTTAGAAGATGATCTTCGAATGGTGGAACTTACACAGGCCGAGTTTAATGGTTAACTTCAGTTAAAATAATGAAACTGTGAGTAGTTATTAGTATCAATGTAATACTTATTCAGTTCTGTCAAGATATGTATTAAGCGCATTTGGTTCTTTATATGGGTTGGAAGAAATGCATACAACAAAGTTAATTAGTTCTATGTTAAGGTTATGTTTATGAGAGCTAATCTTTGAATGGTTGAACAAGTACAGTCTAAAAGCTCCTAAAGATTGGAGTAATGGAAATCAGATACATGGATATGAACAAAGGACTTATTTAAATTGTTATGATAATGACTTTCTAGAATATCTTGGAATATATATAATTTCTTTGGGTTTATCAATCTGATAGATCATTGATATAAGAGAATTTAGGCAAGACAGACATAAACTAAGGGAATTTAGCTTACTTGGTTAAGTTACTTGTTAAACTGTGTGTGAATTGTTGTAAACTCTTTTAGATCCGAGTTCAATTCTTATAAATATTAATATAACTCTCAAAATAATGAAAGTATAACAAAATTGGTAGTTTATAACTGTCATAAATTGTTTTCATCCTAAATTTTCCATTGTTTTGCTTCTACAATTCTCAAAATAAAAAATTAAAATGTGAAAAGAAACCCAAAAACTCAAACATAATATTATCATAAATCAAACATCTAGAAATCAAATATCCCTTCATCTTTATCAGAAATCAAGAATCATATCACAAAAATTTAACATCTAGAATCCAAAAGATTTATTATTAATTGAGAAAAAAATATTATTAGAAATCTCTTTTTTTCTTCCACAAATAATGTAGAATTTAAATCTCCAACTTTTATAAAATTCAAATCAAAAGCGTCAACGTTATGAAGAACCCAAAGCATTAACACCACTGACAATCTCCCATTATCCTCGCAACAACACTACCCTCCATTGTATTGATGGTCCTCGCCGAGGGCCGTAACAAGGACTCTGAGGTTGAGATCAAGGACCCAATTGTTGCTGGATCTACGTCATTGTCAACCTCTTCAAGATGTGGGTGCAAGACAAGAACATCTCCTTGCACACCATTGCCACAACGTATACTTGAATCCAACAAAAATGAAGAAGAACAAAAGAAAGAACCAGTACCATTTGATGTCTCGTCGTCACTTAAAACCAAAACCATCGATATGTTCTTTTCATCAAAGGCTGCAATTAAGGCATCCAATTAGAGCTCTATTCTTCATGGTGATGGTTAAGGCGGCGTCAAATATATTGTTGGTAGACCTCGTCATGGTGCTCAACTATGAAGCCCTGATACTCCAAAAGGGCCAACATATAGGTGTCATACGATGTCTAACACTAATATTGCCCCAATACATATCTAGGAAATATTAATTTTTTTTTAGATAACAAATATAACTTTGATATGGCTAGGACACGACTTAGGTTGGGGGACATGGCTCAAATCGTATTGGGATACAACTTCAATACGGCTTGAGCCATTTTCTGAATACTTTTAAGTTTTTTTAAATTTTAATATTTTTAAATTGAAATTAAAAATAAATAAAAATGCTAAAAGGGTAGGGATTAGGGAAAAATGCTACTGCCCTTTTCAGTTTTCACTCTCTTATTTCTTTCATGCAACACTGCAACAAAGAAGGGGAAACATGACTCTTATGTTCACGCCGGAGGCACGACGAAGTTGAAAATTGAAGGACAACAGACATACATCAAAGGACGACGACTCTTACTCCATTTTTTGGTACGATCTGAGGTCTTCATATTTTATTCTTCAGTCTTCTCTCTCCTCTTTTCAACGCCGTATTTTCTGGCATGGTCACTCTTTAGTCTTTGCTCTCCCTTTTTCGGCACACTTCAAGGCAATCTCACTTCTCTCACCCTTTTTCAACAAGGTCACCACTGTTTGTGCGTTTTCTGATGAGGTACAAACTCTGTGTTTTTTGTGTTCTTTTTCTCTGCAATTTATCTGTTATGTTATTTGAAATTTTATTTTTCCCTTGTTTTTGAAATTGGATATAAAAAAATTGATGTGGTGTTATGTTCTTGGATGTTCTAACTTCTCAGTTCTCATGTTTTGTTTGTTTTTCTCATTTCTAATGTTGTGATGTTATTATAGTGTAGTTGTGTTACTTGGCAAATGTCTACACTTGTTGGGGAGAGGGTTCAAATGCTAGCTAGGGTCAGTTCTAGTGTTACTCGTATATTTGCTTCCTCAGAAACTGTAAATGATAATGCACTGCTATGGACATTTGTGACAATCAGTAACAAGGGAGGAGAGGGGGGGGGTGCCAATAAGTGTAGGACATGCAATTGTTGTGAAAGATTTGTCAAAGGTTCATACTTTAGGGTTAAAGCACATCTACTCAGAATTTCAGGCCAAGGAGATTTTGTTTGTAATAAAATTGGTTTTGAATATTTAGTTGATTTAGAAAGAATTTGTGAAGAGGCTAAAAACAGATTAAAGCCCAAAAATGTCCCACTTCCTACTTACCAATGGACTTCAACTGTGTTGAATATTATATATATATATATATATATATATATATATTTATATATATATATATATACATATTCAAATAATAATATGTTCACATACAAGCCTAATAAGTTCATGATGGCCATATGGGTCTATATGGGTTGGAGCTTAATAGCTTGCTATATCACTAGGGTTCTCCCTATGCTAGAGGTAACACTGTTGATAATTCCAAATTTGATGCCTCTTGATGTAATACTTCAAGAACCCAGAACTAAACCCTTTTCTCTCAAACCCCTTACCTCTAACAATCTTGAAGTATTATCTTCGTGTGTCAGATTTGAGCGAGTAAGGTTTTGTTTCGAAGATCTCATCAGAGGAACTCAAGGGTGTGATCACTTTCGTGTTTCGACCGAAGGATTGGTCGGGATCTGAGTTTGAAAACTCTTCCGCCGTAAACTTTGAATCCAGATCCCGAAAATTTCAGCCGATTTCACGAGTTGAAACCTTGTGGGCTTTGTTCTACTCGTCAAGACGATCATTTTGAGTGGTCACTTGCGTAAAACGAAGGTCGAACGAAGGATATATAGCTGTTGGAAATTTCTGCAGTTTTTCGGTGAACTTTTCCGGCGACCGGCGACTTTTTGGCAAGTTTTCAGCAAGTCTATGGCAACCAAAAATAGTTGTTCCTAAGGATTTTTGGACGTTCCAGATTCATTTTTGGGGTCAGATTTGACAAAATTCACCTCTACTATGCTATTTTTGAAAAGTTTGAAGATTTGGTATACTTTGGAGGATTTTAAGGTGCGCTCTTTCTAACTATTTTACTATGATTAAAATGGCAAAACATAGCTCCTATAATATCATAAAGCTGAAATCTTTTTATGCCACTGAATTTCATGGTTGCATCTGTTGATGAAAATGCAGATGAATATCAATGGATTAAAGATGAAGATTTTTATAAAGATTACTTGTTAAACTCTTTAAATCATCGTCTAGCTATGACTTATAGTGAGTATAAGACTGCAAATGAGATATGGGATCACTTGAACACTCAATTTCAAAAACAAGAGAGACTGTCTAAGACTCTTTTAGCAGAGAAGTTCTTTGACTTTAAGTTTAATATAAACTCAAGCATCACTTCTTAATTAATTGAACTTGAGAACATGAGGAACAAGCTAAAAGAGGACAATTTGGATTTGTCTGATAATCTCTTTGTTGGTCTTGTGTTGAGTAAGCTACCTGCTGAATGAAATTCTCTTAAGACTAACATGCACAAACTAAAAGAACAGATGAGACTGGATGAATTAAAAAGGTATATTCATATTGAATATCAAAACATTTGTAGGAAGAGTTTGGAACAAGTAGGACAACCAAAGTCAGTTGCCAACTTAGTTTCACATTCCTATAAATCTTAGAAAAAGTCCAAGTCACCAAAAGGTAAATCCTCTTCACAGTTAGAGGCCAAAAAGATTGTCTTCAAGAAGAAGAAGGGCAAGTGCCATAACTGTGGAAAGTGGGGTCACTGGGCAACAGAGTGTAAGTTACCAAAGATGTCAAAGAACAACACACCACAAAATGAGGCTAATATGCTAATTAGTGAATCTGAGCCTCAAGCCTTCATTGGAATGATGAATAATGGAAAAGCCAGTGTCTCTTTTGAGTGGTGGTTGAATAGTGGTGCTACCTGTCATGCAACAAATGATGAGAATTTACTCACCGAGGTCATAGAAGTTAAAGACACCGTGGAAAATTGTAATGGTGGTGAAGCATAGGTGACTCATGCTGGAACTTCTAATTTGGTGCTTTCTTTAGGTAAGTTACTACTGAAACATGTTAAAGTAGTACCTTTATGTAAAAATAATTTGATATCTATGAGTTTACTTGATAAAGTTGGTATGTCTTTTTCAACTATGAATGGTAGAGTAACTTTATCTGTTAACTCATGTTACTTCAGTTGTACATTTATGATTAATGGCATGTATAGATTGAGTTTAGATACTGATAGCATAAACCATGTTAGTTCTACTTTGATTGATTCAAAATTATTACATAATAGACTTGGACATGTGAACTATAGGAAAATGCAAATTTTATCTAAAACTCACAAAATTCCATTACATACTTCTATTCGATTTGACAAATGTGAAGTGTGTGCACAGACTAAGATCACTAGAAAACCTTTTAAGTCGGTTTCTAAAATCACAACACTTCTTAAGCTAATACATTATAATCTTTGTGACTTTAAAAACTATGTTACTAGTGTTGGGTATTGTAACACCCCAAAATTTTGGAATCACAGTCAATTATTAGGGTAAGGCATTAACTAGTGACAGTACAAAAGAAATTAAGGAAAAGGACGAAAATACCCCTAGACATTTTAGAAATGATCAAAATACCCTGGGTCAAAACTGACCAAGATGACTTTAGAAAATCGTGGGAACCTGAGTATGGGATAGAACACCTTTAGAAAACACATTATTAACATGATTAGGGGTAGAAAATCCTAAACAGTAATTTTTAGGAATTTTTATAGAAATTTTGAAAAAGAGCTCAAAACAGACTAACTTAAGTATCAGAAAACTATAGGAAAATGATGGATGTAATCTTTGAAATTTTCTACTAATTTTGGGATAAATAGATATCATTATTAAGATAGTTTAGTAATTTTATCAATTGAGAAGAAATTGACCAATAAGAAAATAGGATGGATATTTCATAAGTGTAAGATTTGGCTTAAAAAGAAAGGATGCTACGGTGATAAGCAGAAAAAAATCATGGCAGCCCACAAAATTGAGAAGAGCATGTTTGAAATAGCCAAGTCAAGATGGTTGGGGTCAAAGTCCAGAAAAGAAAGGGAATAGCCAATCAAAATCAAGCAAGTAGAAGTCTTAGGGAACAAGAAGAATATGCATTAAATGAAGAAAAAAAATCAACTCAAGCTCATCCCAAAGAAACTACAAACCGTGCAACTTATTTGAAAGAAGTGGGTCAAGGAATCTAGGCCATCAACCAATAGAAAACAAGCTATAAAGCAAAAATTATTTGGCATAAACTAAGCAAACATTATTTGGCAACCAAGAAGCTTGCTACGGTGGAATGGCCAAGGAATAAAATCAAGCATGGTGCAGATTTTTTTTAGACCAAAGGAATCTACATTAAATGCAAGGAAGAAAAATGCAAATTGGATTCCTCCAAGCCTATGACTAACCGTGCATTGAAAGGGAACAAGAGGAATCAACATTAAATGGCAAGGAATAAAAGTCACATGGACTTATCCCTAAGCCTCCCATCCGTGCAAGCAAGCTTTGATCTTTTGATTTAGCTATATAAGGGAATGGGAACAATATTGGGTCAGCCATAGAGAAACCGTGCAGCCCTTCCCTTGCCTTTTGTTTTTTGTTTTCTTGAAACCAAATTTTAAGGCACCAAACCGTGCACTTCCTTAAGCCCTACTACTTGCCTTTTGTTTTTAGCTTTTAGGAATTACAAAGCTCTAACCGTGTACCCATCTTGAGCTATCATTTGCACCAAAAGAAATCCTTCCAAGCTTTGAGCAAGCTCACGTGGAGTAGGAACCAAAGGAGGCTAGCTTGTTCAAATTGAGGAAATAATTAAGGTAAGGGAAGTTTTGATAAATAGAATTTAAATATTAGCTTACCTCTAATTAATTCATAGTTAAGCTTACTAATTTATTAAGTTAAGAATTAAGTAAAGAAATAGAAAAGAAAGAGAAGAATCAATTCATTTATGTTAAATTGTATTAAACTCTTAGTTCTTATTTGTTCAGATATTATTGCTTAAGTAGTTGATTAGAATAGTTTAAGGATTAAGGCTAAGTTAAGAGAACTTCAAATTAGTTTGTCATGATGGAAGTTTTAAAATTAGTTATAGGGAAGTCTTGATGAATCAAAGTGTAAATATTAACTCTAAATCTTGCCTAGTTTAATAACGTTTTAAGTTGATAAATTAATTTGAAAGTTGACACTAAATTTAATTTTCTAGGTGTAAAGTTTAATAGTTTAGACTTATGTTTTAGAGGAGTTTTGAATAAGTTTATTGGCTAAATAACTCCTTAATTGGTACCTATGTGTTTAAACACTTTGTTGTTTATAAATTTGTTTGAGTTTGTATTTTGTTGTTCATATTCTTTTGACTAATTGTTTGGCCTAATTTTAATGGACAAAATATATATGGTTCCTTAAGCTATGTTTAATGTATGTTTTCATTCCTTGACTGTATTTTAAAAG
>CM023946.1:30434744-30458304 GCA_013407115.1 Glycine latifolia | reverse complement strand
AGTAATTAAATCTGTATGTTGCTGTAAGTAATTAAATCTGTATGTTGCTGTAAGTAATTAAATCTGTATGTTGCTGTAAGTAATTAAATCTGTATGTTACTGTAAGTAATTAAATCTGTATGTTGCTGTAAAATTAATAATTCTGTATAATATTGTTGCTGTTGTTGCTAGTTGCTGAAAATAATAATTCTGTATGCTGTTGTTGCTAGTTGCTGTAAAATAATAATTCTGTATGTATGCTGTTGCTGTATGTAAATTGTTGTTTGCTTGTGGTGGTATGATGACCGAGATTTATGGAATGAAGCATTAAGTGGTGTGATGTATTTGTGTGATTCATGATATAGGATTAAAGAAATGAAAGTTCACAACTTGATTAATGAATACAAATAATGATGTTGTAGTGAACCATGAAAATCTAACATGTTGATGTGATTCAAAAGAATGCATACGTGATGAGTGATGAGAAAATCAGATGAAAAGAGTATCTATACATGAATCAAGATGATTGAAATAATGTGGAAAGTGTATCATGTGATGATCTGTGATGTTGAGATGAGATTGTGATGATGATCTGTGATGTTGAGATGAGACTGTAATGATGATCTGTGATGGGTGATGGAGTTGTGATAAACATAAAATAATAATTGACAAGATAAAAAATGAATCATTCATGCATTCCATGTGCATGTACCCGGTGGGGTACAAGTTGCTGATGATGTTAAACCTCATGAAGAGAGGTGTCAGATAACTAAACTGAGTCTAGGCGTTCAGCTGTGATGTTTTCTGAACTTGGGGGTAGTTGAGACAGGGAGGACCACACCACCATGATGATCACATAGGTGGAGGTGACATTCCTATGCGCCCCTGGGCTACCCTGACTGTCTAGATAAGTTCGTTCCACTAAGGTGAGGGTGGGGTTATCTGACAGTGGCCACAATTATTTAGATGTTGCTGAGATCTCAGTCATGCATCATGTACTAAGATGAGCATGCATTTTCTTTCATTTCATGACGAGTGGGTGAGAAGAGAAGAGATGATACATGAGGAGGAAATAATAATGTTTAGTACACGTACTAAAGAAATCCTCTGAATTCACTTTTTACGTATATTTATATCTGTTAATATTTAAATTTTGTTTATCAAGATTGACCCTGTGTTGTGTCTGGTGGTTGACACCTGTGATGACCCCACATTGTGGGCGAGCAGAAAAGCAGCGATATGGATGCCGTACGAGAAGATAGGATGAAGATTATGTGCTGTTTGCCTGATGTTGATGATCTATGCTTGTGCTGAATTGTGGACTGTTTATATATGGGACTCTGGATAAGTAATAATGAATGGATTATATGAACGTTATGAGCTATTTAATTTAAATAACGCGTAGAACTCGTTCGTAAAACAACGAAATTTTCATTTGAATTTTAATTTCTAAATTCGTTTTTAAAATAAACCGAGACTTTTTTTTGGAACTTTCATTCTTTTCTATTTTTTTAAAAAATAAAAATAAATACGAAATAAAAGCGAAGTAGAAGCGGTTGTTACAGGTATGGCTCATACTGTGCCGTTAGAAGATATGCACGGGGCCCTGCTCCTCAGTGAGCGGGCGGGGATCCAGGGGAGTCTCCCTAGTGGACTTTTTCAAGGCCTAGTACTGTTGTTGGCCTTGTATTTTATTATTTGTAGTTTGGAATTGGGCCCATGAATAGCTATGGTGCTTAGGGTTTCTAAGCCTATATATTTCCTTGTAAACTGAGTGCAATTGTACGAGTGTGTGAGAAATATAGTGAATAGTTGGACGTAGCCCACATTGGGTGAACTAGGGTAAACTCTTTGTGTTTTTTCTTCTTCCTTTTTCTCTCCTTCTATCTCGATTGTTGCATGATTGCTCGGTACCCAACAATTGGTATCAAGAGCTAAGGTTCTGAGATTGGGGTTTCGCTGTTTTAGGATTTTCTTGACATTAAGAGACCTGCGAAATCAATCTGTGAGGGATGTCGACCAGCCAATCACGAATCAAGGTTGCAAATTTTGGAGGAAAGGATTTCGAGTTATGGAAACTAAAGATGGAGGCCCTGCTTGTTGACAGGGACCTCTAGCATGTGATCAAAGATGCGCCACCTGCACCTGAAAGATCAAATGAGTTACAGACTTGGATAAAAAATGATCGAAAGGCGCGAAGCCTGATTTGGTTGTGCCTTGTTGAAAATGTTCTGGTGAACGTGACCTCCAATAAGATGGCGAAGGATCTTTGGACGAAGTTAGGCAGTCTCTATTAGAGCAAGTCACTTGTGAATAAGCTGTTCTTGCGAATGAGGCTGTACAATCTACGGATGTCTAAAGGTGGTTCTTTTTTTGCACATTTAAATGAATTTAACATTGTCTGTGCATAAATCATATCTGTAGATGTCAACCTGGATGATGAAGATAAAGCATGCACCTTGTTGTGTTCACTGCCAAACTGTTGGGAGCATATCATTATCATTATAGGTACTGGTGTTAACACACTGTCCTTAGAGACCGTTGTTATCTGAAGAGATGAGAAGGGTAGGTTTTGAGGGTACTGCTAATAAGACTCTGTTTGCTAGAGGGAGGAATATTGATAAATCAAAATTAGGTTTCAAAGGCAAATCTCTGGGAAGGTCAAAGTCTTGTGATAAATTTGAAGAAGGGTGCTGGAAGTGCAAGCAGGTTGGGCACATAAGAAAGGATTGCAAAAATAAAAGTGTGGGCCCTGAGAAACGGGATGAGTCATCATCTTCTGGTACAAAGAAGGATGATGATGATAGCGTGGGAGTGGTTAATTGATATTGGAGTATCATTCCATATGACACCTCACAGGGAGTGGTTCTACACTTATCAAACATGTTCTAGTGGTACAGTGAGAATGGGAGATGACACAACCCTGGAAATTGTGGGACGTGGGAAGGTAAGGCTGCAGATGAAAGATGGAACAGTCAAGAATCTGTCGGATGTAATGCACATTTCGGGTCTAACGAGAAATCTTATCTCCGTTGGAAGTATGGCAGATGCAGGTATAAATTTTAGTAGCGATAAATATTCATGCAAACTAACTCATGGAGCTATGGTAATTGCCAGAGGAGAGTGTCATGGAAAATTGTGGAAACTGCTGGGTCACACAGTGTCAGTGGTGATGGCTGTATATCTGAGCACGCGGAGGAAGACATTGCAATGCTATGGCATAATAGGCTGGGTCACATTGGTGGGAAAGGTCTAGAGACTTTAACATCAAAGAAGTTGGTAGATGGGATTCCGAGTTGTTCTTGACATTAATATGTTTCTTTTATTGATGATTATTCTAGATATGTGTGGTTATACTTCTTACACAGCAAGAATGAGGTGTTCGAAAAATTCCAAGAGTTCAAAGCATTGGTAGAAAATCAATTTGACAGAAAAATCAAGGTGCTGAGAACTGACAATGGTGGAGAGTTTTGTTCTGCAAAATTCAATCAGCTTTGTGTGGCTAGTGGTATTGCAAGGCAAAAGACAACACCATATTCACCTCAACAGAATGGGGGGTGGCAGAGAGGTTGAATCGGTCTCTCATTGGAAAGGCATGGAGCATGCTAAGTGGTGCAGGCTTGGCAGCTGAGTTTTGGGTGGAGGCAGTTTCTACTTCTTGTTATTTGAAGAACAGGTCTCGTACATCAGCTTTGAAGGATAAAACTCCTTTTGAAGCACTGTTTAAAAGAAGGCCAAACATATCTCATGTCAGAGTATTTGGTTATGAAGCAAATGCACACATACCCAAGGAGAAGAGAAGCAAGCTTGATAGTAAGTCTCAAAAGTGTTATTTTATTGGGTACAAGGATGGCATCAAAGGGTACAAGTTGTGGAAACGAGAAACTAAAAGTATAACTTACAGCAGAGATGTTGTGTTCAGGGAAGGAAAGCTGAATCAGATTTTTCCAGAAGCTTCTGAAAAGCCACAAACAATAGAGTTTGATGTTCATAGCTCACAGGTTGGAGAGGAAAATTCAGATTCTGAAGCTATTAAATATGACGGGGTGGAAGATACAATTTCTAATACCGAGGCTGAAGTTGAAGTACAGAGGTTGAGGAGATCCACAAGGGAGAGAAGACCACCTGAGAGGTATACACCTGAAAATTATAATTTATGTGCCACTGACAATAGCTATGCTTTGAGTATCACAGATGATGACCCAAGCACTGTAAAGCAAGCTAGGGATTCGGATGCTGCCAAACAGTTGGAGGAAGCCATGAACAAAGAGATGAACTCTCTGATAAAAAAATCCAACTTGGAGTTTGGTGAAACTACCTACAGATAGAAAGGCAATCGGTTGTAAGTGCTTGTTCAAGAAGAAGATTGGTGCTAATGAGGAGATAGAACGTTACAAAGCTCGCTAGGTTGCAAACATATATTCACAGATAGAAGGGGTTGATTATGGTGAGGTATTTTCACCTGTTGTAAAGTTAAATTCCATTAGACTTGTTTTATCTGTGGCAGCTAAGTATGACTTAGAGGAGGAGCAGCTGGATCTGAAGAAGGCATTCCTTCATGGTGATTTGGAGGAGGCTATTTACATGAAGCAGCCAGAGGGGTTCATAGTAAGAGGTAAATAGAACTTTGTGTGCAAGCTTAACAAGTCTTTATATGGCCTGAAGCAATCTTCCAGGATGTGGTATCAGAAGTTTGACACTTATGTGTTGAACCTTGTGTTTGACCATTGTGATGCAGATCATTATGTTTACATGAAAAAAGTAGAAGATAGATTTGTTATTCTAACCTTGTATGTTGACGACATGCTACTTGTTGGTAACAGTTTGAAGATGATCAGTGTTGTAAAAGGTCTACTGGCAAAGAAATTTGAAATGAAAGATTTAGGCCATGCAAGTATGATCTTGGGCATTCAGATCAAAAGGGAGCATCATAGAGGAAGATTATGGCTGAGTCATAGGAAGTACATAGAAGAGATGACATCAGTTCCTTATGCTACTGCAGTTAGGAGTTTGATGTATGCTATGATTTGTACTCGTCCGGATATTGCCCAAGCAGTGGGAGTATTGAGTAGGTTTATGTCCAAGCCAGGAAAAGAGCATTGGATGGTAGTGAAGCGTATATTCTGTTATCTTCGTTGTACATCTGACCTTGGGTAATGCTATGAAGGCGTGAAAGACTCAATGGGACAACCACCATTACAACTAGAGTGCTTTGTGGATGCTAATTGGGGAGGTGATATTGATAGTAAAAGGTCTATTAGTGAATATGTTGTTTCTTCATTTGGTGGAGCTATTAGTTGGATGAGCAAGAGGCAGAGCACCATTGAGTTATCAACTACCGAGGCTGAGTACATGCCCTTGGCACATGCTGTCAAGGAAGTTATTTGGTTGCAAAGATTGTGTAAAGAGCTTAGCCTTACACAAGGAGATGTGACTGTTGGGTGTGTGATAGTCAGAGTGCCATATTTTTGGCTAAAAATCTAGGATACCATGCGAGGACCAAACACATAGATATCAAATACTATTTCATCAAAGAAAAGATAGAAGACAAGGTAGTAATGCTGAAGAAGGTTTACACAAAGGAGAATGGTGTTGATTTTCTGACCAAGGCAGTGGTTTTGGAGAAGTTTGAATGGTGTACAGCTGCATTGGGATTGAAGAAGCATGCAAAGCATTCGCCAAGTGGGAGAATGTTGGGTATGACTTATACTGTGCCGTCAGAAGATATGCATGAGGGCCCTGCTCCCGGAACTTTTTCGAGGCCTAGTACTGTTGTTGGCCTTGTGTTTTATTATTTGTAGTGTGTGAGGAAATATAGTGAATATCTGGACATAGCCCACATTGGGTGAACCAGGGTAAACTCTATGTGTTATTTTCTTCTGCCCTTTTCTCTCCTTCTCTTATCTCGATTGTTGCGTGATTGTTCGGTACCCAATGTCGGAGGTACCTAATCACTTTCATAGATGATTTTTCTAGATATTGTAATGTTTATTTGTTAAAATTGAAAGATGGGGCTTTTGAAAAGTTTAAGATTTTTAAATCTAGAGTTGAAAATCAACTTAATTTGAAAATTAAGAGGTTTAGGAGTTATAGAGGAGGAGAATATACAATGACTGAGTTCAAGGAATTTTGTGCTTTGGAGGGCATAATACTTGAAACTACTGCTCCTTACTCACCCCAATCAAACGGTGTTGATGAGCGTAAGAATATAACTTTAATTGAAATGATAAATTCTATGTTACTTACAGTTGACATGCCTTTCTCCTATTGGGGAGAAACTGTTTTAACTGTTAATCACATCTTAAACAGGTTGCCGCACTCTAAATTGTCTAAGACAACTTATGAGATATGACACAAACATCCTTGTAGATATGATACCCTTAAAACTTGGGGTTGTGTTGCCTATGTAAGGATACAAGATCTAAGGTAGAACCATTACTTGTGTATATCTAGGTAGTGCAGAAGATAGTGATGCAGATAGATTTTTGGATCTATCTACTAACACATTGATAGAATCTAGAGATGCAGAATTCTTTGAGTACAAGTTTGTTAACAATCTTGACTTGAAGGTTTTTGGATATACAAATTTGATTTCAGAATCTCTTGTAGAATTTGTAGATTGTCCTGCTGACACTATCTCACATAACTATGTATTGAACCAATTCTAGTTAGAAAATCTACAAGAGATAAGGTTTCTAAAAAAATAGGTGAGGACTTTGTCACTTACTATATAGAGGATGATCCATTCTCCTATCAAGAAGCAATGAGATCTAGGGAATCCTTATTGTGGGCAAAAACCATAGATGATGAAATGAGTTCTTTGCTACAGAGTCACACTCGGCAGCTAGTCAATTTGCCAAAAGGGGCTAAGGCTATAGGCTGTAAGTGGGTATTAAAGAAGAAACTGAATAGTGATGGATCAATAGCTAGATATAAAACACGTTTAGTAGCTAAAGCCTTTAAACAACAGAGTGGAATAGACCTTTTTGACGTTTATTCACTTGTCAACTATAAGAATTCTTCTTGCTTTGGCATCTATTTGAACACTTTGTAGTGCATCAAATGGATGTAAATACAACTTTCTTAAATGGAGAGTTAAATGAAGAAATCTATATGGAACAACCTGAAGGATATGTCATGAAAGGCCTTGAGAAAAAAGTTTGTAAATTGAACAAATTTGTGTATGGTCTTAAACAAGCACCTAAGATATGGCATCTTAAGTTTGACAAGGTGGTAAAGAGCTATGGCTTTCAGTTCAGTTATTCAGATAAATGTCTTTACTATTGTTTCATGTCAAATAAGACAGACTTGTATTGCGTTGTCATCAATGGAATCCAAAAGACAGACTTGTATTGCGTTGTCATCAATGGAATCAAAACCTTTTGCTTTAACCTCAACTAGTGAAGAGGCGGAGTGGATAAAGATTTTGATTATGGATATTCCTTTGACTCGGCTAAAGATTAATTCTTTCAGTTTATTTTGTGATAATCAAGCAGCAGTCCAAGTCGTAAAGAATGCTCTCTTTAATTCAAAGAGAAGACATGTAAGACTGAGACATCCATTGTTGAATTATCTGAGGGAACAAGGAGTTAGCACCTTGGTTGATGTGAGATCGAAGGATAACATGGTCGATGCTCTCACAAATGGTTTGCCTAAAGATCGATTATTCAAAACAGTGGGGTAAATGAGGTTAAAGACTATGTAGACAAGTCTTAATTATCATTTACTTACCTTTAATTGTGTGTTTTGAATTATCGAATCTTCCTTTGTTGGCCAAATGATAAGCAAAATTTATATGTTTCATCGATGATCGTGGTTGCTAAATATTTTGAAAATGGTGAGTTATCTTATTCCAAACTTGATGAGATGATTTTAATCTAATTCAAAAGTTCTATCTGGGAAGCTTGTGTCATTCCAAACTTGATGATACAATCCTACCAGGTTGGCTTATCCTTTTGGTTAAATGATCTCATTCCAAACTTGATGCTAGATTATTTGACTTTAAGGAATTAGTAACTGTGACATTCCAAATTGAAACATAGAAATAATTGATTATATAAGAAGCCTATTAGTCTTATTTTGTGAAACGAGACAATCGTTACTCTCTTACAAATAAACTTAGGTTGATGGCACTTTATGACTTCAACTATTTAGGCCTTGTTCATAATTTATGAAACTGGCTCGATGCTTATAAACATGATATTATGATGCTTTATGACATTGATATATGTTCTTATTTGCTTGATGATATGATACTAAATTCTTTTAGTAGAACTAGACATTTTAAGTAGTTTATTCAAATGATTGAATTCATGATAATATGAAATTCATATTTGACATTCTACAAGGGATGATAGAGATGGAGGAGATCTTAATAAGTGGGATCTCGAGGAGGACGACCACCGTGATATATGAATATATCATTTAGAGTAGTAGGGGACTTGACAACTCACATGCTATTGCCCATTATGTGGGAGTTCATTTACTTGAGACTTACATTTTGTTATTTCTATTTTGTGAACATTATTATTATTATGCTTCTTTCTTATATTTGTAAGGCCTTAGACTATTTTGACTGGCCTACTTATACTTGATTGTTATGCATATGTTGTTTGTGAATTGATTTTGAGATTTTCTTTTAGATGTTGGGATCTGGATGAGTTTAGATTTAATCTAAAACTCTTGATATTTATATTGATATATTGATCTCAGAACAGATTCATGATAATGATGATTCACTTAGTTTGATTGCAGATGTTGTTTAAGTTTAATATTTTGTTATTAAAACTCTTTGACCGATCCGAGTTGATTGTCTTGGACTAGATGTGGATGGTTCATGTTTGTTTGAACATTACACTGACTACCTTATTGGATTGTGCTATATAGTGAACATAGGAGAAAATTGTTGAATATATTTAATATATATATATATATATATATATATATATATTCAAATAATAATATGTTCACATATTATTAGATACAGGGGGAGCATGAAGAAAGATCAAGAAATATGCTAAAGATGGATGAGTCTTTTAGCTTTTAACATGTCATTCAATTGAAGGCATTTGTAATTGCTTGATGTAGGAGAGAATCATCCTATGATCCTTTGCATTGCATAAACATCACTCATTGATTTTCATTCATGATTTTACAAAAGCACATGGGTTGTGAAAAAGGTCTAAGATTTCATGATTGCATCAAAGACAAGTGCTCATAGTTTTAAGTTTTTGGAAAAACTATTTTGGACTGTGTTAATCGATTACCACATACTGGTAATCTATTACTTGAGCCTTGAAGAAAATTTTAATTGATTACAAGCATTAAGTAATCGATTACTCAGTATAAACACAGAACATGACCTGACTGTGATCATCAATTACCATTTATTTGTAATTGATTACTTAGTACATTTATAAAAATGAGAATCCCTGTAGTAATCTATTACAGGTCAAAATAATCAATTACTTTGTTCATATATCCTTTCCAGAAAACTGAAGAACATTTTAATCGATTAAATTTGTTTTCAATTGATTACATTGATAGTTTTAATCGATTACTTTGACGATTTAATCGATTGCATTGAGTTACAACTATTTTTTATAAATAGCTAATGGGTTTTCTGAAACTTACAACATTTGCTCTACGAAATGTTCAAAGTTTTCAAAAGCCTTCTTAAAGAGAGAAAGGATATTCTGAGTTCTAAAATTCTTGTCCCACATATTCAAATCTTCATGGTGTATTGAAAGATTTCTTGGGCAAGCTAGATTTCAAAGAAGCATTTGGAGATAAAGTTATGAAACTTGTTTTTCATTTCAACTTTGATTGGTAAATCATATTCATTCATATTCATTGGATCATCAGGTTGTCTCTATCCATTAGCTTTGCTTATCAAATTGTTTTAGAACTTTTGGTTGTTTGTAACTATTACAAAGGGTTCTTGAAGCTTTTTCTAGAGTGGGTTTCTCTTGAATAGTGGAACTCTAATCAAGTTTTGATTAGAAGAACTGGATATAGCTTCTCTTGTTGAGAGGTGAACCAATATAAGTCCTTGTGTTGATTACTTTCTTCAATCTCTTCTTGCTATCTTAATCTGTGATTCTTGGTGAATTCTTTATTACTCAACAAGTGAAGTTTTTGTAATTGCTTTCTTGGGCTGAGTGGTTTGATTCATTGAAGCATTATTGGTTTAATTGTGATAAAGATCCTATAACTCTAATTTTCTAAAATATTTTTAAAGGTCAAGTTTTAACCAATTCACCCCCCCTCTTAGTTATTGTGTGTGTTCATATTGTTTTCACATACAAGCCTAATAAGTTAATGCATAGTTATATAAGTCCATATGGGTTGGAGCCTAATAGCTTGCTATATCACTAGGGTTCTCCCTTTGCTGGAGGTAACATTGTTGAGCATTCTACATTTGATGCCTCTTGGTGTAATACTTCAAGCACCCAACACTAAACCCTTCTCTCTCAAATCCCTTACCTCTAACAAACTGCACCAACATTGCTACCAAAAAGAAGAAAAATGGGCTACAATGATGGTACCAATATAAAATATTGTTTCAATGTTGATGATATGAAGAAACTTAGAGCTATGATAACAAGAATGTTTTATTCTGCTGGCCTATCATTTGATCTTGCTAGAAATTCATATTTTGTTAGTTCTTATTCATGGGTTACTTGCAAGAATCTTAGTGGCTTTGTTCCTCCTAGTTATAATGCGTTAAGAACTAGTCTTTTGTAGCAAGAAATGTCTCATTGAGAAGTTGCTTTTACTTGTCAAATCATTTTGGCCTTTAAAAGAAGTTACATTGGTTACCGATGGTTGGACAAATACTCAAAGAAGGCCTTTGATAAAAGTCATAGTTGTATGTGAAGAAGGACCTATATTTTTAAAGGCTATTGACGGGTCAAAGTAGTACAAGGACAGGCATTACATGGCTAGCATAATAAAAGATGTAATCAAGGAGGTAAGACCACAAAATATGGTCCAAATAATAACGGGTAAGGCTTTTGTTTGTAAGGCAATTGGGTTATTGATAGAAGCTGAATTTCCTCATATCTTTTAGACTCCTTGTGTGGTTCAAACTTTGAATCTTGGAGTGAAAAACATTTGTGTTGCAAAGAATGTTGTTGGTAATGAGGATGTCTTCAATGAATGTGGGTGGATTGTTGATGTTATTCAAGATCCTTCTTTCATCAAGATTTTCATCATGACTTATTCAATGAGATTAGCTATTTTTAATAGATTTCTTCTCTTAAATTGCTTTCAGTGGCAGATACTTGTTTTTCCTCCATGATAGTCATGTTGAAAAGATTGACATTGTTGAAATGTTGTTTGCAAAATATGGTCATTAGGTACAAATGATTAATCTAGAGGATACATTGTTATATACACAACTTTGGAGAAGGAATTGAGACTTAAAGGATATGCAAAACTATATATAGTTTATGAATAGTGGTGTGAAAATTTTAGTTATGTTTATACAGTAGGGTAAGATGCCATCATAGTTATGCCACAGATTCCTTCCACAACTTTCACACCCCTCTGAATCATAATGTAGTGTTCTTCACCCAACTTAGTTCCCCACGAGTTCTTAACCAACCAATACTCAGTTCCTTCATTGTTTTCACCGTATCCCACAACAATGACACCTTAATCTAACTCAATTCCACATGAACCAGTGAAAATACCGCTCTTGTAAAATTGAAAACTAGTGCCACTGGCATTGATTGCTACAGAAACCAATTGATTTGCCACAGTTTTTTGCAATGCCTTCTAATTGTTAATAGGGAAATCTTGATAGCCAATGTGAACCACTTCTTCCTTTGCATTGCATTTTCCATCAACACCTTTATAAGGGCAGTTGGCTTCAGTGTTAATTCCATGATTTTGGATGATGAATTTGACAACACCATCCATGTAACCACCCTCACAACCATGTACCCTACCCTTTGTGTCACAATCAATAATTTCTTGTTTTGACAAAGAGATCGATTTTCCTTCGATTGCTGCAATCACAGAAAAAGAGAAGTTAGTGCATAAATTCCTTCGGTTGCTGTAATCATAGAAAATGCCTAACAACATCCTACAATACAAGGTAAATTATTAAAAGTTAGGTAATAATCAAATTTAATTGGACTTTAAGAATGTCAATGAATAGTCAAGTACTTAAATTACCACATGAGCCTTGGTTCTTGATAGGTGTAACTGCTCTTTTTCTGTCTCCACTCTATTGAGTCTAGTAGTGCAATCACATTTTCTTACTTAAAAGTGGTTGTTCTTGTGTTTGAGGAATACATTTGCCCATTGAATCTATTTCTTGGCACAATGAACTCCTCGTTGGTGAGGTCTACAAATTGATTAATGCCTAAGTTGTAACTGCTTGACGTCGACAATGCCTTTAACAATGATGGGGAATGAACGACATAAGGTGGGCTAGGTGACCCATTTGAGGGTTTAGGCTACTTTGGAATGATTGCAACTTCTTTGAGGACAATCTTGTTGACAAAACCTAAAGCTCCAATGTTTATGATGTTGAACTTTGGTACTTGTCGGCCAAACTTTTGTTACTTATGCTCTAGATCTCAATATCTCACTAAGATCTGCTTCTATTATTTTATCTATCATAAAACACTGTGTTTCCATGTTTTAAAGCCTTGTGATCTATTTTCAAATTTAGTTCACTAAAAAATGTTCAAGTTACAAATATGCTCTTGAAGTTGTGAATATGTGATAGAGGTCCATCACAAGGTCAAGGCCAAGGAGAAGAACTTGAAGAGCTTCCTTTAGTTAGCTTTAGGGGACCCATGACAAGAGCTAGAACTCAAGTCTTTCAAGAGCACATCAAAGCTAACTTGCACCTTTTAGAGAAGCATTAAGAAGCACACCAACTATAGAAGAATAAGGGCTGGATTTTGTACTCTCAAGTTGAAATTAATTCTAGCATCTTTTAGTGGCAATTGTAGTGCCAATAAATAGGCCTTTAGTGGCAATTGTAGTGCCAATAAATAGGCCTTTAGTGGCAATTTTTTAATAAGTGTAGGTGCACTTATATGTAATTTTTTTAGCAACTATGTAAGCTTGTAAAACTATAGTTGCACATGGCTGAGTCATCAAGTGGATACTTTGCACCTCAAGCTTCATTAGCTTTCACCTCAAGCTTCCTTAGCTTGCACCTTAAGCTTCATTTCACTTGCCATTTCATTCCACTTGCATTTAGCTTGCATTTAGCTTAGGTAGCCATTTAGGACCTTGGCTATATAAAGCAAACAAAAACGAAATGTAAATAACTTTTGGTTAAATCAATAAGAAATCTGAATTTTCTTGTGAGAGTTTCTCTCTTGTTCTTGTGCAAGAACTTGGATCTTATCAATGGTTTCTCAAGGCTATTGTGGCGATTCTTCCTAGACTCATTGGAGAGCTTCTCCATGGCGTCATCCATCTTTATTCCTTGTCTAATTCCATCCTTCATTGCTTGATTTCTTGGACCTCATTCATGCCACTCTTGCGCCAATTCTTGAGTAAGAGTTTGAGTTCTTGAAGAGCTCTTGAAGATTGAGTTTCATTGCAAGGTAGATTGGGAAAATCAATGTCTAATGAGCTTAGACATACATCAATATTGATTTGGATTTGGGACTAGTTAAATTTATTACTAACTCATAGCCATGACATAAATTCATTATTTAAAAAAAAGAACACCCATTTGGTTATTTGTGAAAATGGTGATAAAATTGTCACGAGCATATAACGACCATCACCATAGAATATACACGTAGATCAAGGTACTCATAGAACATTTCAAACATATGTATGCACTTACAAAACATAATTTAATTACAAATACAAAAATTATGTCTCAAAAAGAATATACATCGGGTGTTTTACAGTGAAAAGAGAAGTAAAAGAGAAATAGAAGTCAGGGGTGTGATTAGCAAAACAAGGAGTGCATCCATTAAAATAAGGGGTGCATTTAGCAAAATGCAACTCCTGCCCGGGATCAGGTCCTTTGACATCCCGACAAAACACGGCAGCTCCAAACAACCCAATTTTCCCCCAAAAGCACCTACTGTTGCCCATCTGCTCACACGGACTCGGTTCGCAATCATCACAGGTACCAAACCACAAGGTACAACAAAGCAAGGTGAGTTCATCATATTAAATAACAACAATAATTACAACAGGAAAGGAGCACAACCCGGTCAAGAAGCAATACAGTTATCAACATATCAATACAACATTCCAAGCATTCATCAAACACCAACATATACAGACATCCACAACCATTTCATAAATCTACTGATAAAATCTAGCATGATGCATGCTCCTGACTCAATTCTCATTATGCAATGTGGTCCCATCCTGGAAATGGGTCATCCCTGTGGCCAGATGATGCAGTAGCTTGTCAGGATCCCTGTGTCATGCACAGGAATCACCCCCCTATGGTGATCAGCCAATGGGTGTCAGAAGGAGTTCCCAACAGACGTGGCCCCATCTCGGCAGCCGACTTCACAAGCACATACATATACAACTCGGCCAACCTACCTCAGAAGCTGACGTCACAAGCACACATATATAATGCGGCCAACCCATCTCGGCAGCCGACATCACAAACACATACATATAGAACTCGACCAACCCATCTTGACAACCGACTTCACAAGCACATACATATACAACGCGGCCAACCCACCTCAGCAGCCGACGTCACAAGCATACATATATAACGCGGCCAACCCATCTTGGCAGCCGACATCACAAACACATACATATACAACTCGGCCATCCCACCTCGGCAGCCAATGTCACAAGCACATATATATAACGCGGCCAACCCATCTCGGCAGCCAACATCACAAACACATACATATACAACTCGGCCAACCCATCTCAGCAGTCGACTTCACAAGCACATACATATACAACTCGGCCAACCCACATCGGCAGCCGACGTCACAAGCACATATATATAACGCGGCCAACCCACTGCGGCACTCATCACCTTCACGAACACTTCCACAGGTGTCTTAGAAACTCTTCAGCATCAAAATGCCCACCTCACCCACAAGCACGAGGAGTTCTCAAAGCATCTACCCCCCCAACAAGAACACCAATCATCAACAAAAAACAGCACTAAAAAAATTTAAGGCATACCAAATCCCATTCATAAAATACGTAGCTTTTTATGGGAAAAACATCGCACACACCAGGGACATGCAGTTATCATCATGGCTGGACTCCCTAGCCCTCAAACCGTGGTACCTAAAGCTGTTAAGAAACACAATAAACTCCCCTTACCTAACCAGGAGTTCGTCCACGCTTCACGATGGTTCATTCCTTACTTTTGCTCTGACCACGAAGTTCTCCTTGGTGTCAGGATTCTGCAGCTGCTATGGTGGTTCTTGTATGTTGAAGATAACAAAGAAAGGGTTGGGAACGAGAGGTTTCTAGGTGAGTTTTAGAGTGAAAACAGAGGAAACGCAAAGGTAGAAGAAGGAAGAGTAAGCTTGTTGCTGTGCTAGCCTGCTGCTTATAAATACAGCTGACACAGCACGTCCTCTTAACGTGCACAGCCAGCAACCACAGCACAGCAGAGTTGACTTACGTCCCATACCCATCAAGCATGTATACCAAGACAAAGCACTCAAACAACAAGTTATAATTAAAACAATTAATCAATCAACATAACACGTAATTTTAATCACCACAACACACATATAAACGCCCAAATTAGCAACTTAAAATCCGGGTCGTTACAACTCTCCCACCTTTTTAGGAATTTCATCCCCGAAATTACCTAATATGAACAAAGGTGGGTAGGCTTCCCGCATCTGGTTCTCTAGCTCCCATGTTGCATTTTCTCCAGATATGCCTCCCCAGATAACCTTGACCAGGGAAATCTCTTTTCCTCTTAGATGCTTTATCTGTCGATCCTCAACCCTCAAAGGTAGTGTTTCATATGTTAAGTTTTCCTTTACTTGAATATCGTCCAACCCGACCACATGAGATGGATCATGAATGTACTTACGAAGCTGAGACACATGGAATACGTTATGGAGATTAGAAAGGGACGGGGGCAAAGCAATTTGGTAGGCTACGGGACCGACTCTTTTTAGAATTTGGAAATGACCAACAAACCGGGGTGTGAGTTTCCGGGATTTCAATGCTCGACCGACCCCGGTCCATGGGGTGACCTTCAAGAATGCATGATCACCATTCTCAAACTCTAAGTCCTTCCTCCTTCTGTCATAATAACTTTTTTGCCTACTCTGGGCCATTCTCATCCTATCCCGGATCAACCTGACCTTCTCGGTCATTTGTTGCACCACCTCGGGCCCTAATACAAGACTCTCACTGGGTTCCAACCAACATAGAGGTGTCCTACACCTTCTACCATATAGGGCTTCGTAGGAGCCATGCCAATGGTAGAGTGAAAACTATTGTTGTAGGTAAACTCTATCAAGGGCAGAAAACTATCCAAGCTACCCCCTTGTTCTAGAACACATGCCTTCAAAAGGTCTTCTAGTGACTGAATGGTTCGTTCAGTCTGCCCATCAGTTTGAGGGTGATAGGCCGAGCTCATCTGAAGCCGAGTTCCTAAGGCCTTATTCAAACTCTCCTAGAATCTAGATGGGAACCTCGGATCCCGGTCGGACACTATACTAGATGGCACACCATGCAATCGAAGAATCTCGTTAATATATAACGTGGTCAACTTCTCTAAGGAAAATCGGATGTTGATTCGGATAAAGTGAGCAGACTTGGTCAATCTGTCAACAATAACCCAGATAGAATCTAACCCAACCCAGGTTCTAGGCAAACCTACAACAAAATCCATGGAGATACTATCCCACTTCCACTGGGGTATCTCCAAGGGCCACAAGTTACCCGATGGTCGCTGGTGTTCTACCTTGGCTTTCTGACAGATCAAGCACGCATAAACAAACTCATTGACCTCTCTCTTCATGTTCGGCCACCAAAACACATTCTTGATGTCTTGGTACATCTTGGTGGCGCCGGGGTGGATACTTAGGTTACTCCTATGGCCCTTTTCTAGGATCACTTTCCTAAGCCCGGGTATGTTGGGGACACCGACTCTACCTTGAAGTCTCAAAAATCTATCTGGTCCCACCTGGAAACTACTAGCACTCCCCGATGCTATGGCTTCTAGTTGGGTCTTCAGGAAAGGGTCGAGCCTCTGTCCTTCTCGGATCTCTTCTAGCAGCCCGCTCGTAATCTGTAGGGCTCCTAGTTTTACGCTAGTGGGGGTGAGCTCACATGCTAGGCCAAGGTCTCTAAACTGCTCTAACAGATCCAACTCCCTAACCATCAAGGCGGACATATGAAAAGATTTTCTACTTAAATCATCGGCCACTACATTGGCCTTGCCGGGGTGATAACTAAGCTCAAAATCATAATCCTTAAGGAATCCTAGCCATCTTCTCTAACGCATGTTCAATTCTTTCTTGCTAAACAGATACTTAAGGCTTTTATGGTCACTAAATACCTCGAACTTAGAACCAAAAAGATAATGTCTCCATATCTTAAGGGCAAACACCACGGCAGCTAGCTCCAAATCGTGGGTAAGGTAATTCCTTTCATGCGTCTTACGCTGTCTGGAAGCATAGGCCACAACCTGGCCACCCTGCATCAACACCCTTCCTAAGCCCGTCATTGCTGCGTCATAGTACACCTCAAAGGGTTCCCCTAGGTTAGGCAAAACTAGCACGGGTGCAGTTGTTAGCCTTTCCTTAAGAGTCTGGAAGCTATGCTCACACTGGGAATCCCACACAAACACTTGCCCCTTTCTAGTCAGCTTGGTCAACGGCAATGCCAACTTGGAGAAACCCTCTATAAATCTCCTGTAATACCCTGCCAGGCCCAGAAAACTTCTAATCTCGAACACGAACTTGGGGCTGTCCCACTTAAAGACGGTTTCCACCTTAGAAGGATCTACAGTTACACTACCTCCGCATATCACGTGTCCTAAGAAACTCACCTTCTCCAACCAGAATTCACACTTAGACAACTTAGCATACAGATGTCGGTCCCTAAGGGTCTGCAGCACAATCCTCAAATGTTGTTCGTGCTCCTTTCTGGTCTTAGAATACACTAGGATGTCATCTATGAAGACTACCACAAAGCTATCAAGGTAGGGGTGAAAGATCCTATTCATATAATCCATGAACACACCAGGAGCATTGGTCACACCGAAGGGCATAACCAAGTACTCGTAATGACCATAATGGGTTCTAAAAGCGGTCTTTGGAATGTCCTCAGACTTTACCCGGATTTGATGGTAACCCGACCTAAGATCTATCTTACTAAACACACAAGCCCCTACCAGCTGATCCATAAGGTCATCTATCCTAGGCAAGGGGTATTTATTCTTAATCTTTACCTTATTCAGCTGGTGGTAATCTACACATAACCTCATAGTCCCGTCTTTCTTCTTGACTAATAGCACGGGTGCTCTCCATGGGGATACACTAGGTCGCACAAACTACTTATCCAACAGTTATTCCAGCTGTTTCTTAAGCTCGACTAGCTCTAAGGGGGACATCCTATAGAGGGCTACAGATATAGCTCCAGCTTTGGGTACCAAATCTATGGAAAACTAGACCTCTCTCTTAGGTGGTAACCCGGATACATCCTCAAGGAACACTCCTGGGAACTCTCTCACAATAGGGAGGTCGGCTACAGGGACTTTGGTCTCAACATCTGAGTCGATAAGATCATGTACACTTGAGCATTCTCTTTTAAAGATGACATAACCTAGTTGGCCAAGATGGACATCCCATCCTCCCTCACATTCAGGTTGCCAAACACGACTGTCTTATCATAGCAGTTTAACAGAACCTGGTTGGAAGATAACTAGTCCATACCCAAAATAACATCAATCTGGCTAAGAGGCAAACAAACCAGATCAACACGGAATTTTCTACCAGAAATTTCCACAAGGCAGTCCAAACATAACTTGGAAGTCAATACAAATCCATTAGCCGTGGTCTCAACCACAAGTTCATTATATAAAGAAGACACAAGAAGTTTTAGTTGGTCCACACACAACTGAGATACGAAAGAATGGGTTGCGCTGGAATCAAAAAGTACAAGTAAAAGAACTCCATTTATGAAACACTCACCTTGGATCAGATCCTGGGAATTTGAGGCTTCATCACCACTAAGAGTAAAGACTATTTCCGTGGTCCTCGGTTGTCCGGGTTGGCTTTGCTGGCCTTCACCATTCTGCTCCTTCTTGGGGTGTGGGCACTCCCTCTGGATGTGACCCTTTTCTTTACAGTTAAAACAAATCAGGATCCTTCGCCCGCACTCAACAGCGAAATGGCTGAGTTTGCCACACTTGAAGCATGTTTTTCCGGGTTGGAAAAGTAGCTGGTCCACTACTACTGCCACTCGAAAATCCTGCAGTAGTAGTTCTTTGGTGGTTGGGGCGATCCTCATTCTGCTTGTGAGGGATGGTGTAAGGCTTCCCACAGTTCTGGGGCCCAGTCTTTTTGTCCCTAGAATCCTCATCCCAAATCTGGCACATGTTGACCAGGGCCGGGAATTGGCGGATTCCTTGGTAGTTCACGGCTTGCTTCACCTTGGGCCGTAAACCGTTTAAGAACTTTACACACTTCAAGCTTTCACCATCTCGTCCTTGGTAGTGAGGGAAATACCTCACCAGCTCTTCGAACTTAGCCACATACTCGGCTACAGTCCGGTTTCCTTGCTTCAGCTCAAGGAACTCCATCTCCTTTTTGTTCCTCACATCCTCCAGGAAGTACTTTTCCAGGAACGCTTCCTTAAAGGTCTCCCACGTTACAATCCGGCCTTCCGCCTCCATACATTGACGGGTGTTATCCCACCAATACTCGGCTTATTCTGCCAGGGTGTAAGTGCTGAAGGCGACCTTTTGCTCTACAGGGCACGCCATAACCCGAAAGATCTTCTCAATCTCCTGAATCCAAGCTTGAGTGCCGTCAGGGTTGTATCCCCCGTGGAATGAAGGAGGATTGTTGCGTTGGAAGCGGTCCAATCCTTGGTATTCCACAGACCCTGGGGCTTCTCCCCTATTCTAATTCCCCAACGCTAGGGCTAAGGCTTGGAGAGCATCAGCTATCACTTGATCATTCCTACCGACCATCACTTTCTGCGTACAACGAAAAGTGAGAACCCGGAAGGAATACACAAACAAACACCAATCATACCATACAAACTCTTTATGGTTTGTATCCCGGACTGCTTGCCATAATGCCTCCTTGCATCATCCCGGACTATACAGATGGTCAGTCTAATAACCCCCAACAACACACAGAAACTTTATGGTATAGCAAATGTGAGAAATACAAATATGTTATGGCTGCTAAAAACAACACCCTGCACAAAGCTCAAACATAAACAACATGACCTAGCACAACACACCTAGTCACTTCAACAGTCAAACACTCAGCAATCGACATAATTATGCACAGAGAAACATAGCAACCTAATAACTTGCTGGCCGGAAGGTCCGACCTGCTTTGATACCATTAATGTAACGACCCGTCACGTCGCTACTGTATTACTAACTCATAACCATGACATAAATTCATTATTTAAAGAAAAGAACACCCCTTTAGTTACTTGTGAAAATGGTGATAAATTTGTCGCGAGCTATAACGACCATCATCATAGAATATACACATAGATCAAGGTACTCATAGAACATTTCAAACATATGTACGCACTTACAAAACATAATTTAATTACAAATACAAAGATTATGTCTCAAAAAGAATATACATCAGGTGTTTTACAGTGAAAAGAGAAATAAAAGAGAAATAGAAGTCAGGGGTGTGATTAGCAAAACAAGGAGTGCATCCATTAAAACAAGGGGTGCATTTAGCAAAATGTAACTCCTGCCCGGGATCAGGTCCTTTGACATCCCGGCAAAATACAATGACTCCAAACAACCCGGTCTTCCCCCAAAAGCACCTACTGTTGCCCATCTGCTCACACAAACCCGGTTCGTGATCATCACAGGTACCAAACCACAAGGTACAACAAAGCAATGTGAGTTCATCATATTAAATAACAATAATTACAACAGGAAAGGAGCACAACCCGGTCAAGAAGCAACATGGTTATCAACATATCAATACAACATTCCAAGCATTCATCAAACACCAACATATATGGACATCCACAACCATTTCATAAATCCACTCATAAAATCTAGCATGATGCATGCTCCTGACTCAATTCTCATTATGCAATGTGGTACCATCCCAGAAATGGGCCATCCCTGTGGCCAGATGATGCAGTAGTTTGTCAGGGTCACTCTGTCGTGCACAGGAATCACCCCCTATGGTGATCAGCCAATTGGTGTCAGAAGGAGTTCCCAACAGATGTGGCCCCCCAGTACCTCCGTACCCTACAGGCAATCATCAACCTCATTTCCGCCATGCAAATGTCGTATGTTACGTAAGCACCATCAATGTATGACCCGGCTAGGAACACAATCCTTTCTCGCAAGGGTAATCCTTCATACACCTCCTATGTAACATACCGCCCACACAGGGCCCAACAATGCACTGATCGTGGTCCTCGCAAGGTTTACCACCACCCAGTCCCGGCATCTCACAGTTACAATGATGCACTAACCGTGATCCTCGCAAGGTTTACCACCACCCAGTCCCGGCATCTCACGTGTTTATACCTAGCCTCTCACCATGGCTCTATCAAGGTAGCAAAACATCTCAAACACATGTACATACGTACAACTCGGCCGAGCCCATCTTGGCAGCCGACATCACAAGCACATGTACATACATATACAACTCGGCCAACCCATCTCGGCAGTCGACTTCACAAACACATACATATACAACTCGGCCAACCCACATCGGCAGCCGACGTCACAAGCATATATATATATCACGGCCAACCCAATTCGGCACTCATCACCTTCACAAACACTTCCACATGTGTCTTAGAAACTTTTCAGCATCAAAATGACCACTTCACCCACATGCACGAGGAGTTCTCAAAACATCTACCCCCCACAAGAACACCAATCATCAACACAAAACAACACTTAACAAATTTAAGGCATACCAAATCCCATTCATAAAAGACGTAGCTTTTTTTGGGAAAAACATCACACACACCAGGGACATGCAGTTATCATCACAGCTGGACTCTCTGGCCCCCAAACCGTGGTACCTAAAGCTGTTAAGAAATACGATAACTCCCCTTACCTAACCAGGAGTTTGTCCACGCTTCACGACGGTTCATTCCCTACTTTTGCTCTGACCACGAAGTTCTCCTTGGTGTCGGGATTCCGCAGCTGCTACGGTAGATCTTGTATGTTGAAGATAACAAAGAAGGGATTGGGAACGAGAGGTTTCTGGATGAGTTTTAGAGAGAAAACAGAGAAAAAACAAAGGTAGAAGAAGGAAGAGTAAGCTTGTTGTTGTGCCAGCCTGCTGCTTATAAACACAGCTGATATAGCACGTCCTCTTAACATGCACAGTTAGCAACCACAGCACAGTAGAGTTGACTTACGTCCCATACCCATCAAGTACGCATACCAAGACAGAGCACTCAAATAGCAAGTTATAATTAAAACAATTAATCAATCAACATAACACGTAATTTTAATCACCACAACACACACATAAACGCCCAAATTAGCAACTTATAATCCGGGTCGTTACAAGCACCATAAGATTGGAATTTAAGTTTGGCAGCAACGAATCCTGCTCAAAAAATTTAAAAAAATAGTTATAAACATCCATTCCCATAAAGTCCCAAAAAGCTTGAAAGAAACACCCCCAAACCCACTTGGTCCAGGGGTCTTAACACCATTCGAGCTAAAAAAAACCAACTTAAATTCCTCACAAGTAGGGAGATTCATCGATGCCAAATTTTCATCATTGGGGTTATAATGCAAAGAGCACTTGAGATAGTAAGGAAGACATAGGTCTTGGTGAGAGACGTTGGTCTCGGGTGAAATGAGCTCATGTTATTGATGGACTATCATCTGTTACCATTTGACATAAGAAACTCCACACATACCTATAAAAGATTATCCTAGAGATGAGAGTCATGTGAGGAGTCAATCCTCAAAAGTAGTGTATGGTCACAGATTGGCACCTAAGGTATGCTCGCAGGTATGATCAGCATTATGGGTGTAGCTCTGAGTTACGACTATGGGTCACACAATTGATTTGGCATTCCTGACTAAACACAAGGCATAACCAAGGTTTATGAAAGCCTTATTAATGTACAGAGACGAGGGTGTATTTTCAATCATCATCGAACTTAAAATGTTGTAAGGCTATTGATGTAATGTCACTAATTATAATTAATGTAATTTGGGTGATATTTGCATAATTAAGAGGCTTAGTCTTAATAAAAGAGGATTAATGAAATGAGGGGCATTTTGGGTCTTTGTTTAGAAGTTAGGGTGTGAATATGAGTAATGGTGGGTATGATTAGTAATTCTGAGACCCCAACAACCCCCCTTACTAAATTATTGTTGAATGCACCCCCTCCTCATGTTAAAACATACATCTGACCACACTTCTCACAT
>CM023946.1:30424613-30434734 GCA_013407115.1 Glycine latifolia | reverse complement strand
TTCTTCTTCTTCTTCTTCTTCTTCTTCTTCTTCTTCTTCTTCTTCTTCTTCCTACACGTCTATATCCCTCCTTCACACCCAAGCACCATTCGTCTTCACTCCTTCTTGATTGGCGGCTAGAAACACAAATTAAGCAAGAAAGGAAGCTCTTCTCTTTGTCCTTTATTGTTGTTGAGTATTGGTTGTGAGCAATTTGAGAAAAAGGTGGAGCTAGGAGCTGCCCACTTCATTCGGAGTTGCTGGGCAGAATTGGAAGCTATAGAGAGCTTGGTCCACCCTTCAATTTGATTCTTTGAGCTCTAAGGTTGGTACCCTCCTCCTATTTCTCCTTGATTCTTAGAAATCATAAGGTTAGGGTAAGGTTTGATGAGGGTTTGAAGTGAAATTGATAGATGTTGAGTATTGGGAGGTTGGGATAGTTTTAATGTATAATTTGGAGTGTGTAGAAGTTGATATAAGTGTTGAAATGGTGTCCCATGCATGAAACATACATAAATGTACTTGACAACAAAGAACGGTAATCTGGTCAGCCATGATGTTTTGTGCATAACAGGAGCTATAGGTATCCAAATGGTCTAAAAACAGTGCCATTTGAAAGCTAAGAGGTTTATGTTTGTTCTGGAATTTTTGTGCTATTTTTGGAGGTTCCTGGAATTAATTGTACAGAGTTATAACAGGCTGTTATACCCTATTTTTATTAGATTTTACTAGTGCAAATGGCAACATTGCAGAAATTATATCTCATTCTAGGATGATCCAAAATTTTGAGTGATTCTAGTGGAGATAGAAAGATATGTATGTGTACTTTATACCTGTAAAAGCGCAGGTCATTTGGATGAGTGTCTTGGTGTTGGCGGGTGTTTGAAAATGGCTGGTTGGACCGATATGTTGTTGTCAGCACTGATATAGTGTGTGGCAGTTCTGGTATTTTAATTGTTACAGAGGCTGTGGCTAATGAAATTGGATGGGACCAGTCTTGTTTGAAATATGAGAGATAGATCTATATGCCACTAAATTCCCTTGATTTTAGGAGTTTCCTACAGGGATTTACGATTTTTCTAAGTGGGTACAAAATCTGCATAATTTTATGCATGAAAATTCTATTTTCCGTGTGTTTTAGTATAATTACATGCCTTATACGGATAGGATAGTTGTTGATTCATGCTTGTGTGCCTTTGTATAGGGTGTGACACCGAGGGTGTTAGTGGCGGAGACCACAGTTCAGGGATTGGACAGCAGAGCACTATTTTGCCAGGTGAGCTTTAGTTCTTGGGGTTTTTTCCCTCTATTTTCCACCATACTCCGAGGGAGTGATGGTTGCATACAAGATTCATATGTATTGAATTGGATGTTACAACTTCCCTCATGATAATATTTATACATGTTTCTGTGCCTTGTGTATGGTTGCCTTTCGGATAGATCTTTTGGCCAGTTAGATAGATATGGACCTCCCTAGGAGTAGAGCGCAACTCCTAGTCGGTTTGCTCACATAAAAGGTGTATGATCCCTTAAGACTAGAGATAGGTGGTCCAGTCGCGGTTGAGGCCTATTCTCGAAGGTGCCATATACGTGCATCCATGTGTAAAGGGGTAGCTCCCGATGGGATGACACAGGTGTGAGTTTCGACCTCACACTGGGGACTAAGAGTCCCAATGTTGATGATGATGCATCTTTGGCCGCGTAGTACCGTAGATACACATTAGAGCTAGAGAGTGTCTATGTGTTGTTGTGAGGGCCAGGAGGCCTGGTGTTGTGATGTCTTTGATGTTATGTTATCATGGAAGTGAGCCAGGGGGAGGAAAAGCCTCCAAGAACCCTAAGCTTACTGAGATTGTATCTCACCCCTATTGGGATCTTATTTTGCAGGTGATGCATTTGGCAGAGATGATGGGTCTCAGGGCGGGGGGCCCCAATAGGGACAGACACTGTATAACTGCTTGGGTAGTACTTTGAGAGCATTGTGGCTCACTACTTTATGTATATGATGTATTTTGTACCCCTGCAAGGGAAGATGTGCGTGCACATATATTTTGGATCCTGTATGAATTGTGATGTACATACGCTGTATATTTTGTACCCTCTTGTAAGGATGTGATCTGTGAGATCATGGCACAGGGTGCCTATTCTTTTGTATAGCCACAATGATTGTTTTTTATGATGTATATTTTATATATATATATATATATATATATATATATATATATATACATGTGGCTTCTGATTCTCCTGATATATTTGTATGGACATTATTGTTTTACTTGCCATTCTTTATGTTATCTGGATCGCAGGGGCTTGTTCTGGTATCTTGGTATTCGTATAGGTAATTGTGGATAGTTACCATACATGATGAATCAGATATATGGTTTTGAAAGGAAATGACGATGACATCAGGTTTTTGAAAACACTTCTGTTGGTTTTAATTAATTGATTTTAAATTCATTACTGTGCTAATCTGATTAAGTAACTATTAATACACCGAATGTTTGTGTATGTCCCGAGAAAGTCGTATGTGTGTTGGTTTAGAGGAGGAGAGAGACTCACTCTATAAACATTTATTTTTAGAGAAAGATGAATGATCTAGTGTGAACAACAAAGATGGAATGGAAAGCTACGACAAGCCCTAATGATAGGGATGAACTTGTGCGAGTAAAAGGAGGATTCTCTTATGATGTTTCACAAGTTTCAAGTGGTTTTATAAGGGTTGAATTTTATCAAATTATTGCCATGAGTCTTTGTTAAGAATTAATCAAATTAAGGCTATAGCATCATCATTAGCTGAAATTGAAATATCAAGAAGTTTTTTTTTTTTGGACTAGCCAAGAGAAAAAAATTATTGAGCCAGTGGAAGGTACAAGAAATACCCCTTGGGCAGTTATGAAGTCCAACCACAATCAATTACATAGGACCCCTGCTAGCGCATGCACACTGGCATGAAGAAAATCCTATGAAAAACAAAGACACATCCCAACATAGAACAAGGAAGGTAATTCTCCCAAAGCTTTCAGTCAATTGAACATAACAAAGAATTTTACATTTAAAAAGCAATTCATGGTATTGATTGTAAACATAACATTGGTTGGGTTGATTGTTGGAAGAAAATTGTCCAATCTACATCTTTCCCATTCCCATTGAGAGAGCTTTAAGAAGTCCAAAATAATCTGTAAGATATGTTGGGTATCTCTAAAGACCACATTATTATGATGCCGCCAAATTGACCATATAGTCACCAACCACACACCCCAACAAACTTTTTTCTCTTCCCCAACACCACCACAGTGTTGCCAAACTATCTGGACCATGTTACCTGGAAGAACCTTTACTACACCTTCCAACTTGCTTACCTTCGCCCATATATTAAAAGCAAACCTGGAGTGCAAGACAAGATGGGCAATAGTTTTTCAACTTGTTTGCACAGTGGGTAAAAATAATAATTTTCGAGAAGTTGACAATCCTATTCCTTAGATTATTCTTTATTTGAATCGAATCCAGGAAAACTCTCCATGCAAAGGCCACCACTTTTGATGGTGCGTTAAAAGATGACACATTTGAGAATATCATAATCCACATTTCATCTAGGAATCGTATTAACAACTAGTATCAGGCGATAGACTTCGTTGACTTTATATCCATCCCTTAAGTTTTCTTTCCACACCTATTTGTCCTCTACCTCTCCCTTTGGAAATTTTGATCGAATTAAACTCGTGAATTTTGTTACAACCTCCTTTTCATTTTATAATGTATCATTCTCTTGTATGTGTCTTAGATGTATTACGTATTCAATTTCAAGGATGTATACATGTATTTATATTTGTAAAGCATAATTGTTTAATGAAGGATTTACACGATGTACATTAATTTTTTATTGTGTTTTAATGTTTTGTTGGGAATCGAGTGTTTGATAAATTAAGTTGTTTCTTTATGAATGATATTTCACTAACGGGCGCTTCCTTTAAAATGAACGATGAGTTATTGATAATTGCTATGCATACTTGGTTGTTTCACTTAAATTACATAGCAATTATCTCAATTCTTTTCTTTTAATGCTCTGTTTGATCCCAAAAGATAGGAATTTAGGTTCTTTTGGATTTTTGCTTAAGAAAGTTAAAGTTAGTGAATTTTACAATGTTAGCTTTGTGTTTTAGAGCTTTGGTACAACAACAATGGACTAGAAGATGTGTAAAAAATTGGAGCAGCTCGTTTAGTGTGAAAGAGTGTCCTCAGTGTGAGAAGCCCAACCTAGAGGAACACGTGCCAAGCATCTGGTGGTTTCTCAAGTTAGTTGTACCATGTATGTGTTTAATGCTCACATGTAGGCTCAATGTCCTTTCACTTAAGACAGTTGTATTGTGCATGGCGCTCAGCACGCACATGCAAACTTAGCCCACAAGGACTTTTTGAAAACGCAACAGTGCAACATTTCTGAGGTAGTGAAAAGAGGCATTGCTTCATTGGATAAAGGGAGATGGCCTATGGCATTTTTCTAGAGACTAAAGCCACTTTGGAAGCTCTTCTGCTTCCATGTTCTCCATTTCTTTGTTTCCTCTTCTTGTTTTGGGTCTCTCATGGCCATGAGAGGCTAACTTACCCATTGTTGGGGCTTGGATACCAAAAACTCTATGATGTAATGACCTCTACAACTATCCATTTAATGTTATTTTAGTATTATTGTTTCCTTTATATGTTTATTGTTCTAGAGACTAAAGTCACTTTAGGAGCTCTTCTTCTTCCATGTTCTCCATTTTCTTTGTTTCCTCTACTCTTTTTTGGTCTCTCATGGCCATGAGAGGCTACTTACCCATTGTTGGGAGCTTGGATACCAAAAACTCTATGATGTAATGATCTTTACTATTCATTTAATGTTATTCCAATATTATTGCTTCCTTTCTATGTTTATTGCTTTGTTTATGGTTTGATCACTCATATACATGTTCGTTATAGACTTGTAGTATTTTAATCATTGGGAAATATTTTTACTCTAAGAACTTGTAGGAACTTCTAAGTAACCAGTATCTAAGGATGGAAATGTGTTGGTTAGCCTTATTTATGCATATTTATTCTTAAAGCAAGTTACTTGGTTTAGTTTTCTAAGGGATTAGGAGTTAAAAAAAGTGACTTGGGATTTTTCGCATGAGGGATCATGGTTAGAGTAAATTAGCTGGTGAAGGCAATAGTTGGAATAGCTTTAAATGGTGAAAAATCTTTAACATTACATCAAGAGTACTTTTGGTTGGCCGAGCACCCAACACTTCTACAAAATCTGCACCAAGTTGTCATTTTTACACCCAAAGTGTTTGTTTTTCTTGTCCCTTTGAACCTTGCTCTATTTTTATGTCTTTTATTACTCTTGAACTTTACATTTCTTCACTTTTACCTTAAAATATATAAGTTTTTCTTCATTCCATTGCTTAAAATTCTGTATATACAAACTCTGAGTCCAAGTCCCTATGGACTCAACACTCGGTCTTACCATTTATTACTACTTATACAAATTGGTACGCTTGCCAAGGAGTTAAGAAGTTTTTGGTATTGTTGTTAGGGACTTTGTTCCTCGTGCTTGGTAGTTTATATAACTTCATTTTAAGCATCAATTATTATTCTTTGATTCTTTGGTTAAAATTTTGTTTTTACAATAAATGCATGAATTTTGCTAATTTTTTTCTCTAGTGCTTCTATTGTTGTATGCAAGTTAGAATTTCGGAGGAAGAACTTGTTTCACTTAATCATGAGATTAAGGTCGTTTGTCGAAAAAATAACACTTTGTGTAAGAAGCAAAAACAACAAGAGAGGCAATCTAGGCAAAGAGCAAGGTGAGATTCTTCCTCTCCAATATCTACTAAAATCATCCCCCCCATCTTAGAGGATCCAACAGTGTCTCCTCCTATCTTTGAGGAGCCTCAATTGGCAGAAGAAAAGACACCTAAAGTGACACTTAAAGACTATTCGAGCTCCACAACACCTCAATACTTCACTAGTATAGTGAGGCCGAATCTGCAAGCAACCAAAATCTCATATCCACACTCTCATCCAATTTATTCAAGGCAACCTCTTCCATGGTTTAGCTAATGAAGATCCTTATGCTCACTTGGCCACCTACATAGAAATTTGCAACACGATCAAAATAGTTGGAGTTCTGGAGGATGCTAATTGACTCAACCTATTCTCATTTTCATTGCCCGGTGAAGCAAAGAAATGGCTAGAATCTTTCAAGGGCAATAATTTGAGGACATGCGATGAAGTTGTAGAGAAATTCTTCAAGAAGTACTTCCTGAAATCTAAGACCACTGAGGGGAAGACGAAGATTTTGTCATTTCACCAATTTCCAGATGAGTCTCTTAGTGAGGCCTTGGACCGTTTCAGTGGTTTGTTCCGCAAACTCCCACACGTGCATATAGTGAGCCGGTTCAAGTTAACATGTTCATTAATGGCCAACGACCTCATTCAAAGAAACTCCTTCATTCCTCCGTCGGTGGTAAAATAAAGTTGAAGACCCCCGATGAAGCCATGGAGCTTATTGAGAACATGACAGCTAGTGATCATGCCATCCTCTGCGGTAGGGCAGATACTTTGTCTAAGAAGAGTCTCCTAGGACTCACCTCTAAGGATGCATTCCTAGCTCCAAACAAGCTTTGTAAAAAACAACTTGAATCCCTCATGGTTACACTCAACAAGCTTCTACAACAATTTCATTCCCTTTAACCAACTTAATCGTTCACTATGCAAGTTGGAGGATGCACCCTGTGTGGTAAGGCTCATGAAGTAAAGTTATGCATGGTTCAAGAGGAAGCGTCAAAGAAGTTCAATTACATGGCAAACCAAAATCATCAAGGTGGTAACTTTTCTCAAAATCAAGGTCAAGGGTGGAAATTCATCCAGGGAACAACTTCAACAAAGATCAAGTGGTCCATCCAATCGACCTTCCAACCAAGGCCTCAATCTATATGAGAGAAACTACCAAGCTTGAGGACACCTTGACATAATTGATGCAATTCTCCATCTCAAACCACAAAAGCACCGAATCGGCAATAAAAAATCTTTAAGTGCAAATAGGCCAACTTGCAAAGCAACTTGTAGAGAAGTCCAATGAGAATTTTGTGGCTAACAAGGAGAAAAACCCCCTAGGGGAAATGTAAAGTGGTGCTTACAAGAAGAAAAAGGATAGAGGGCCTTGTTCGTGATGAGTTAGTGGAGGGTGTAGTAAAAGATGTGAGAGATTATGAGGAAGTTGTAAGAAAGAGAGAAGGGGCTAAGAATAAATAGGGAGAAATGAGTATTGAAAATGCATAAAAAATGAGAAAAGCGGAGAAAAAGAGAAAAATAGTTTTAAGGATGGAGTTGATGAGGTCTTATCTTCTGAGACCAAGAGTCAAATGGCGAGAGAAGTAAAGAAGAGAACACCTAATGGCCCTACCAAGGATGTTCCTTATCCTTTGGCACCATCAAAAAAAGGAGACAGAGCATAATTTCACAAGGTTTCTTAACATCTTCTAGAAGTTGGAGATCACCATTCCTTTTGGTGAAGCTACTCAACACGTGTCAATGTACACAAAATTCTTGAAGGATCTCCTCACCAAGAAAGGAAAATACATTAACAATGAGAGCATGGTGCTGGAAGACAATTGCAGTGTAGTGATTCAAAGAATTTTTCTTACAAAATTCAAAGACCCTAGAAGCATGACCATTCCTTGCTCAATCGGGGCAGTATCCATAGGAAAGGCCCTTTATTGATTTAGGGGCAAGTATCAAATTTGATGCCTCTTTGGATGTGCTGGAGAATTGGAAACTTAGAAATCATGCCAACCCAGATGACTCTTCAACTTGTGGATCGCTCTATCACAAGACCCTATGGTGTTGTTGAAGATGTTCTTGTAAAAGTATAGCATTTCACATTCTTGGTGGGTTTCCTCACTAAGGATATAAAAGAAGATTTGGATGTGCCTTTGATCTTGGGACAACCATTTATGCTCACCGCTAGATGTGTTGTTGACATGCGGAATGGTAATCTTAAGATGAGTCTGAGGACCAAAAGGTGATCTTCAATCTCTTCGAAGCAATAAAACATCCAAGTGATAGAAAAACTTGCTTTAGAGTGAAGGCTATTGAACATAAAGCAAAAAATGTTGTGCAGCAATTCACTATGCATTCCTTTCTTGAAAAGGGTCTAGTGAATGCCATTGAATGCCTCACGAAGGAAGAAAAAAAAGGTCTCAAGACCTGCATTGAAGACCTTGATAAATTAAGATAAATTCCTCTGGGGGAAGATGTTTATAAGGAGCTGAAGAAATATATTCTTGTAGAAAAAATTAGGGTGGAGTTGAAGGTTTTATCGCCTTATCTTAACTATGTTTTTATAAAAGAGGATGATGCAAAACCAGTAGTCATTAGCAATGTTTTGTCTCTAAAGGAAGAAGACAAATTGGTGGAGTTTCTCAAGAAGCAGAAGGAGGCAATTGGGTGGCCCATTTCTTACCTCAAGGGGAGTAGTCCATTATATTGCATGCACATGATCATGATGGAGGTCAATTATAGACCAGTGTGGCAACCTCAAAGGAGACTCAACCAGATTATGAAGAAAAAAGTGCGGAAAAAAGTTCTCAAGTTGCTTAAAGCTAGACTAATTTATTCTATCTCAGGTAGTGCTTATGTGAGCTAATGCAAGTTGTTCCAAAGAAGGGTGGCATGAAGGTAATCCGAAATGATAAGAATTATCTCATCCCTACAAGAAATGACACCGGTTGGAGGATGTGCATCGATTATTGCAAGCTCAATGATGTCACACGGAATGATCACTTTCCGCTTCCATTCATGGACCAAATGTTGGACGGGCTAGTTGGACAAGCCTTTTATTATTTCTTGGATGGCTACTCGGGGTACAATCAAATAGTGATGGAAATGAGAAATTAAAGTAGAAAACTCACAAAAAGATCTTATGTGTTGCTGTTAATCCTCGTGATGTAAATAAGAATTTGTGAGATCAATGAAAGAGTGGTTCCTTACAAGCAAATACAAAATTAGTGAGTGCTCCCCAAGGACCCTAAGTGCTTTAAATTCCAAGAAAAACTATGATTTCTTTGTTAGCCCAGCCACATTACAAGCTTATTAAAGTCCTTAGTGATCCATGTTGTGTATGTGCAAATGCATTGAATGAGATGATGTGCAAAGTTGGGATGTGTAATTCCAATCAGGTTTGAATGAAAGACATGTAACCGAAACACTTGTTTGCTTGAGAGAAACACTAGCCTTTAGAGGAGTGTAGCATTGTCTACTCTTTCTAAGATACTTGTCATGTTTTGCTAACCTCTGGAATTTATGGGTGCATTCTTTCTATGATCTCATCACGTAAACCATATCAAGTGTGAACTTGAGGATTGTGGAGCTGAAATTGTTTTGGAAAACATGCAATTATCTCAAATTTTGTGATTGAGTTCTAATCCTTGATGTTCTCATTAATCTAATCTAGTTTAGTGTTAGTGTTTAGTTTAATTTTTCTTGAGGACAAGCAAAACTTTAAATTTTGGGAAGTTTGATAATTGTTATGCATACTTTGATTTTGCACTTAAATTACATAACAATTATCTCAATTCTTATCTTTTAATCCTCTATTTGATCCAAAAGATAGGAATTTAGGTTCTTTTGAATTTTTAGCTTAAGAAAGTTAAAGTTAGTGAATTTTATAGTGTTAGCTTTGTTTTGTAAAGTTTTGGTACAACAACAATGGACTAGAAGATGTGTGAAAAACTAAAGCAACTCGCTTAGCATGCCAAAACACATTTAACGCAAGAAACCAAACCTAGAGGAACACGTGTCAAGCATCTGATGGTTTCTTAAGCCAGTTGTACCGTGTATTGCATTCATCACACACATGCAGGCTCAGTGTGTTATCACTTAAATCAGTTGCACTCTACATGGAGCTCAACGTGCATATGCGGCTTAGTGTGTGAGGACATTTTAAAAAACACAATAGTGCAATGTTTCAGGGGCGGTCAAAAGGAGTACAGTTCCATTGGACAAAGGGACATGGCCTAGGGCATTTTTATAGAGACTATATCCACTTTGGGACCTCTTCTTTGTAACACCCCGTAGGCCTCCGGTGCGTTAACATTAATAATATCAGTATAGCGCAT
>CM023946.1:30370338-30409881 GCA_013407115.1 Glycine latifolia | reverse complement strand
TAACTTTTCTTCCTTTTTCTCTTAATTACTAAACCTAGGTTATTATACAAAGCCTCTTCCTTTCCAAATAATTAAAAAAAAAAGCCTCTTCCGTTGTAGATAAGTATGACCTAAACTAATTATTAGGCACAATAAAAAAAATTGATGGCTACGTAAATAAATTTTTTTAGTCATCGTCATAATTGAAGAAAATAAAATTAGATATTTGAACATTTCATTTTTTAAACATCCTATTAATATTTTTTATTTTTTTATTTTTTTATCACATATTATCTATCATACTTATAATGGTTTTTTCCTCTTCCTCACTAGATATAAAATAACATAATAGATGTATAAATATATTTTTCCTAGAAAATACTCCGCACGTCAAAACCCCTCATCCGCGACAGATCCTAGAAGGCTAAAACAACGAGAAAGACAGGGCCCTCAACAAATTTAACAAAAATTCAGATCAAAACAATGTAAAAGGTGATGCGGGATTCAAGCATCGATTTATGGTAATTTTATGTAAAGTAGGGGTTGTTCGATTAATCTTGGCAAATATTTTGTTTTATTGATTTCAGTAGGTTTCTTATAATGGTAATGTATACTAATTATGGCAAACCAACGTGTTACTAGGCTTTAAAACTTGTTCCGGAGTCGGATTAAGATGTTTTTATATTAATTCAAAGGTTAAATGACTATCTAAATAACTGTGGTGTTTATGTTACCTATTAAAAAAAGTAATGTACTTTGTGTAAGTTGATCCCTCTCTTATATCTTATTTAATTTGATGAGTTGATATTAAAAAAATGCATATGACTTTTAATCTTTACTGTTTATGTATTTTTAGAGCAAATCTTTACTGTTTATGTTTAATTGTATGTGCCAAATTTAAAATTTCATATTCTTAAAATTATAATTGCACGAACAAACTTGCCTTAATTGTTAAAGTTGAATATTGGATATGGAAAAGTATGATGTGTTGATTTCTGAACAGCTAAATTTTGGCTTAACTTTAATTTGCATAATTTTAATTCTAATGTGACATTTTGGGCAGGTCACTGTATAAATTGTTTTTGCTTGGAAAACTTTTTGGGATGTTTGAATCAGTTAGGCTTAATTATATGCTTTCTTGGATATGATTGTTTCAATTTCTTAACATTGCTTTCTTACTTCAAAAAATTAATAATAACATTGCTTTCAAAATGTTTTTGACACCAAACACGAATTGAACCATTTGCATGTCTTCCACGTTAAGCATTTATGGCAGAAACTACAGATTAAATTGATGGAAGAATAAACGCTATTGGTCTCAAAGTGGTGTTTCGCAATACTTTCTTTGATGACAAAGTAGGGATATCCATTTCGCCTGTGTATGTTTGTACAATGGTAGTCGTCATATAGAAATTTCTTAAATTCTTCGCCAATGATCCATTTCAAGCGCAACTCCTTTTTCATTGAATAGTATTGAGAGAAAAATGAGAAGAAGAAAAAAATGATAGGTTGCTGCTGATATTCATATATGAACAAAATATTAGGGTTAAGACTTAAGAGATAGAGCAAAGAAAGAAAAAATAATTTCTGCTCAGATATTATTTCATAGGCATTCCAAATCAACTGTACACTTATATAACCTATTTTGTTCTCAACAAAGGATGAGAATCATGTATGTGTCAACATTTTATTTTATTTTAGAGAATAAAAAGGAAGGAAATAACGTATGAATTATGTATTATCTAAAATATGCTAAGATTAATCGCAAATAAAATTCTTTAACCAATAATAGTTATGGGCTTTTTGGACAGCTAGGCCCATAATATCTTGTTTAACTTTTGAGATTTTTTTTCTTGCATCCATCAAATTAAATTGCATTTTTCAATATTATTTTTTAAATATATTTTATGAAATAATTTAAAAATAATAGCGTAAGAATCAATTTAGGTTTAGTTAAGAACCAAGAAGAGACTAAACTCTTAATTCAAGCAAATGCTTAATTTTATTAATAAAATATTGTCCAAAAATAGCAATATCTGAGTACTTATTTATAGAGCTAAACCTCTAATAATCACATAAAAACGTACAATAAGGCTTATTTTTTGTAACATTCAAGCCAATTACAAAAATAAACAAAATTACGAAAATCCTCGCAGATATTGCACGCTAAGCGAACCATGCGCGCTAAGCCCAAAAAACTCTCTGCCAAGGAATTGCACTAAGCGCGACATGCACGCTAAGCGGGCCAGGGAGTTGCACTAAGTGAGTCACGCACGCTAAGCCTAAAAAAATCTCTGCCAAGGAATTGCGCTAAGTGCGAAATGCGTGCTAAGCGAGCTCTCCAACAATCTTCAATTCCTCCATTCTTGTCCTTGATAAATAATCTATCCATGATTCTCTTGGTCATCTCTTCTTGTAGAAGCTTGGCTTTGTACCTTGTCATTGGACCCTTCAATTCATGGAGTGCTTCTAGAACTTCATGCTCTTTGGATAGTCTTCTATCATCCCCTCCTTGAAAAGAATTCATCCTCAGATTTTCAGTCAAGACACTTATATCATAAGAAGAAATATCAGTGACATTAAAACTAGAACTCACCCCATACTCACTTGGCAAGTCAATCATGTAGGCATTGTTATTAATCCTCTCAAGGATATTGAAAAGGACCATCACCCCTAGTTTGGAGTTCAGATTTCCTTTGGAAAGGAAACCTATCATTCCTTAGATGTACCCAAACTCAATATCCGGGATCAAATACCATGGTCTTTCTCCCCTTGTTGGAATGTCGTGCATATTGCTCCATCTTTCTCTCAATTTGATTTTGCACCCATTCCTAACAAAAATGGCTCTAGAAAACTCATTCTTACTCAAAATAGAAAAATCATTAGGTAAGTATATTAAATCAACAGGGAATAATGTGTTAAAATCATAAACGACCTCAAAAGGAGAAAAAGAAGTGGTAGAGTTGGTTACCCTATCATCAAGTCTAGGATTAGTTATGTCGATACCTTACGATGATGTTGTTCATGGGTCTATAATCCGTGCAATCCTCCATGTGCTATCTTTCTTGGGGAATAGGATGATCGACATTGTACATGGGCTCAAGCTTTCCTTCACCCATCCTTTTTGCATCAACTCTTCAACCTGCTTTTGAAGCTCCTTGGTCTCTTCCGAATTACTCCTATAGGAAGCCCTATTAGAAAGTAACGCTCCCGGAACAAAATCAATTTAAAGCTCAATTCCTCTTAAAGGAGGCAAGCCATGGGGTATGTCTTGTGTAAAGACATCCTCAAACTCTTTTAAAAGTGTACAAAACCTTGAGGCAACTCAAGGGCACTAGAAGCAAACACATATAATTTAGAATGAGTAAATACATTTTTTGTCTAGCTAGCATTACTCTTTCTACCTCCTTAGATTTGATAAACTAACTCTCTTTTATCACTCTTTTTCTCTATTTTCGTTTGTTCTTTCTTTTCACTCTTTGTGCCATCTTTTGTTTTCGACTTTTCTCTCTCAAAGTACTCTTTTTTTCTTTGATTTTCTTTTCTTTTTCTCTTTTCAGTCTCATTTTTATTTGATCCTCACACACCTCACTTGGAGACAAAGGTGAGAGAACTACCTTTTTACCTTTTTAAATTGACAGAAGAATAAACGCTATTGGTCTCAAAGTGGTGTTTCACAATACTTTCTTTGATGACAAAGTAGGGATATCCATTTCGCTTGTGTATGTTTTGTACACTGGTAGTCGTCATAGAGAAATTTCTTAAATTCCTCGCCAATGGTCCATTTCAAGCACAACTCCTTTTTCATTGAATAGTATTGAGAGAGAAATGAGAAGAAGAAAAAAATGATAGGTTGCGACTGATATTCATATATGAACCAAAGATTAGGGTTAAGACCTAAGAGATAGAGCAATGAAAGAAAAAGTAATTTCTGCTCAAATGTTATTTCATAGGTTTTCCAAATCAACGGTACACTTATATAACCTATTATTGGTTAAAGAATTTTATTTGAGATTGGTCTTAGCTTAGTTTAGACAATACACAGTACATACGTGAAATTCAATTCCACAAAAAGCTTTAGAATTGTCCTATTTTTTATTTATTCTCTAAAGAAAAAAAGATGTTGACACATACATGATTCTCATCCTTTAAATATAATGACATATGCAAGTTTCAAATCTACAACTTTCACATTATTAGCACAACACTCTAACCAACTCAACTAATAGGTCAATTATGTTAAAAAATAATTAATATCCCTATATATAATACTAAAATTTCTAATGTATATTTAATACACATATAAATTTACATAATAAATTTTGTAATAATTAATTTTTTCTAATGTATTTTTATACATATATAAATTTTTATTAAACCTATAAATTTTTTATTAAACCTATGATTTTTATTTAATATTTATATATGTAAAAAATACATTATTAGATCAAAATTAATCATTATAAAATTTATTATGTAAATTTATATGTGTACTAAATATACATTAGAAATTTTAGTATTATATACAACAACATTAATTATTTTTTAATATAATTAACATATTAGTTCGGAGCATTGCATTAATAATGTGAAGGTAACATGTTCAAGACTTGTATGTGTCATTATTTTTAAATATTTTTTAAAATATATTTTTAACATAATATTATTGACAATACGTATTGACAACCCATGTGAAAGGGTATTTTCAATTTTTTCTTTTATGAGTACATAAAGAAATATACTGAGTGCAAGAAGAAATCTGTTGGATGGTTGCAGTAAGAAAATCCCTTAGCAACAGCATCCTACACCATTCATCACTTCTAATACACCATTTTTTTTTAAATTCCAAAAATACCCCTGGCAGCTTTCCTCTTATATTTGCCAAACAGTTAGCGTTGGTTGCGCTTTCCCCTTTTGTTCACTTGATTCACTTCATTTTTGTGCCATTGGGTTGCTGGAAAAGCTGTGCATTGGTGGTTTTCGGTGGCATTGTGTTGATTTCGTCAGAGTTTTAGCGTGGTGGTGGCCGTCGGAGTGTTGAACGGGCGTCGGAGTTGCTGAGGTAGAGGGTTTGGGTTTTTGGGTTTCGTACGGATTAGGTAATCCATATAGAATTTACGGATTAGGTAATCCGTATGGTTCTCACGGATTAAGCAATCCGTAAGAACCATACGAATTAGGAAATCCATAAATTCTATACGGATTACCTAATCCGTATAGAATTTACGGATTGCCTAATCCGTATGGTATTAAATCAGCAGTTTGAGCAGAAAATTAAAAAAAAATGGTTAAAACATATATTTAAGGAAAATTTAGCTTAGTTTTAATAATTATTTGAGTGACTAAATACGGAAAGTCAATTTTTGGATTCAATTAGAATTGAGTTTAATTTCTAAAATTATTTGAGTAAATACAATTTAGAAATTTGTGGATTGTTTATGTATGTAAATGATTATTAAGACTTTAATGAATAATTTAAAAAATTTTATTTTATGGATTGGTTATGTAAATGGTGAATTATTGGTGTGTGTTTTTAGTAATGAATAAATAAAATGTGTAGTTGTAAGGATGGACATCGATGAGTGGATATATGAAAGTATTTTGTCGGAAGAAAATTATATGGATGAAGACATCGGAGCGGACCCTAATGCGTTTGAAGACAATGATTGTGTAGTTGATTGTTCCACAGCATTCAACACGACTGAGGTATTTATGTGATTTTGAATGTAGTTGTTGTTGTTAAATGATTAAATTAAGAAGATTAAAGATGAATTATCCATTTGTGTAGGTGTTTGAATCTCGTGATGCGGTATTGAAATGGGCTTGGACTGTTGCAAATGAGAATGGTTTTGTAGCGGTTATAATGAGGAGTGACACAAAAACCGGGAAAATAGGAAGGATGCCATTTGTGTTAATTGGTTGTGAAAGGAGTGGAAAATATAGACAATGGAAAAAAGGTTTGACACAATTGACCACTAGCACTAGAAAATGCGAGTGTCCTTTTAAGCTGTGGGGCAAACCAATTCTGGGAGGTCAAGGGTGGATGGTGAAGCTAATATGTGGTAATCATAATCATGCTTTGGCTAAGTCATTTTGTGGACACCCATACGCTGGTCGACTAACTGAAGAGGAGAAGATCATTGTTGCAGATATGACAAGGTCAATGGTGAAACCAAAGAATATTCTGCTAACTTTGAAGGAGCACAATGCCAATAATGTCACAAGTTTGAAGCAAGTATACAATGCAAGATATGCATACCGCACGCGTACAAGAGGCGATAACACTGAAATGCAACAGCTAATGAAACTTCTTGAACGTGACATGTATATTCATTGGCATACATTGAAGGATGAAAATGTTGTACGTGACTTGTTTTGGGCACATCTGAATGCAGTACAATTGAGTAATGCATATCATATGTTGTTCTTGACTGACAGTACATACAAAACAAATAGGTATAGACTACCTTTACTTGACATTGTTGGTGTGACACCTACTGGGCAAACATTCTCAGCTGCATTTGCCTATTTAGAGGCGGAACGTATAAGCAATGTTGTGTGGGCCCTTGAACGGTTTAGAGGGATATTTCTTAAAAGTGAATTTTTCCCTAAGGTGATTGTTACAGATAGAGATTTAACATTGATGAGTGTTGTCGAAATCGTATTCCCAGAGGCAACCAATTTATTGTGTAGATTTCACATTGACAAGAATGTGAAGGCAAAATGTAAAACTTATATTCGGCAGCAGAATGTGTGGGATTATGTCATGGATGCATGGGGAAGTGTTGTTGACTGTGCTAATGAGAAGAAATTTGATGATTGTGTTATGAAGTTTGAGGTTGCATGTGCTCCGTGGCCAACATTTATTGATTACGTCAAGGACACTTGGTTGAACCCTCACAAAGAAAAATTTGTGACAGCATGGACAAACAAAGTCATGCATCTTGGAAATACAACAACAAACAGGTAAATTTCTACTTAAGACATTGGTTAATTTATCATTTAAATTATCATTTGCATAGGTTTCAAGTCTTTCAAGTAAACTATCTTCTTATCATACCTTGCAGGGTTGAGTCTGCCAATTGGACTTTAAAGCGGCTACTACAAAATAGTGTTGGTGATTTGTGCACGGTTTAGGATGCGATGAACAATATGATCACCTTGCAACATACTGAAATCAAGGCATCTTTGGAAAGAAGTACACATGTGGTTGGACATGTTTTTAAAGTTACGTTATACAAGAGACTTATTTGCATGGTGTCCAGGTATGCGTTAAATGAAATTGCGGAAGAGTATGAGCGGGTGGATTATGCTGGAAAAAACCCATCTCGTTGTGGATATGTGTTGAGAACAACGTATGATTTGCCTTGTGCATGTGAGCTGTTCAACTATGTTATTGGGAGCATTCCAATTACCACTATTCATATGTTTTGGCGAAGATTAAACTATTGGGACAATGGTGCAGCTGAATACCAAGTAAACATAACGGATGAGATAGAAGCCATATCTAACCGTTTTGAAATACTTGATTTGTGTGGAAAAGTGACACTAAAGTCAAAGCTGTTTGAAATTGCATACCCTAATAAGAATTCCATGTATCCTCCCCCTGATAAGGTGAAAACAAAAGGTGCTCAGAAGAAGAACATCAGAAAGCACAAACGTTCTACAAGAAGGGACCCGTCTTACTTCGAGTATGTGGATGAGTTTCATTCTGTACAAAATAGTTGTTCTACCCCGAAACAGTCCAGTTCCTCTTTCGATGTTCTAATGAAAAACCAGAGGGTTCCAATGCTCGATCAATTTCATCCCTTCATGCAGAAATTTATTGTTGACATAACTGATGTAAAAGCTGATGGAAATTGTGGATATCGAGTAATTGCTGCCTTGGTAGGTTACGGTGAAAAGGCTTGGTCTTTGGTCTGCAATGATCTGCTCAAAGAACTTGCACAATGGACCGATCAATATGTATCATTGTTTGGTGGGATACACAGGTTTGAAATGTTAAAGCGGTCCCTACTGGTTGATGGATTGTCGAAGGTATGTTTAAATCAGATTTCTTTCACATCAGATGCTTTGGCCTAACCTAAGCACGAACAAACATGCATATAATATATTTGATTAACTGATAATTTGTAGGTTACGATGGATAAGTGGATGGATATCACAGATATGGGTCATGTAATTGCCTCAAGATATAACATCATTGTAGTATCCTTGTCACTCCAGCAAAGTATGACGTTCTTCCCTCTAAGAAGTCAACCACCTAGAGATCCCCGAGTTCATCGTATATTGTGCATTGGTCATGTGTTTGGAAACCATTTTGTTCAAGTAATTTCAATCGGGTTTCATTTTGATGCATACATTTTATTTTACGTGTATTCATGATTTATGTATGTTGTTTGTGCAAAACAGGTAACCTTGGCAGACAATTATCCTTTACCGTGGACGGCATGTTTGTGAGCTAGTCACGCTACCACCGAAGCTCAGCAGTGGCCCTATCATTACATTGATCAAATGCAATTGTATATTAAATCGATGCAGTTGCGCACACAATATGTTGATTTAAGAGATGTGTAGACATTTAGTTAACAGTGCAAATGTATTTCTTCTGTGATATAAAATGTTCAATGAGTAAAAACATGTTACATCATATCAGTGTTCTAAGTAACTAAACAATAATTACAAATAAAATTCTCTAATCTCCAATAATCAATGTCCAAAAAAATAAATATCAATCATGGGCACGAGAAGGCCTCCTCTGCGGTCTGAAACTCCGTCTAGCTCGGGTGTAGACAATGCCATTGTCAGTCATGCCTCAAACTAGATGCAGGAGCTGCTCAGTCATGGAGTATGCATCTGTGCCTTCTATGACCATCCTCATGTCAAGCATATGCTGGAGGCCCTCAGCAACATGTTGGCACACATGCTACAAAAAAACAATTCAAATGGTTAACAAATGGATAAACGTGTACTGAACGTCAAATAGTTATGAATTTAACAATGAATACCACGGCATGAACTGGTCTCTGCTCATCTCCATCAGTGGGTGGATCAGTAGCAGCACCATGGGAATGGGTCTGGGATGGTGCAGGCTGAGGCACTAGTGGAATCTGGGAAGCCGCCTCCTCATACCGAGATGGGGTTATGAATGGATGGAAAATGCGGAAGAACCACCCTATGTATACAGCACCACAGTGACCTAGATAATCAACCAAGTCTCCGGTTGGCACCATGTAGTCTAGGAAGTGGGTCCACCTGTCTTCGAGGTCTTCAACTGAAGGAACATCTGACACAGGCAGGGGTGGTATTTGTTGAACATACCCAAACTGCCTGACCACCCTCTCAGGTAAATACCTAGTCAGATGTGGACCCCATCTGAGGAATCCAGAATACATGTAGATGACCTCAAACTCCCTGTGGGCACGATGCTCCCCATATGGTGTCCAACATACATCAGACGGTGTCAACCTATCTATACGTTTCAGATAGGTTGACACCGGTAAGGCCTTCACGCTCTTCCACCTGCAGGCACGAGGTTGCCTCTCGTCATACTGCTCGTCCGCAACCACATTTCCTATACTAGGAAAATGCTCGTATATCCAGCACTACAAATTTCAAACAAAAAAAGTCAGGAAAGAATGCAAACAAAACATACTGATACAATAAACTTTAATCATTAGACACATGGATGGATATCATTACCTGTAACAGAGTGATGTAGCCTGCAAGATGTTTCTCGTGGTACTTGCATGCGTAGCTCAGGTTCTCATACATGTGGATAAGAGCACCCGCACCCCATGCAAGACCCGCACACCGGTCAAAGTCTCTGAACGCCTCTAAGAATGCCACAGCTATATGTGTGGCACTCTTGTTGGCAAACAACGTGCATCCAACAAGGTGAAGTAGATATGCCTTGGCGGCCAGTATCCACTGTCTCGACTCCACCTTCGCATAATACAGTTCCCAGAGCCATGATAGCCTAACATAAGCACCATGACACTGTGTCGTCTCAGCGGATGCCTCCTGTACAGTCACATCGAGTAGCTCCACCAACAACGTGATCGCCTCTCCGATGTCTAACTGATCGTTCGTGTCGAATGTGCCCATAACAGAGAGATGCAGCAGTGATGACATGTCGTCCAGCGTGAGTGTCATCTCTCCCACGGGCAAATGAAATGAACATGTCTCGGGGTGCCATCGCTCAACAAATGCAGATAGCAACCCCCTATCCCCAGTCTCCGCTGAGCATCCTATCAATGGAGTCAGGCCAGTAGCACTGACAAAACCTTCTATCTCAGGTACAGGCTTCCCGAATTTAATGACCTTACGGCCATGGGAAGCAAGCTTTAACTCGGGACGTTCCTGCATTGAAAACATCATTCAAGGTAAAACATTAATGGATAACCAAATGTAAATCATGTGGTTGGACTATGTAATTGAACATGTCAATACCTCTCCTGCCTAGACTCGTACAGCTACATGATCGGCAAACTCAGTAAGCACTGAACAATCTTCCGGCCCACCTGGAAATTGCTCAGTCTCAGTCTCTATATCCTCAATAACAGGTTCAACAAGCTCGGCCTGTGGTTCCTGCACAGGAGGATCCTGAGGCACATCAACACCTGCTCTTTGACGGCGTGCAGATGCGGTAGGCCTACGCCGCTCAGGGCCTTCTGCCTCCTGACCTGTACCATGTGTACCCAATGGTCGATCGGGACTTTGTCCAACTACCCGACGCGTTCCTCCTCTCGTCCTAACCATAATCTGCATTCACACCACAAGTGAAGTTAGACCAACAAATGGAATTAACAAATGAGTTTCACAATGCACCAAAACACAAGACATGGAGTTATTGGTTTCAAATGCTTCAAATCAAAATTGTTGAGCATCAAGATTGGCCAATGTGACAACCATGTACAGATTCATATAACATTTGGTCTCAATAACTGGCATGGCAAACTTGCTAAACAATTCTAATGACAGTATTGTTCTTTTTGATGCTTTGTTTATATGATCTTCAAAGTTTTAAATAGAAACACACAACTTATGTAGAAATAAGTAAATGAAATGATTTATATTTGCAAAGTTGGCACACATGCATTTTCAATCATTATTCATTTGACTATATTATCTCTGAGGGTACAATTATGAACAAAAAACATAGTGAAGCTAATATAGTGAACATCAATATCTGAGTTATGACCATACAAAATGTAAAGAGGAACTATTATTTGGGTTGCATAAAGAGGTTTATTTTGGTGGTAGGCTCGGGAGGAGTGACATGTATATCCATGGTGTGTTGTTAGCAATTCCAATACATTTTAAAGTTTTATGCTGCAGTTCATCAAACTTGGTCTTTTTTAACATCCTGGATTTGGCTTAGCTGATATCAAGGCATCATGAATCACAAATGCAGAAGTTCCTCACTAGTACCTCTTGCATGCTCACACTAATTTCATATGAACTTGACTAGCATCACAAATAAGCATCCCATTTCATATAAACTCTATTAAGGCATCATGTTTTCTATACTATATCACTAAACATCCCTAAATGCAAACACAGACAGAACGGTTTAATCCATTTCTATTTTCTAAATTTAAAACACAAAAGTATAAGTCATACGGATTACACAATCCGTATGACTCATATGGATCAGTCAATCCGTATGATTCATACGGATTACACAATCCGTATGACTTATACGGATTGACTGATCCGTATGAGTCTTACGGATTCAACAATCTGTATGCGACCACGATGCCATTTCAGACCAGAGGGAGAAATCACTCACCTCGAAATGTAGCAGCGACCAACGGAGAAGACGATGTCACGACGAAGAAGACCAATTCCGATGAATGTGGTATCAACCAGCACGGCGCAGTAGGGACGACGAACAGTGGTGTGGGAGCGCAAGCGGTGGAGGAGCGGGAGAATACAAGCTTTTTTGGGTTTTTTAAATTTATAACATGAAAGGTATTTTTGGATTTGCACTATTCAAGTAATGATGTATTAGAATTTCAAATGGTGCAGGAAGTTCAACCCAAATCCCATAACTTTGTATCCTTAAAGCCCATTATCAAAGATATAATAACCAAGGTTTAATAAATAAAAGAAAAGAAAGAAAAAAAATTTAAATTTGCTATATTCCGTTGAAAAGAGCGTTAGCGACGGATTTTGCGACAGATTTTCTGGCGCCGTTAGCGCCAGATTGGCGCCGGGAGCGCCACAGATGCTGGATTTTGGCGCCGTTAGCGCCAAAGTGGCGCCAGGAGCGCCACAGATGCTGAAAATTAGCGCCAGGAGCGCCAAAGTGGCGCCGAGGGCGCCAGACACACTGGATGTTGGCGCTATCAGCGCCAGAGTGGCGCCAGGAGCGCGGAATGTCGGTCAGGACCAGTATAAAAGGCCATTTCACGCGATTTTTGGGGAAAAATCACTATTCCTCTTCTTCCTCTGACCCAGGCAACCATGGATGAGCTTAGGAGCTCCATAACTTCATCCCACTTCCCCTAAACACCTCCTAATCACTATAAAACATGATTGGAACCTTGTAAGAGCTAATTTCCAGCCTAGTTTTGAGAGAAACTCCGATTCCTGAGATTCTTGAGAGAGAGAGCTGAGGTTGAGAGGAGAAGAAGGCGTTTCTTGGATATTAGAGCTAGGAGAAGGGATTCTCCGGTCTTCCTCAACAGTTTTGAGGTAAGAAACTCAGCTTTCATCGGTAAATTTGTGAATTGGGTAATGGGGTGAATAGTAACCCATCTGTGGTAGGGCTGGAATTAGGCTTAGGTTCTTTAGAAAAGTATGACCAGGAGGTTGTTCTGAGTAATATGGGACTTTGGAATTGTGATTCTAATGAAGTTTGATTTAAAAACTTGAGATTGGTATGAGTAAGAAAAAGGTTGAGCAAAAGGAAGGTACTGGAATAGGTATGAACCTAAGTGCCTTTACATGAATTGTTCACGAGGCCAAATAAACGGTAGATAAGCAGTGATATGTCTGTTTTGGCCATAATTAATAATTGTTGAGTTATGAACTAATAGAACAGTGAATTGACTAATGTAGAGTCTTGGAAAGACTCTGGGATCATGGTCAGGCTGAGATAGACCCTGTTTAGGATCTATGAGCTATCTATGAGGGGGTTAGTCGGATTGGAAAGAAATTACGTTTCCTTTCATTTCAACGGTTGAGAACCGTTGTCAGATGCCTGGTATAATGAGTCTGATATTGACTGTGCTATTTGATTGCCAGAGGGCGAGACACGAGGATGTCAGTAGCATGGACCAACCAGCTAAAGGCTGAGGATAAAGCACGACCATACCGGGTAAGCTCAGTGTTCTTTGGAGTGATTTCCTGGCTTGGGGGTCACTGTTTATTAACTATGTACTTGATGATGAGAATGAACACTGCACTAGTGTTCTATGAATGATGATAAACCTAACACTGTGATCGTGTTAGGAATGATATTGAATTGCTGGTAGGTATGTCAGACATATATATATGATAATTAGTGTTAACTAAACCCTAGGATAGGGAATGAATGCTATTCCTCTGATTAGTGAATTCTATGAGTGTATTCTGTGATAGATGATCAGCTGACACTGTTATAGTGTTATGCTTTACATTGATGTTACTGTGATATTGAGAACATGTCATTATGGCATGTTGGTATTGATGATAGATTGACACTGTGAGAGTGTCATACCTTGAATTGACTATGTGATTAGGTGAGCATTCTCTGGCTAGAGAATAGTGGACTATGGACCCCTTTGGGAATGTTCCCACTCGGTGGATGATCTCCCTTGGGATAATCCATAGGCGTCCATGTAAACCCTGAGTAGATGTGCCTTTAAGTAGATGACCCTATTCAGGTATTGGGCGGCAAGTCCTGAGTAGATGTGCCTTTCAGTAGATGATCCTACTCAGGCATGAGTCCTGAATAGATGTGCCCTTCAGTGGATGATCCTATTTAGGTACTCAGTGTGAAAGCCCTGAGTTGAGAGATTCCTCAGGCAATGTGTGTGCAAGCCCTGAGTTGAGAGATTCCTCAGGCAATGGGTGTGAAAGCCCTGAGTTGAGAGATTCCTCAGGCAATAATTGTCAAAGTCCTGAGTGAGTGGAGAGCCCTTAGATGGGTGATCCTCCTCAGGCAGAGTAGTAGTAGACATCCTGAGGGAGTTGGGGAGAGCCCTTCACTGGATGATCCTCCTCAGGTATTGATTAGAGTTTAGTGATGTTTTGGGGATTTGTACATATCAGATGAGCATCCCCAGGCGTGGAACAAAGATAAGGAAACCTATCCATTGGATAGATGTTATTTTAATAGTCATAAGAAGCGGAAGCCGAGATGGCTGATAGTTATAATATGAAATGAGAGTTAAGCTCACGGAGCTTGAGAGAGTCTATTTACTAGACTGATAATCCCTTAGTACAGATGACGACTGCAGAGGCCTTGTAGGGCGTGCATAATAGGCAGTATGAGTGATATGTGAAAAGAGAAATAAGATGGTTATGGTTAAACCAAATTATTATGTTACTTGTATGAAAGTGAACCAGGGGGAGGAAAGACCTCCAAGAACCCTGAGTTTACTGAGATTTTTATCTCACCCTGTGTGGGGTTTATGTTACAGGTGTGTATGGCAGAGAAGATAGATTCCTTGGTGAGAAGCCAGTGGATTCAAGCATGGTATACTGCTTGGATTAGAATCGGGGAGCTTTAGGGCTCCATGTGGTGCACACCATCATGAGCGAGGTAGTTTTCTGTCTCCTGTCATATCTATATAGATATGGTCTATATCTGCCTGGTTTTGTTCGTTATCTGGATCAATAAGGACTGGTTGTAACTAAACTTGTGGTTTGTTTTGTGTATGTATTTGTACCATACATAATGTATCAAGAAATACGATTCATATGTGCTTCCGCAGAGTATTTTGTGCTATTCTGATATGATAATAATGTTAATACACCGGGTGCACACGGGGTGTTACAAAAGACAACAAAGGCAATAACTTAAAGAAGTCGGAACAATTAAAATTTGTCCATTCCCGCATGCTCCTCCCTAGTCCCTCCAACCTTCCTAAATGCAAAATTCATGTTTGATTTGCATGAAATTTTTTGCTTTCTTGCCAATAACTTAAAAGGATTTTGGACAAAATAAAAGCTAAAATCAAAATTTAATTACATTTGGTTGAGTTTGATTGATTTTTTTTACTCGAACCAACTCATTAAATTATATTTCAAGTAAAGACCAAAATATCGGACTATAATAAAATTTTTGTAATAAATCATCCTTGAATTAGTAATATAGGTATTTGGTTAAATTGTTCCAAACACATTATTAATCACGTCACTTGAATAATCAGTTAAATAAAACTTAAAAGTTAAAGTTAAGATTTATTAAGAGTTTAACTCAGTACTTAAATCAGATATGTGATTATTATAAATTTTTTAATATTATGTTGAATTTCTACGAATAAAAAAATTAAAATTTAATATATTTTTATGTTCATAACACTATAAAAATCTATAATCAGGGACGGATTAGGCCTTTAGTTTCCCTCCCTCGAACTTCTTCAACAATAATATATAATAATATTTTTTTAAATATATTATTAATAATATACAATAATAATTAATAAATATGATAATTAATATATGTTAGCACTAATTATATAATAATCTTTCAATATTTAAAAAATACTAATATATTTAATAATGTATATTATCACTGATTATAATCTAAATCAAAGAGAAATAGATTTGATAAGAATAACATTTCTATGAATTTTTATCAGATATTATTATATAGGCTAATTATGCTTTATATATTATTACAAGTCTTATTTATTTATTTATTTATTTATTTATTTATATATCTAATTATTAACATTAATTATGATAAATATATATATATATATATATATATATATATTATAATTGTAATAAATTTTGATGACTTTCAGGTATTATTACATTTGATGAGTTTTCTTTTACGAAGTTATTACCATGAATCATTTTGATTGTGAGATCAAAAACTATTTCAAAACTTGAAAAAAAATTGTACGAGTTATAAATGCATATATTTTATTTTGTATTATTTGAAATAAAAATATTTTTTATTTTGTCTAAAACTAATAAATAATTTTATAAAAGTTATAATTTATTAAATATTTATTTATTAGAAATTAAATATTTAAATAATTAAATTATGAAAAAAAAATCAACTCCCTTTAATGATTTCCCGGATTCGTCCATGTCTATACTTATATTTTAGGCACTTGATTAATTGAATTTACTATTATTTAAGTTTATTAGTTTTCCTGCATGATGATTTTCCAATTTTATTAATAATTTGAGATTTTAGATAATATAAAAACTAAATATTATATTATATAATAATAAATTTGTGTGTTATAAGAACAATAATAAAGAATAACTTCATGATAAAAGTTCATAAATCATAATTTAAAAATTAATTATATTTGTATATGTAATTATGTATGTGAATTATTAAAATTAAAACAAAAAGTTATATAATTTGAAAACAATTACATAAATTTTAATTCTGTTTACAATTTATAGATAATTTAATGGTTAATGTCCTCTTCAAACACGCCGCCCCTCACAATAAGTTGATTTGAGGGTGATTAGACAAGTAAATCAGAACTACTTTTTACTGTTTAAAAATGATGTGTCTGGATTAAGAACGTTGCTTTAGACCATTAAATGGGGTTTAGAGTTTATGCAATGGCTTAGGTTAGGTTAAAGAAGGTTTAAGCGATTCGGGATGGGTCCTACCAAGATACGATCGTGGGGTTATAGCCGGTTAATGCGGAGGAAAGAGACACATGCATTCGTTTTCGACTTCACCCACGTGCATTTAGTTGGGCGTTTCCATCACATGCAACATAAGCATCAATCAAAAGTATAAACTTAACTACTATTCTTAATATATATATATATATATATACTATGAATTTAATATACATGTACACCTTGTTTAAAAATCAATCAAAAATTATTTTTTAATATGATTTTTAAATAATTATTATATAAATTAACAAATTTATTTTATATAACAAATTGAAATTGAATATTATTATTATAATTTATATTGTCTGTGTACATATTATTTATTTTTAATGTAAATATATTAATAATGTGAAAAAATTTATATTATTTTTTATCTATTAATATTGTGTATGATAAAATAGTTGAGTTTTATAATAATTTTGTTTTAAAATTCATATGTTTGATAATTTCTAATCGATTGATAATATAAAACTAACTTTTTTAAATTGACAGCAATAAAATTAAACTTTTTTTTGTGTTTTGTATAATTTTTTAAAATTTTTTGTATTAATTAGGTTTATATTTCTAAGTTAAGTAAATTTGATCTTGTCATTATTTTTTTTTTAAAATATTAGTTATATTTTTAGTCTTATAAATTGAAATTATGTATAATTTGAATCTTTTAATAATTTTTAATTGCGTACATTGGATTTTGTAATTATTTTCTTCTATGTGAAATTTTTATTATTGTTTTCTATCTAGATATTTGAGGGTTTATGATGTATTTAAGACATAATTTATTTTAGGAGTTTAGAGATTAGAAACTTAGTGAAATTATTATAATTGTTTTTAAAAAAAATATGACATGATAATAGCATTTAAAAGGAGAAAATATATTAATTTTTTATAAGGACTAAAAAATTAAAATGTTTATATTTTAAAAATAAAAACAAAACTACTATATTTATGAGAATGTAAAATATGTTATTAGTTAATACTATCAATATTCTCACAATGGGACTCAAAACAGGTAACAACAAATAATTTAAAGATTCTGTAAAAAAAATTAAAGATAAAAAACAATAATAATTTTGTAAAAATTTAAAACAAAATTACTATACTTACCAAAATTTCGAACATACTTGAAGCATATAAAATATATGGTTTAGATTTCAGCGTAGATAGAGCGCTTGAGACAATGGGTGAATGTCGCGGGTGGGGGTCTGCAACGCAAAGTGTCCCGCAATTCGTGTGCTACGTCCCTTGATTTTTAGGGTAAAATATTTTGATCGTGTCAAAAATTGATTATACGAAAAAAATGTGATAAAATAATTTTGTAGTTAATTTAATAATAAACTATTTTTTTAATTCAATGTTAAATTAATTTTTTAAAATATAATTATTATTAAATTAATTTTAAAATATTATAATTTATTGTTAAATTAAGTTTTAAATATTATAATTTAATAGAAAAATAATTGCATTAAATTTCATAACATAATTAATATGTAATATTTTATATTATAAATTAAATTTAAATTTTTTATTTTAAAAAACTAATTTATTATAGTTTCATACTTTTAGAATTAAAATAAATATTTATCTTTTTTATGAGAAACGATGCACCGACTTGCTGACATTGCATGTGCACACGTGCTACCGAAATCTCACGCACTGCATTTCTTTTAATTATCAACATTTTCTTAATCACTTGCACTTGTACGCAAGTGTACATATTGGGGGTATAATTGCATACAATAATACCTGCTTTGCACGGTTACTCACGTTACATCTCACTGGTTTTTGAGCCACATTTTCTTTTGGTTTTGGGTTTTGACCAAGGAATCTCCCTAATACAAGAAAATGACCATATTGCATTTTCAACTTTTATCATATAGACTTTGAACAAATATATGATGTGATGTAATGTCGTTCCTTATTAAAATTTTCATATTTATCCTCGTGAGAAATAATTCAGTCTAACAAAAAAATCAATGCAATTTTTTTTTGTTTAAATATTTTTTTTATAATTTAGTATTTTTATTTTTGTTTTTGTAATTTTTATTTATTTTAATTCTTATAAAATATATTTATTTTGATTCCATCCTTAAAACACTTTACATAATATTTATTTTTCACTGTTTAAATCATTTTTTTAATATTTAAAGTGTTATTTAAGTATTTAAAAAAATACAAGAAATACATTTTTTAAATGATTAAAATGAATTTTTTTTACAAGAACGAAAATTTTAAAAAAAATGTTAAATTGCATGACAAAATATTTAAACTGTTTTTTATATTATAACTAAATTTGTATAGAAGAAGTTTGTGTGACAAAAGCCAAACTAGTATAGAGCAACCAAGCTAATGACAACCAAATTGAGGAGGCCAAACATATGACTAGAAGTCGGTTTAGAACAATGATCATAATTCATAAACAATGAAGTATTCATGCAACCAAAAAGTTAACCCTCTTGTGTTTGCAATAACTAATTGACAAGATAAGAAAATTTACAACCAAAAAGTTAACCCTCTTGTGTTTGCAATAACTAATTGACAAGATAAGAAAATTTACTAGGCTTGATCCATTTTGAGTATTCATTATGGGTGTTCAAAATTAAATTAAATTATTTTAAAATGTTAAATCAATCTAAATGTTTTAGAATTTAGTTATATTGGAAACAAAAAAAATAAACATTTTATTTAATTTAGTTTGTTTTCAGTTTTTATTATTAAAACTGAATTAAATAAAACTATATTTATATCATTTTCTTTGTTATATTTACTTTTTTTCTTTATACCCTTAAAAAAGTTATAATTATTATATTATTATTACAGTTGTTGTTGTGTCTAGTATTGTTCTATAGATTACAGTCATCTAAAATATCAGTAACTAAGAACTTATCAAAATTTAAGTGATTATCAAATTTTGTATTGTATTAATTTATTTTATTTGTTAAAATATAAATAATTCTAAAAGTTATATAAAAAATAAATAATTAAAAACAGATCAATATGCTCAATTCAAATTGAACTGCACAAAGTTTATTTAATTTGATTTATACATATTACTTTTCTCTTTAGTTTAGATCACTTTTCACCTAAAATAATCGAATCTAACCACGATATGATGATGTGCCATAGCAATATAGCATGGTTTAAAGTCTAAACAGCAATCCAATTAAGTATACATTACTAATATCTATTTTGAGAAGTAAATAAACAAAATAATGTATCCCTTGACTAAGGCTACTATGGGGTTTTCATTTGCCTTACTTGGGAGCATAGGTTTTGGCATTGGCAATGAACAAGATAGCTATGGTGGCGCATCCTTTTTCAGTTCCAGCCAGCAATTCAGAAAAAACTATAATAATCACCTATAGTTAATTAATTCTTTACGACCTGACATAACAACAATATCATATGCTCTTAAAAAATTAGTCCAAATCTAAGCCTCAGAATCTACAGTATCACTTTTGACCGGTAAAGATTCCCTGCAATGCAATGGCTATCCTTTCTATTTGGTGCAAAATTATCGTATGATCTAGGCTCTCTAATTTATTAAAGTCGGTCTAGTAATTAATAGAACGTACTAGTTAATTTACAAAAAAAAAAGTTTAAATTTTCTTGCTAAAAGTAAGGTAGTCATAGTCAAAAGTTACGAGTCAAACAGAAAATAAAACTTATATCAACATCTTTAAAAAATCAATTATTTATCAATTATGTTAAATTTTGTTAATTTTTAATTAAGTTCAAAGTCTTATTACTATATATATATATATATATATATATATATATATATAAGTTTATACTACTATTTATTGTGGTTCTAATTAATTGTTATGTGATACATAATCAGATTTTATTATATTTTGTAAATTAAAAAATTCAGTTACTTATTACATATAAATTGATCGAAAATGTAAACACATAATATTATAATAATCTAAAACCATACACTAACTTATTTATCATATTTGATAGTGGAAAAATCATGGAGGCGAGCTTGGAAACTTGCACTACTTAATAAATCTACCGCATGCAGATTTGATGTATATGTCATTTTGTCTGCCAACTATTCGAATGACAGAGCACAAAGTAACTAATGAGATATATAATTTTTATGCATTTGTTAGAAAATTATTTTAGTTTTATGCATTTTTTAAAAATCATTGTATTATTTATCGTATTTTATCATCTTTCTCTCAATCGTAAAATTAGTTACAAAAATATATTTTTTCTTGGAAAAATGAGTGAAGGCTGTCGTTTAACACAACCACAGAAGTGCCCTCGATTTCATAAGTCCTTATCTATTTTTAGAAAAAAATTCTACTTATTACGCGCGCGCGTTTTGTTTGACTTTATTTTTTAAAAACATAATTATTTATTTTCATTAATTTTGAAGAATATTTGAAAAAGTAATTATTTTCTAAAAGAATGTTGTTCCGCATCTGAAGTATGCATTAGATAAGCTCATACTCTCACTCAATGTTTGGATTTGTGGAAAAGAAACAGATTGGGATGAAATGAAAGGGTAACATTATATCAATTTTAAAAATTAAAAGATTATATTTAATTTTTCAATTATATATGAATCAAATTAAATTAATTAAATAAAAATACTAAATTCATAATTTAGTTTTTAATTAATAATTATATTAATTTATTAACTATATACATATATAAAGTATAGGTAATAGATGCAAACGTGAGTATATATGTACTCATTGAGTACGACAATGATATGCAAGTATGAGGTGGGCAAGGATTTTTATTTTCAAATGTGGATATTGAGACATGTATTATAATATCTTATCAAAATTTTATGCATTGTTATCCCTAAACTTATACACTTAAAGACTCTATATTGTGATATGTGTTAGTTTGTAAAATTTGTAAATTTAAGAATATTTGCTTATTGGATTGGTGTCAACAACCATAAAAATTGTTATTCAATTATTTCAGTTTTGTTTATTGGTAATCCAATTGGTTTGATTATGAAGTAAAAAAATCAATTTGGTTTGATTATGGAATTTAATTCAAACCAGTTTGTTTTAGTATAAATAAGATTGATTTTCGGTTTTTGAAAAAGACTTCACAAATATTTATTTTTATATTATAAATTAGAATACATATATAACTCAAAGAATGAATTTATTTTTTTAATTAAATATTGTTAATCTTCTCTCCTTTCTCTTTGCAGGACGCACATTTCACTCATTACTTCGCAAATTAGCTTTTCAACCATTTTAAATTACCATTCTTTTACTAATAAAAAAAAACTTAGAGTAAATTACATGGAATTTTTCTAGGGGTGTTCATGGGTATGGGTCACTCGTGAATTCGAATTGATTCGAACCGATTCGAACAATTTGAGTTGAGTCATTTATGTATTTGGGTCAAAATGAACCGAACCGATCAAAATGGTTCATGTACGGGTTAGGTCACGAGTTTTGATTTATAGATCTGTTGACCCAATCTGTGAACCCGTAATAAAAATATAAATTTTATTACTTATGTATATATATATATATATATATATATATATATATATATTAAAATTTAAAAACTAAAAAAATAATTTGACAATGAAAAATGTGTGGTACTATAAATGTGTGGGCCGAATAAAGGCCAGCCCATTATCATCTCATTTTTGTTGTGAAGGTGTGGATCGTGTGGTATTGTAAATGTGAGTTTAACTGTTTAGGTTTCATTTTCTTATGTGCTTCTCTGTTCTCTCTCATCTCATCTCATCTTCGTGCTTTTGTTCTCTCTCATCTCATCTCCTTCGTTGCGCTTCTGCACCAGCTCCTTCTCTGTTCTCTTTCATCTCAGATTGATCAAGCATCAGGTTTTCCTCTGTGCTTTCTTTTTCTTTTTCAACAAAACATGTTTTACATTCTGTAAATTAAGACTAATACATTAGGTTTCACTTGTGTTGAGAATAATAACATGTAATATATGTGTAAACATGAAAGGGTACTTAAGTATTTTGAATATACTATAGTTGCTCCTGATATAAGTATATATATCATAGTGCTTGACATAAATTGTGTTATATCAAACTTTTATAACAACTTTCAATAACCATAATGTACAAGGGGATAATCAATTAACATACACGTCTTATAACAACTTTCAAATTGTGTTTGGTTTGATTTTAAATACTACTAATATTGGGTCTCCAAGTGTTGAAACTGCAAGCGCTGGAACTTCTTAATGTATTACTTTTAGGTATATTGTTATTTGTTTCACCTGTTTTTTTCATATTTTGTTTACCATGTTTAGAATATTAATGAATCATATTTTGTTCATTTGTTTGTTTCAGCAAATTTGGTTGCAACAAAATTGGTTATAGCAAAACTTAGTTTGTAAGAAATAGTTGTGATTCAGACTATTATAGTAAATCTTGTTCAACAATCTTTTGTTTTAATCGGTTATTAACAAGTTTAATCGATTAAAATATTCTAGAGTTTTCTAGAAAAGATTTATGAACAAAGTAATCAATTAATTTGTCATGTAATCGATTACTATAGACAGTCTTAGTTTTCAAAAACACGTTCATTAATCGATTACCACAAATCGTAATCGATTAAAGCAGACATAATTATTTTGTGATTGTTTAGTGTAATCAATTACGACATAGCTGTAATCGATTAAAGTGTTTATCAAAGCTTAAGTAATAGATTACCATAAGTTGGTAATCGATTATAGCAATGCGAAATAGTTTTTCCAAAACTTAAGTAATGAGCACTTGACTTTTTATGCAATCATAAAACCTTAAAGTTTTTTCACAAAACATATGCTTTTATGAAAACCATGAATGCAAGCCAATGAATAACGTTTATGCAATGCAATGGATCATAAGATGGAACTCTTTTTAGGCATCTAAAGATTACATATTCCTTTAATTGAATGACATGTAAAAGCTAAAACATATCCAAGACTAAGAGCCTCAACATCTTGATCCTCTTCAAGCTCCCCTTGTATCTAACAATCTCTCCCTTTTTAGCTTTGATCATGCCAAACTTCAATTGAACATGTTGAACCTTTAGTGTTCTTTTTGGAGATGATTCCCAGGAGCTTATACTTGATATCTGAAATAGATTCAACCTCTTGCCAAGAATAAATGTCAAGTATACTTTGCATAAACAATTTACATTCGCAAGTATTTAGATTGCTTCCCTTATCTTAGGTAATTTCATATTAGTTTAGATAAAAACAAGATAAGAGCAATGTTTAATCAGAGTAAAGATTTATCATTTTTCTCAGTTAGCATTCTTCATTTTTCTCCCCTCTTTGATTTTCTCCCCTTCTATTAATTGTACAACATCCTTCATATATTTATGTTCATTTTTCCCCCCTTGTGGCTTTACCAAAGTCAAAAAAATGTATAGTTATAATGAAATAAGCAAGGAAGAGATAAACAACATAAAACAAAACTTTATTTATTGATGCCAATTGAAAAGATGCAATTTTACAGAAACCCCATAGATAATCGATTACATAAGCTCCGTAATGGATTATTTCAGAGAGTTTCCAACTCTGAAATGGCTCTAAACATCAAGTAATCGATTAATACGATAGTGTAATCGATTACTTCAGAGAGTTTGAATTTTGAAACAGCTCTCAAGCATTAAGTAATCGATTAAAATGCAGGGTAATTGATTACTCCAGAGAGATTTTGTCTCTTAGTCACATTTACAAACCACATAATTGATTAATTCGTATGGTAATCGATTACTCCAGACAAGTTTTTCATTTTATAATACACTAAAAGTGCCAAGTAATCGGTTAATCCGCATAGTAATCGATTACTCTAGAGAATATTTGATTCTGAATTGTCTTAAACCTCAAATAATCGATTAATATGTCAAGTAATCGATTAAAACAGACAATTATGCAAAGTGAACAGTGTCATTTATCAGAATTTTGAATTTTATCATATGTGATGCATAGTCAATTTTGATTGGTATTTCATGTAGTCAAACAAATCGTAGACATGCTATCATATGTTAATTCTCCCATCATAGACATTTCAAATTCATTCTGCATAGAGATTGAAAATTCTTTGCACAAGGAATGATTAGTTGAACCAAAAACTATATCATCAACATATATTTGAACTAATAAGATGTCATTGATATGTTTCTTGATGAACAATGTTTTGTCCACTTGTGTCCTCTTATGAAGGATTGACTAAGCAAGAAGTTGCTCAATCTTTCATACCAGGACCTCAAAGCTTGCTTCAATCCACAAAGAGCTTTCTTTAGTTTAAAAACATGGTTTGGATATTTAAAATCAACAAAGCCAGGAGGTTGATCAACAAATATTTCCTCCTCAATATATCCATTAAGAAAAGCACTCTTTACATCCATTTGAAACAGTTTAAAATCTATTAACATACAAATGTAAGCAGTAATCTAATGACCTCTAACCTAGCTACTGGAGCATAGGTCTCTTCATAGTCTATGCCTTCCTCTTGGTTGTAACCTTTTGCAACCAATCTAGCTTTGTTTCTGACTATGATGCCACTTTCATCAAGTTTGTTCCTAAAAACTCACTTGGTGCCAATAGGCTTGTGAGAAGCAGGTCTAGGAACAAGTTCCCAAACTTCATTTCTCTTGAACTGATTAAGTTCATCATGCATGGCAAGCATCCAATGCTCATCAAGTAAAGCTTGGTCAATGTTCTTAGGTTCAATTTGTGAAAAAAAGCCATGTCACAGCATAAATTCCTTAGTGAAGATCTAGTAGATACTCCTTTAGTAACTTCACCAATTATGTTGTCAAGAGAGAGATCTCTAGTTGTTCTCTAGTCCTTAGGCTTTTGGATAGGTGTTGATTGATCAATTTCTCCATTTGGTTCTTCCTTTTCTTTCTCAATTGATCCATTGAGTTGCACATACTCTTCTATTGGACCTGCACCATTGTCATACCTCTTTTCCTTTTTAGAGGAGTTAGTTTCATCACAAATAACATGAACTGATTCTTCCATGCATAAAGTTCTTTTATTGAAGACTCTATATGCTTTACTTTGTAATGATCCAAGAAAGATGGCTTCATCAGCCTTTGCATCAAAGTTGCCAAGTGACTCATTTCCATTATTTTAAAACAAAACATTTGCAACCAAATGCTCTTAGGTGAGAAGTGTTTGATTTTCTGCCTTTGTATTGTTCATAAGAAGTTTTCTTTAAAATAGGCCTTATGAGTAATCTATTTAAAGTGTAGCAAACAGTACTTACAACATTAGCCCAAAAATGTTTTGGCAAATTTGTCTCATTAAGAAGAGTTCTAGCTCCTTCTTCAAGAAATCTATTTTTCCTCTCCACAACACCATTTTTTTAAGGTGTTCTTGGAGCTAAAAAATTCTGATTGATTCCATTTTCTTCACAGAACTTTTCAAAATACTCATTTTGGAATTCACCACCATGATAACTTCTTATTGAGATAATTTTGCATCCTTTTTCATTTTGAATAAGCTTGGCTAATTTTCTGAATGCAATGAAAGCGTTACTCTTGGATCTTAAAAACAAAGTCCATGTGAATCTAGAATAGTCATTAACTATTACAAGCCCATAGTAATTGCCTCCTAGCTCATAGTTCTAGAAGGACCAAACCAATCCATGTGAAGTAATTCAAGGGGTCTTGAGGTGGAAACAAAGTTCTTATTTTGAAAGAAATCTTGGTTTGTTTCCCCTTTTGACAAGCATCACATAGTTTGTTATTTTCAAAGTTAAGTTTAGGTAAGTCAATGACTAAGTCTTTTCTAATAAGCTTGTTCATGTGATGCATGTTAATGTGACTATCTCTCCTATGCCATAGCCATGATTCATCAACTTTACTTACTAGACAATTAATGTTTTGAATGAATGCATGTTCTATAGAGAGTAATTAGATGTTACCCTTTCTTTTACCTACATGGATAACCTCACCGGACTGACCATCACATATCAAGCAACAATTATCATTAAATGATACCTTGAATCTTTTATCACATAGCTGACTTATACTTAAGAGATTGTGCTTTAAACCTTCCACATAGAAAATATTTCTGATATTGGTTTTAAAGCTGTCTCCTATATTTCCCTTCTCCAATTATCTTTCCTTTGTTGTTGTCGCCATAAGTGACATGTAACACCCCTATGCATCCAGTTTATTAACAGTTATTTGATCAGATTAGCGTTGTAATTAATTTAAAATCAATAATTAAAACCAATGGAAGCGTTTTAATAAAAACATGACGTCATCGTCATTTCCTTTCAAAACCATATTCCTGATTCATCATGTATGGTAAGTATCCACAATTACATGTACGAATGCCAATACACCACAACAAGCCTCCTCGATCCAGATAACATAAATAATGGCAGGTAAAAATAATAATGTACATACAAGTATATTAGGAGAAACAGAAGCCACATGTCTCTATATATACATCATCAAAACAATCACTGTGGCTATACAAAAGAATAGGCACCGTGTGCCATGATCTCACAGAGCACATCCTCACAAGAAGGTACAAAATATACAGCGTCTGTACACCACAATCCATACAGGATTCAAAATATATGTGCACACACATCTTCCCTCGCAGGGGTACAAAATATGTCATATACATGAAGCAGTGAGCCATAATGCTCTCACAGTACTGCCCAAGCAGCTATACAGTGTCTGTCCCTACTGGGGCCTCCCGCCCTGGGACCCATCATCTCTGTCAGATGCAGTAACTGCAAAATATAATCCCCACACACGGGGTGAGATACAATCTCAATAAGCTCAGGATTCTTGGAGGCTTCTCCTCCCCCTGGCTCACTTCCATGATAACATAACATCAAAGGCATCACAACACCAGGCCTCCTGGCCCTCACAACAACACATAGGCATTCTCTAGCTCTAATGTGTATTTGCGGTACTACGCCCGCCAAAGATGCATCATCATTAGTATCAGGACTCTCAGTCCCCAGTGTGAGACCGGAACTCACACCCGTGTCATCCCATCGGGAGCTACCCCTTTACACATGGATGCACGTATATGGCACCTTCGAGAATAGGCTTCAACCACGACGGGACCACCTATCTCTGGTCTTAAGGGATCATACACCCTTTACATGAGAAAACCGACTAGGAGTTGCGCTCTACTTCTAGGGAGGTCCATATCTATCTAACTGGCCAGAAGATCTATCCGAAAGGCAACCATACACAAGTACAGAAACAGGTATACATATTATCATGAGGAAAGCTGTAACATCCAATTCAATGCATATGAATCATGTATGCAACCATCATTCTCTCGAAGTATGGTGAAACTCAGGCAATAGGAAACACTCCCAAGAACAAAGAAATTACCTGGCAACACAGTGTTCTGCTGTCCAATCCCTGAACTGTGGTTTCCGCCACTAACATCCTCGGTGTCACGCCCTATACAAAGGCACACAAGTAATCAACAATGGTTCTCAACCGTTAGAATGAAAAGAAACGCTATTCTTTTCCATTTAACCTTTTTTTCTAAGTTTCAAAGACTAGTCACCTAACCAGTGATAGGATCTATCTTGGCCTAACCAAGGCCCTAGAGTCTCCCTAAGACTCTGCATAAGTCAATTCAAAGAGTTCAATACTCCATCCATGCCAAATCTCAATGATTATCAATATGGCTAAAATGATTACTTCAACACATTTTCACCGTTTATATAGCCTCCTAAACACATATTGTAAAAGCACCTAGGCTCATACATATCATAATATCATCAATCTAACCAACATTCTTCCTACCCATACATTCTTCAGAGCCAAATTCCAAAGTCCATAAAATTATATTTGAAGGCTAAACCTTCATCACAACAACCTCCTAAACATACTTTTCCAAAGGACCTAAGCCTAATTTCAGCTCTAACTCAAATGGGTCACTATTCATCTTAAGAACAAATTCTTAAATAATTGGTAGAATTTGTGTTTCTTACCTCTAAAACGACAAGGAAGGCTAGAGGACAACTTCTTCAACCTTGAGTGTCCTTAAAACGCCTTCTTTCCCTTCCAAAATGAAACTGTGAGAAGTTCCCTAGAGAACTTGATCTCTTTGTTTGATGGTTTCCAATGGAAACTGATGTTGGAATCTAGCTCATTAAGTGGTTCCCTTCAACTTTAATGTTGGAAGTGAAGTGTTTTGGTCAATGGTTGAGTGGTTATGGAGCTTCTCTAGCTCATAAATGGAGGAAAACGCAAAAGGAGGGAGAAGATGAAGTTTCTGGCCCCAAAATCGTGAAAATGGCCTTTTATAGTGGCCCTGCCCGTGTTCCCATGCTAATCGCGCCAATTTGGCGCTATCGGCGCCAAATTCCAGAGGTCTGGACGTGTTCCTGGCGCTAATCGTGCCACTCTGGCCCTAACCGCGCCAGATTCCAGAGAGAAATGGTCTTCTGGTGCACTCTGGCGTTAATGGCGCCATTTCTGGCGCTACTGGCACCGCAGTTGGCGCTATCCGCGCCGGGAACCAGAGGCACCACCAAATTTTTTTTCTTTTTTTGGCCTTGGTTATTATATGACAAATCCTCCATCCTTTAAAGTCAGATTTGTAAGCATGGACTTGTCACCCGTCATGTGTCTAGAGCATCCACTGTCTAAGTACCATAATGATGATTTGGCTCTAAGACACACCTGCAAAAATCAAATTAAGTGGCAAAGAGAGGTTCCTAATTAAGGTTGGATCCATAAGGGTTAGTTATTTTTCTCTTTTTCTTTAGAACCCAAATGCAGTCTCCATTAGGCACATAGAACCTTCTAGCATAACACTTATGAGATGTATGTCCTTCTTTCATGCAGTAATGATAGATTTTGATTTTCTTACAAAATGAGCCTTTGTAGTATCCTTTTTAGAAAACCTTTTTCTATTCATCTGTTTTGGAGGTACAAACTTTGTGTTTCCACAAGGTTTTGAATGATGTTTGTAACCCAAACCAGATGTATCTCTTGCATACTTTTGCTCACTCAACATTTGATTCAAATTACATTTTCCTTGGTAAAGCTTTTTTATGAGATCTACCAAGTATGATTTTTCACTTTGTAGAGACATGCACATTTCAAGTTGGCTCTTTTTGAAGTAATCAAATTCTTTTTGTAAAGCTTTTTGGTCATATACTTTTGAAGAGGAAGAAGCATACACACATCCATTTGTTTTGTAGCTTGAAATAAGGTTTTCATTCTCTTCTTTCAATTTACAAAGTTTAGCTTGCATTGCTGCAAGTTTTGCGGTATGCCATCTAAGGTTACCTTTCAGCCTATTGTTGGATTTTGCAAGTTTTTGAGCCTCCTCATGCATTTCATGAAAAGCATCAACAAGTTGATCAATTTCAAAATTCACTTATGATTCAGTGCTTGAGAATTCTTCATCTTCATCAATTGTTGAAGTTAGGCACATATTTGCTTCTTCATTCTCACTTGATGATTCAGAAATTGTAGATGCATTTTCTTTCCATGCTATATAGGCTTTCTTTGACTTTCCTTCTTTCTTTGCTTTCTTTTCACCTAGCTACTTCTTCAAGAATATAGGACATTCAGATTTAATGTGACATTGCTTACCACATTCAAAGTAGTTAAAGTTGGTGCTATTGTTGTTGTCACTTCTTTTGTTGAACTTTGAGAACTTCCTGTTCTTGTTCTTCTTCATAAACTTGCTGAATCTTTTGATTATTAGGTTCAAGTGTTAATCACTTTCATCTTCACTTGAGTCTTCTTTTTTTTCCACATTTGAGGATGCAACTTTCAAGGCTATTTTTGGTTCTTGTCTGCATCTTCTGCATGTGTTAATTGAGAAATTTCTAATTCATACTCAAGTAGCTTACCAAATAGTGCAGCCATGGACATCTTTAAAAGATCTTTTGACTCCTTGGTTGCTGTCACCTTTGGTTGCCATGGTCTTGTTAGACACTTCAAGATCTTGATGTTTAACTCTTCAGCATCAAATATCTTTCCAAAACCAATAAGATGATTTACAATGTGAGTGAATCTTGTTTGGAGTTGAAATATGTTTTCTGTTGTGTTCATCTTGAACATCTCATACTCATGAATCAAGGCATGCTTCCTTGATCTTTTGACTTCATTTGTCCCTTCATTAGTGATTTCCTATATCTTCCACATCTCCTTTGCGCTTTTACACCTAGTTGTTCTAAAGAATTCATCAGATGAAAGTGCAGAAGTAATCATGTTCTTAGCTTTAAAATCATATTACACTACTCTCTTTTCTGCATCTGTCATCTCATCCCATTCTTTAGGAATCAATTCATTATCAACAGTTTTAATTGTAATCGAAGGACCTTTTTCTATTGCATTCCATGCTCCAGGGTCATTTGATTGAATGAATATTTGTATTCTATTTTTCCAAAAACTAAAATGATCTCCTTCAAACATCGGAGGACAATTAAGGGAGACACCCTCTTTGAAGGTAATTTGTGAGGTATTCATTTTCTTTAAAAAAGATAGTGATCTTGAATGGCACTCAAGAACTTGCTCTTGATACTAATTGAAAAATAGTATGAACACACACAATAACCAAGAGGGGGATGAATCAGTTTAAACTTGGTCTTTTAAAATTCTTTAAAACAATCAGAGTAGTTAGGATTGTATCACAAAATGACCTTTGAAATCCTTCAGTCAATCAAATATCAATCTTTAATGAAAGCAATAGCTAAAAATATATTTTTGTTGATTTTGAAAAGATTATCCAAATGAATGACAATTAATGATAACACGAAGAGATAAAGAAGAGTATTCAACACCAAGAATTATACTGGTTCACTTCTCACCTTTGAGAAGTTACACCCAGTTTCTTCTAACAACTTAGTTAGAGTTCCACTATTCACAATAATCTGTTCTTACAAGCGTATAGTATCACCCTTAATCAAACCTAGATTAAGACAAGAAATCTAATACCCCTTAGACTCTTTAGTGATCAAGACATAGAGAATTCCCTCTCTACTCTTCCCTCTAGAGAAACCTACTCTAGACAAGCTCTAAGAATCCTATTGTAATAGTTACAAACAAACTGAATTCTAAAAATGAATTTCAAACAAAGTTTAATGGAAAGAGACAACCTGATGATCCAATGTGTATGAATGCAAATGATTTTATTAATCTTGAATTAGGTTGAATGAAAACAAACTTCAGAGCATTCTCTTCAAGTATTTCTTTAGAATCTTGCCCAAAAAGAAATCTTTCAAAGTAACATAAAGATTTAGAATTTGTGGGGCAAACACTCAGTAGCTCAAACTAACTTTTCACTCTTCAAAAAGCTTCTTGAAATCTATGAAAATTTCATAGTGTAATGATCTGATGTTTTGATTTCAAAAGACCTAACAAGTATTTATAAGAAACTATTGTAATTGAATGTAATCGATTAGATCGCTCATGTAATCGATTAAACCACTAAAGTAATTGATTATTGACAAGTTTAATCGATTAAAATGTTCTTGAGCTTTCTGGAAAAGATTTATGAACAAAGTAATCAATTAATTCTTCATGTAATCGATTACTACAGACAGTCTTAGTTTTCAAAAACGCGCCCATTAATTGATTACCACAAATCGTAATCGATTAAAGTAGGAAGACTTATTTTGTGATTGTTCAGTGTAATCGATTACGACATACCTGTAATCGATTAAAGTGTTCATCAAAGCTTAAGTAATAGATTACCATAAGTTGGTAATCGATTAACGCAGTGCGAAATAGTTCTTCCAAAACTTAAGCAATGAGCACTTGGCTTTTTATGCAATCATGAAACCTTAAAGCTTTATCACAAAACCTATGTTTTTATGAAAACCATGAATGTAAGCCAATGAATGATGTTTATGTAATGCAATGGATCATAAGATGGAACTCTTTTGACTTCTAAAGATTACATATGTCTTCAATTGAATGACATGTAAAAGCTAAAACATATCCAAGACTAAGAGTCTCAGCATCTTGATCCTCTTCAACCTCCCCCTGTATCTAACAGTTACCTCATAGGCCAACTCTTAGATCTTATTTCACACAGGTCAATTGCCACTGGGACTCCTAGAACATAACGATCTTATGCTTTTAAGCTAGATGACTGACATGTTGTCGCAAGTGCATAGTATCATTTTAGTAATAGATTTATCTTTCTCTCCACAAGAACCGCATTTTTGGCTTTACAATTATCAAATTAAAACAGAAACTGAATAATTAGGAAAATATTAAATATCGAGTTGGGAAAGATTTAGAAAATTTGATTAAAGAGATAAATATAAGATAAGAAATAAAGATAAAGAAATATTTTATACAGATAAGATTCAACAATGAGAAACTTCCAGGATTGGGGTTTTCGCACACTGGGTTCCAATTTGCTTAATCAACTAACCAATTACTCTATAAAGGTAAATCATCCTAAATTAAACTACATTTTCTTTCAGGATGCAACGATGTGCCTAATTGAATTTGCTCATACTTTTGTGGAAGCTATGTTCAATTAGACCTTTTATGATCAGTGTCAATTCGTTGAATCTTTGAAGAATCAAACCTACTTTCATGGTTTAAAGCCTAAGTCTTTATCAAGGGTTTCCAACAATAGGTTCAACTTCCAGTTCTTCCCCAATTGTCTAAAACTATGAAAAACCTTGATCAAGTGTTTTGCATTCAATTAATCTACAAGATAAAGATCAAGAAAAGAACACAAATAGAACCAAACAAAATTTGAGTTAAACCAAATTGGTTCCAAGGGTTGAGCCCCAATTCTAGAAAATAAGGTTCTCCTCATTCATGGTTGTGGTAGAAATCCAAAAGAAATAGAAATTGAGAATAGACAAACCAAAAGAATCGAGAGAAATATGATCTTTAATCCTAAGCTGTCAGAAGAGGGTTCAATCTAGAATCACATTTTTCCCTTCTAAAGAGTCTATTCAAAATCAAAAACAAGTAATAGATCTAAGCCCAATAAAAAAATTAAAAATTCATAACTAGTCATTTTGATGTGCCCTGCATTAGTGTGGCTACGCCCACAAAGGTGTGAGAGTCATGCTGGAGGAGAAAATGCATGTTAGGTTCATCCACAACAGTGAGGAAAAATCCACATAGGTGTGAGAAACATTATGAAAGAGTAAATGCATCATCATAGGTTTGTTTATAGCAGTGTGGTTCAACCCACAAAGGTATGGGAAAATTGCTGAAAGAGAAATTAATAGTCAGTAGCACCCATATTTCTATGGGGAGTTGTGACACCAATGTGGCATCCGCTTCCATTATTTTTCTTCAAGAGCCTCATGGTTTCCATGCTAAGATAGGTTCCTACAACCAAAAGCACACCAAAAAGCATAACAATGTTGTAAAAGGAAAAACTAAGAGATTATGCATGAATTTAGGCCTAAATCACCATGAAATGCATGCAATCTAATGATGAAAAGTAAGTGAAAGATGGAATGAAATGCAACACATCTATGACTGCAGGGAGTACACTTTCACCACGATATAATGAAAGGCTTTCACCAACTGATGATTGTTAGATACAGGGGGAGCTTGAAGAGGATCAAGATGCTAAGACTCTTTGTCTTGGATGAGTTTTAGCTTTTACATGCCATTCAATTGAAGGCATATGTAATCTTTAGATGTATAAGAGTTTCATCCTATGATCCATTGCATTTCATAAACATGATTCATTGGCTTGCATTCATGGTTTTCATAAAAGCACATTTCTTGTGAAAAATCATTAAGTTTTCATGATTGTATAAAAATTCAAGTGCTCATTGTTTAAGTTTTGGGAAAACCAATTTCGCACTGCCTTAATCGATTACCACAATATGGTATTTTATTACTTGAGCCATGAAGAACAAAATAATTGATTACAGGTATTAAGTACTCGATTACACTGTGCAAACACAAAACAAGTCCTAACTATGTTAATTGATTACCATTTATCAGTAATCAATTACTAAGCACGTTTTTGAAACAAGAATCCCTGTAGTGATTGATTACATGGCGGATTAATCGATTACTATGTTCATGTATCTTTTCTAGAAAGCTTAAGAACATTTTAATTGATTAAATATGTAATTAATCGATTACACAAGTGTAAATAATCAATTACATGGACAATTTAATCGATTACATTCAGTTACAACAGTTTTCTATAAAAAGTTGTTGGATTTTTTGAAAAGTACATATCATTACATTGCAAAAATTTCATAGATTTTCAAAAGCCATATGAAGTGAGAAGAGATACTCTGAGTCAGAAAGCTCTTGCCCTACAAATTCTAATCTTCATGTTTCATTGAAAGATTTCTTCTTGGGCAAGATTCTAAAGAAGTTCTTGGAGAGTTTGGTCTGAAACTTTTTTTTATTCAACTTGGATCAAGATTGGTAATCATATGCATTCATATACATTGGATCATCAGGTTGTCTATCTCCATTAAACTTTGTGTGTAACTTGTTTTAGAATTTCAACTTGTTTGTTGTTATTACAAAAGACTTCTTAAAGCTTGTCTAGAGTAGGATTCTCTAGAGGGAAAAGTAGAGAAGGGTTTCTCTATGTCTTGATCACTAAGAGTCTAAAGGGTATTAGATTTCTGATCTTAATCTAGGATTGATTAAGGGTGATTATTGTAAGCTTGTAAGAACAAAATTTTGTGAATAGTGGAACTCTAACTAAGTTTGGTTAGAAGAAACTGGATGTAGCTTCTCATGTTGAGAAGTGAAACAGTATACGTTCTTGTGTTGATTAATTTCTTTAATCTCTTCTTGCTGTTTTAATCTGTGTTTCCTTGGTGAAATCTTTTTTACTCAACAAATGTAAGGTTTTGTAATTGTTTTCTTGAGCTGAGTGGTTTGATTGGTTGAAGCATTCTTGGTTTAATTGTGATACGATCTTATTACTCTGATTCTTTAAAGATTTTTTAAATGGCCAAGTTTGAACCAATTCACCCCCCTCTTAGTTACTATATGTGTTCATACTGTTTTCAATGATGACTCACATACCATGTCAAGGTTGCCGAGATGGTTCATGTGATATAACATCAAGACTCAACATCCCTTAGGACAATCATGCCATGTGATCATCTCCCAGATACCACATTGTGGTCATCCGTTGCTTTAAGGAATGACTCCTCAACAAAACTCCCCACAGAGATTGTCCCATGGATTAATGTGGTTTTCGTTGTCATGACACGAGATGATACTTCATAAAGTTATGAATCCTTTGACAACGATCTCTTCTCCAACACGAGCACAATTGCCTTACGCAATCATGCCTCTCACAAAAGAAATGATACGATCGAACATTCCACATGATGCATTTAATCTTCGCGATCACACATTGCATGTGCCCTAATCCTCGACTGACATGCATCTCACTTTGACATTACTTTATCATTCTCGGCCATGCTTGACCCTAAAATAGAAGGTTTCCCTTTCCTTGATCCGCACAATCGGATAACACGATGAACACATACATTACACACAGATGTGCATTCATGCACACATCCTATCACAAACCTATATTTTGTGAGAACACCGTCTTATCACATTTTATGACATTACTCTCAACTCTCGATGTTTTATGCTCGATTATGTCATGATTCTCCAAGTCTTTTCATAGGTACTAAAAAATATCTAAGTCCATGTATCATCCTCAAGTAACACTATTATTAAAGCCAAGTTCATAATTAAGTGATTAAACTCTTTTTAACAATTTATTCACTACTTTCTGTAATGAATTTATCAGTCAATAATTATTAATTTCCACAAATGCTCTTTTTTCAGAGTCTATTTGCACCCACGAGTCCTAATTCCCTATCCCCTAAAATCACAAAAATCACACTAGAAGACAGTTGAATAATGTGTTAGATAAAATATAGTCTTTTCACAAGATGTAAGTTTATCAACAACTTGTCCATTAACAAATACAAGTTTTACTAAGACAGATGGAGTTGTCATCCATTATTCAATAAAACAGGTTTTGTATGAAAATAATGTATGAAAGACTTATGTGCAAAGTGTAACAAATAGCTGCTTAATGAGTACTATAGAAAAGCTACAAAGAGGAGTAGAAACACTTGGTTTATATTGTTCACTCAATCTGAGCTACATCTAGTTCTCTTCACACAACATTAAACGGTTCCAGTAATCAACTAGTGATGACAAACAACTATTCTTTTCTGCCACTTCTGACTACACTTAGTATTCTCTAGGACAATATTGATACACTCTTAGATGTTAAAGTCAACGGGAGCTCAAGAGGATCAAGAAGCTGAGTCTCTTAGGTAGTAAAGTGTTAAGGCTTTTTACATCCCAATTCAATTGATTGGTAATTGTAATTTGTGTACGTGTAAGATGAGACTTCCTATGATCCATTGCATAAAGCTCATTCATATTTTTGCATTCATGTTTTCATAAAAGCATAAGTTTTGTGAAGAAGTTTTTCTGAAACATAAAGTTTTCATGATTGCATAAAAAGCTAAGTGTTCCATGTTTAAGTTTTTGAAAAATAATTTTCTCAATAGTTTAATCGATTACTAGCAAGTAGTAATCTATTACTTGAGATTTAAGAACACTTTAATCGATTACAAGGTTATGGTAATCGATTACACAACACAAATTCACATAATAGACTTCCTGTGACAATCGATTACGACATAATGGTAATCGATTACTTGGCAATGTTTTCAAATAAAGACTTCCTGTGATAATCGATTACATTACGAGTTAATCAATTACATTGTTCATAATATTTCCCAGAAAGCTCAAGAATACTTTAATCAATTAAATGAGTCAATTAATCGATTACATAAGTTAATTAATCAATTACATTAGTGAATTAATCGATTACTGACGGTAACAACAATTTTCTATAAATAGATGTTAAGTGTCTTAACAAAATACACCATGAAATATAAAAAAAAAAATTCATAAGCTTTTTGAAGAGAGAAAAGATACAAAGTGTTATTCTGTGTTAGTCCCTCAATTCTCAAGCTTCAAGATTCCTTGAGAGGATTTCTTTTTGGGCAAAGTTTCTAAAGAAGATTGTGGAGAGAAAGTTCTAAGATAGATTTCTTTCAATCTTGATTCCAGTTTGGTAATCTTTTGCATACATCTGTAGTGGATCACTTCTCTCCATACAACGTGTTTGTAATTTCTTTTTAGAATTTCTATTTGTGTAACTATAGCAATAGTTTTTCTTCAAGCTTGTCTAGAATAAGTGTTTCTAGAGGGAAGAGTAGAGAAGGGCTTTCTCTATGTCTTGATCACTAAGAGTCTAAGTGAGTTAGATTTCTTGTTCTTGATCTAGGTCTGATTGGGAGTGATTCTATGAGCTTGTAAGAAACAAATTGTTAATAGTGGAACTCTAACTAGTTGGTTAGAAGAACTGGATGTAGCTTCTCTAGGTTGAGAAGTGAACCAATATAAATCTTGGTATTGAATACTTCATCTTTATCTTTTCTTGTGGTTATTAATTGTCATTGATCTGTGTAAGATTTCACAATCAACAAAAAACATTTTGATTGCATTATCTAAATATTGGTGTTTGATTGATTGAAAGGGTTATTGGATTGTTTTGTGATATGATCTTTTTAACTCTGATTATTTAAGAAATTTTAATTGGCCAAGAACAACCAATTCACCCCCCCTCTTGGCTCTTGCGTGTTGTTCATACTATTTTCAATTGATATTAAGAGCAGGTTCTTCTGTGTTACTCAAGATCACTAGTTTCTTTCAAAGAAAATGAATACCACACAAATTACCTTCAAGGAGGGTGCCTCCCTCATCGTCCTTCAATGTTTGAGGGAGAATACTTCAGCTTTTGGAAAAATAGAATGCAGATTTTCATTCAATCAAATGACCCTAGTACTTGGAATGCAATAGAAAAAGGTCCTTTGATACCTACCAAAATTGTTGATAATGAAATGATTTCCAAAGAATGGGATGAAATGATAGACATAGAAAATAGGGTAGTTCAATACGATTTTAAAGCAAAGAATATGATAACCTTTGCCTTGTCGTCTAATGAATTTTTCAGAACTGTTAGGTGCAAGAGTGCTAAGGAGATGTGGGAAATGCTAGAGATTACTCATGAAGGAACATATGAAGTTAGAAGATCAAGAAAACATGTCTTGATCCATGAGTATGAGATGTTCAAGATGAACACAGTAGAAAACATCTCTAAACTCCAAACCAGATTCACATACATCGTTAATCATCTACTTGGTCTTGGAAAAACATTTGATGTAGAGTAACTCAAAATCAAGATCTTGCAATGTTTAAGAAGACCATGGCAACCAAAAGTGACAACAATCAAAGAATCAAATGATCTATCAAAGATGTCTATGGCTGCACTTTTTGGTAAGTTACTTGAATATGAATTAGAAATGTCTCAACTAACACATGCAAAAGATGCAGACAAAAAATAGAAAAGTATAGCCTTGAAAGTTGCATCCTTAAATGTTGAGAAAGATGATGATTCAAGTGGAAATGAGGGTGATGAGAATCTGAACCTAATTGTCAAAAGGTTTGGCAAGTTCATGAATAAAAACAAGAACAAAAAGTTCACCAAGTTCAACAAAAAGAATGACAACAGCAACAATACCAACTACAACTACTTTGAATGTGGTAAACAAGGCCACATCAAATCTGAATGTCCAATATATTTGAAGAAGCAGTTAGGGGAAAATAAAGCAAAGAAAGATGGGAAATCAAAGAGAGCTTACATTGCATGGGAAGAAAATGCATCAGCAACTTTTGAATCTTCAAGTGAAAATGAAGAAGCAAATGTTTT